>WTXC01000042.1:0-262696 GCA_022496195.1 Lactifluus subvellereus | reverse complement strand
CATTTTCGCTCGTCCATGAGCTTCTTCTTTTCTGCGTCTGTTAGTGGTCCTCCATGCGTGCGGCATCCACGTCCATGGGGACGGGGGCGTTGTTTCTGGGGCGCTGGGCAGGGGCTGGCGCTCTGGGAATAAAACGGGGTTTGGGGGTGAAGCGCTGCTGGTTGGGAGCGGGCCCTAGGTCAGCGAGTATTTGGGCGCTCCTAATGACTTCCTTCCGCGCCGCCTCCTGCCAATCGTCTAGGGTCGTTGGTATGGTTTCTTTATTGAGGATTTTTAGCGCTATTCCTCGGCGAAGACCCTTTTTGAAGAGGTCTAGCGTCCCCAGGTCCGTAGGGGATCGTCCTGCTGCTAGGACGAGGTGGTTGAAGGTGGTGATGAAGCCATCGACGTCGTTTTCCTGCATCCTGAGGTTGACCAATTTGTTGAAGGCATTCTGTTCCTTGGCCGTGTCTGTGAAGGCGTTTGTGAAGTCTTGGACAAAGCTAGCCCATAGTGCTTCGTCTGTTTTCTGAATGCGATTGACTGCTCGGGTGGTTCTTTCTTCTAGGAGCGCGGTTTGTGCATCGGTCCAATCGTCCACCTTGGGGCCTCTGATGTATCCAATGGCTAGCGCTACTCGGTTGTAGGGGATGGTAACGTTATCTGACTTTCCATTGAGAATTCGATATAGCTTGAATTCTTTCAGGAACTTGGCGCTTTTGCTTCGATCTCCATCGAAGATTGCTGGCGCGTTCCCCTTCATCGAGTCGTTGCCGTTTCCTTGTGGCGCGGGATCGTTGCCATGCTGGTCTGTTGTGGCGGAGGTGGGGGTGGCACGGGCTGTTGGAGAATGGGTGGTGGCGGCGTAGGCTGTGCGGCTTGATGCGCTAGGCGGAGTAGCTGCGGTGTGGCTGTTGTTTCTTGGGTAAGGGGTGACTGCCTTGAAGTGTGGCAACGTCCTGAAGTCCGGTGCTCAGAAACTCTTCGAGTGGCTCTGTTTCTTTTTGTTTCCCTTTTGACGTAGAAGGGGCTAGTGGCGGCGAAGGTGGATCGACTTCGATACTTTCTGGGGCTTTACCCGGATGTCCTAGACCTGTGGTGTCGTCGTGAGGAATGCAGTTATCTGGCTTTGTCCAGTAACGATTTTCTGCCCACTCGAGGATGTACCAATGGTCGTTGATGAATTCGATGGGGAAGTGCTTTTCACTTCCGTCAGGTGCTCTGATGGTGTGGTGGTAGCACCACTTTCTGGGGTTTCGGTCAGTGTCTTTCCAGTAAGCTCCTCCACAGATATAATCTGGTAGGTCAGCGTTCTTTCGTGGCGCAACCGGGGTGTCTCTGGTTTCCGATATCTGAATTCGGAGGGTCACCACGATTACTGTCCTTCTTCCTGTAGGATGAGCTCTACTTGGTGGACGAAGATGGTGCAGACGAAGTCGACTTCGGTGACAATTTCAGCGAGCTCTTGTGCGACTTGATCGAGGTTACGGTGGTGTCTATTTGGGCCGTTGGTACAGGTCCTTGGGCACTCGTGGCGGTGGCGGTTTACGTCGCCTTCGAGTTGGTTTGTGGCCTCTTGTGTCCAGAGGACGGCTTCTAGGATTTCTGGCAGGCTGATCTCGTGGAGGGGTCCTAAACGCGGTCGTCGAGTAGACTCCAGGGCTCTAGCGATAGCTGTAAGATGGTGAGGGCTGCTTCAAACGCTGTGAAGTCTTCCAGCCACTTATTTTCGATGAATCGAAAGTTTTCTACTTCGATTGACAGGGCGTGATGTTGCTCTGATGGTCCTTCGGCACAGGACAGGAAGCAAGCAGCGTTATGACGATATACTGCGTCGTCAAGGAGGATTCTCCACTGGGTGATGTGTGCGCGTCTTCTGTTAAGATCGCTGAGGCGTTCCCAATAGTCTGTGTTATCCAGGGCGGGGCGTTCCTGGTGGTTAAGGGAAGCTTGACTTATGTTACGGCTCGACGGGCCGTGAGCACGACTTGTGCGACTTGGGCGCGGGCAAGAGCGAATACGTGCGAGGGCAATGAGCACGTGGTCCTGAGCGTGACACTTCCGGTGGTCACGTCGACGCGAGAGTGAAGCCGAGTTCTTCGGAGTAGGGTGAGCACGTGACTTAGTGCGAAGACCCAAAGCTAAGTCGTTGCAGCCGACTTAGAGAGGCGTGAGAGCGAAGCAGAGCCTTGCTGAGCGATGAACGCGAAAGGCGACTTGAAGCGGCGAGTTCAAGTAAAGAAGGCGACTTAGAGCGGCGAGCTCAAATGAGGAGGCAAGACGAATCGATTAAGAAACGAAGTCAAGCTTAGGGCTTGACTCTACGCAAACTAAGGCCCTTATATAGGCCTGGTACAGGGGAGTCACATGCTACTGCTACCGAGTCATAACGAGGGTAGTGGAGTAGTCCGCTAAGTATAGTACCAGCCCCACAGGTCACTGTGGAGCGGGGTGAGTCAGGGCCGAGTCAGAGCTAAATATAGTATGCGCTCCACACTCAGTGGAGCGCAGCGAGTCATAGCTATCGGGTCTAGGACGTGAGACGCAGGCTAGGTATCGTAAGGCACGAAGGGGAAAAGACGGTCCGCTCAGTCCTTAAGGGAGATCGTAACATCCCAGGACTTGGACTCGATTTGGGCAAGGCCACAATCTCTAAGAACTGTGCAAGACATTGGTTGAAGAGGTTGGGGTATGAGCTGACCACAGTGAAGAAGGGTGTATATGTTGATGGCCATGAGCGACCTGATGTCGTGGATTACCGCAAGACATTCTTGAACACCATCGCTGAGAATGAACACCTGCAGAATATGTATGACAATAAGGATCTTGAAATCATCCAGCCAACATTGAATCCTGGAACCATGGACTCGGAGTGGAAACACATACCCATTCACCACGATGAGAGTATCTTCCGGTCCAACGAGCTTCAACAGAGGGTTTGGGTGACAGGTGGGAAAATGCCATTGAGAAAGAAGGGTCAAGGGAAGGCGATCCATGTGTCAGATTTCATTACCAAAGAGATGGGCCGTTTGAGCCTTTCCGAGGTGCAGGTTTTTCGCTTTCATCTTCACACTTGTAATTCATTTACTCAATGCCAATTAGATTTCTTATGACAATGCACTACCCAAGGACAAACGCCTCGAGATCCATGATTCCCGAGAGATTATTTACCCTGGTAAAAATGCGGATGGTTGGTGGATGGGTGAGATGCTCATCAAACAAGTCAGACACACAACCCGAGTTGCATTATTACATGCTAATCAACAAACAGGTAATAAAAGTCATCCCACTGTTTGAATGAATGAACCCAAATGCCATTGCCAAGTTCTTTTTCGACCAATCGTCTGCGCATGGTGCTTTTGCCAAGGATGCACTTAACTCCAATGAGATGAACGTCAAGCCAGGTGGAAATCAACGCCGCATGCATGCAACTTTCATTCCAGATGATAATCCCAATCCTGTGCTACGTGGTCAGCCTCAGGATATGATTTTCCCAGACGATTTGCCACCTGATCACCAGTACTACGATTTTTGTGGGCAGGCCAAAGGCATGAAGGCAGTCCTTGAGGAGCGTGGCCTCTGGGACTATTTGTGCACTCAGAATGGTGGTAAGGCATTGTTCGGAGACTGTGCTAAGTGTAAACTGTCACAGAAGGCTCATGACGCACTTGCCCGAAGTGCTGCTGCTCAATCTCTCTTCGATGATGCCGAGGATGAAAACACCCCCCCTGAAGACAACCAGAGCCCAGACCAATCTCCCACTTGTTGCATGCGTAAGGTACTCGCACTTCAGGCTGATTTTCAAGCAGAGATCCCTCAATTGCAGCAAATCATTCAGGACGCGGGGCATAAATGTTATTTTTTGCCCAAGTTTCACTGCGAGCTTAATCCAATTGAAATGTATTGGGGATGGGTCAAAATCCGTAAGCCGCATGCATTACCCACCATTATGACAACTTTCTGACAATATTTAGGCCTGAGAGCACTCGCAGATGGGACATTCCCCACTGCCAAAAGGCTGGTCCCAGAATTACTTGATGCATGCCCTACCAAGGTCATACGGGCATTCTATCACAAGATGTGGAGGTACATGGATGCTTATAGGTTCGCACATCCTGCCATATTCATTTCTTACAGTAACTCACTCTGGTTGTTCATCTAGGAGGGGTCTTAATGCCAGGCAGGCCGAATACGCTGTGAAGAAGTACCGCTCTCATCGCAGGGTTGGAGCGGGCATTATGGCAGATATAGCTATTCTAAATAACCCTGAGTAGGTTCCAGTCTTAAAAATTGAGCTCCTAGGGCAGTAGAGCCCAGAATCGTGTTGTTTGTGCCGAGGGAGGAGGAGCACATACCCGATTAGGCAAGTGGCGGTGCACGTGGCGTGGGAAGTCTCAATTCATGGTCGTCAAAATCACAAACTTCAAACTTTCGGGAAAGTGACCAGATAGATCTTTAGATAAGTACAATTAGATGCTATTACAGGTGTTTCCAAAGAAAAACAGGCAAAAGTGGCTCCGCAGAAAACATTCCGCGTTGAGACGGTGGCGGTGGTCGGATCTTCCGCTTTGGCACTGTATGACTGAGTGGCTGAGCTTGTTACACCAAGAATTGATTAGGGCCTGTTCAATTCAGATTATTTCCAAATGTAGTAGGTAGATTATTTCCTGTGATGTGACCTTGGAAATAATCTCACGTCAGATTATCAAAAAATCCGAAAATAATCTGAACTGAACAGGCCCTTATTTTTTTTGGCGGTATAATCCGAGATTATTTCAGTCGAACAGGGCCTAATGCCCCTTCTTTGGCCGTCTGCTCTTCATTCTCGGAAAAGTGTGCACCTTTCTAGGTTCTCGTTATTAACCTCTACTCTTGCCTGCAGATCCTCTTCCAAACATGGCATCGAGAGACTGCCTGATTGCTAGGCAGCTCTTTCCCTGTTTATCGTGCTGCTGAACGTCTTTTCAGGCGCATACACCCATTCCTCGTCTCATCGCCATCCCACCCTTTATCAAGGCTCACCGCTCCAGAGATGTTTCCCCCGTCATCAGTCTCCTCCACCAATTGACACGTTCCTGCCACTCCGCGATGGTGTAAACACACCTTCGCCCTTGTCTTTCTCTTGACGCTTGACTCCTTCATAATAGCCAGCTTATCCGGCACCGTGTCAAAGTTCAGAATGTGGGGCCCTGTCCGCCGCCTGCCTCACTAGCGACAAGGTCATTGTGTGTCATAGGTCAACAGGCCGGAGTCATAATAGGAGCATTTGCGGACACCGAAGGAGACGGACGCGGGATATGTGGTCATCGGAGCGAAACCGACGAGTGGAACCATGTACGCGTACGTGATTCTGACGTTGTCCCATCTTCTGAGCTGGCTTAGACATACAACATACAGCACCCGAACAACTCTTGGGCTTTGGCTATCTCCTGTGGCCATGCGATCCTGGTGATCTCAATTTGAGGATATCAACCATCTTTTCTACGTTTAACTCCAAGTCCATCCGTCACACACACGGTGTGCAAGAACGCGCAGCAATCTCAACTTGACGTTCTCAACAAACTTCGTCGGCAGTGAGTCGACTGCACATCAGAACAGAAAAGCGGATATTACATGGGATTGGAGTTGTTCCTTTTCCATTGTGCTACGCCCCCCTTTCGGAGTTGATAACCGGTTGTATCGTTTAGCATAGGGAAACAATCTATTTTATAGTCTAATTGCGCAAGTTGCTGTACCCTGTGCCTGAAACTTGAAGTGTTGGGTGAACTGAACAATGAAGTAATGAGAGTCGCTCTCAGGGTTTGCTAGTAATATAACTGTCTGTGGTTTCAAGAGATAGCCTACTCTATCGCTAATCAACTCCCGTACTCGTCAAAAATTCCTTGGCCCCCTCCCACCCATTCCTTTGCGCTCCTTGCCCACATCCGCTGCACGCCGCATCTGCTCGGTGCTTATCGTCCACTGATCGGACTGCAGGACTCTTCTCTCCCTCAAGCCCTCTTCTGCCTCTCTTGGCACACTTTCCAGGTCCATGTCGCCGGCAACGAGCATGTCATCCGAGACGCGAGACTCTCGAGTGGCCCCACCGTAACGCCGCGCCCGTCGTCGAAATAGTTTGCCAGGGCTGCATCCACGACGGCATACACATCGATCACCGTTTCCGCGAACGGCGCGAAGACACCGTGTGCGCGTGTTGCAATCCACCAAGACGCGTAGACGCTTTCCACCACGCGGTAGGCGCTGTCCAGAAGGCCCCAGAGGTCCATGCGCAGGTGGCCAGGCGTGGAGTCGAGGTAAGCCGCGGAGGGATCTGCATGGTTCATGAGGGCGTGGCGACAGGCATTGTGGGTAGGAATGATGTCGCGCCGGTCGGCATGGCGCAGAAGTGCTCGACGAGCCTGGTGTGGTCGGGCGTAGGCACGAGATACTGTACGTCCACCATGTGCGGCAGGGGGCAGAAAGACTCAGTGAACATGATACTGTGCCCGCGGCCGGAGGTGGCGACGTCGTCATCGTGTCAGGGGCACCTTGTTAGAGGGGTTGTAGGATGTGGATTACTGGGATGAGGACTTTGTGCTCCTAGGTGCGAAGAGTGCGAGCGAGAGTGGGACCACGGGTCCGTTGACAAGGGTTGTCAGTTCGCGCAGAGTTGCGAAAGCCGCTCGCTTGGAGCGAGCCCTATCTTCTAATTATGGAGACGTAGCGCATGGTGAAGCGGTGCTGTATGTCAAGCTCAGACTCAAACGACTGTCGCTTGTGCCACTCCACTCGTAAAGAGTGTCAATGTTTCAGGGAAGAGCACTACCTAGTAAGGCTTCGCGACAGATCGTCGTCCACTGAGTGTTAATGCACCTACTGTTTTCCGGGTCTACTTGGAGACTGATATGAAACAAGGGTCGATGTGCTGGCAATTCGAAGACCTTACTCAGGTGAACGGTTATCAAGAGATTGAAACACGATACGGTCTGACTCGCACAGTTTTAGTGGAGCCCTTGTCCTCGGGGTGCCCAAATGTCATACGGTGGGTCAAGCGGAGTTGGCCAATGGCGTCGTGATAGTGTAAGGGGAAAAGAATAACAAAACTACACAAAGCACAGTATAATGCGACCCCGATTTGCTACGCTAACGGCGCACCTATTCATCCAGCACGTCAATCTCCCCAGCGTTGATAGCGTCGATAACGTCATGTGGCGGCCGGCAGTCGATAGTGCAGCCTACGGACTGTGCGGTGCCTAGGATTTCCTACGTTAGTCGCGATACCCTCCCCATGGCGACGACGACACTGAGAGTGCGCGGGTTGATCTTCTGACGACCATCGCTGACAGTGCAGACGACGAGCTTCTTCCAGCCCCCTTACCCCAGTCTTGCTGCGATCACGCTTGCACAAATAAGTGATATTCTTCAAGAGGCCGTGCATCGTCCTCGTTATACATGGTCATGATGATGACTAGCTCCATCCGACAGGGTGGGTGATAGTGCACCTGACGGAGAGTGAAGCCGTTTTGCTTGAAATCATTCGGGTCACCGGTGGCCGCAGAATAGCACATAGCACATATGGGTGAACTCACGATCTTCCTTGTGTAAGCAGACTTAACAGAGGTTAAGCAATTTCGTCGGGACCGCCGAGTCAAGCACAAAGTTGCTGTCACGGTGGAAGAGGCTGTGCACGAGAGCGGGAGCAGTACGAGTCAGCTGAATATATGTGCATGCGAAGTGAACAGGGGCAGAATGCGACCACAAAGGGATGTTGTTGCCCACGTCATCCTCTGGAGGCAGGCCATACCAAAAAGGGACAGGTCGCGCCGAGGCCGTGATCTGGCTCAACGCAGAAGTTACATGGCGAGGAAGTCACGGGACAGAAAGTGGATATAGCTGATTATGTAAGCAGAGGAAGAACTCTGTGCCAGCCTGAGTGTGCGACCGGTGCTTGGAACGAAGCAGGAAGTAGTGAGGAGCAAAAGATGGAGATAGACCGGAGTAAGGGAGCAATAAACACGCGGAGAAGCACAGCTCGTGCCAGGAATTATTGAGAACAAGATGTTTATCGGTACATTCACACAATACAGCCGAGCGACTGAGAATTACATAAAAGCAGTTTAAGGCTAAGAATAGAAACGAAGGCGAAGGAGCCACGGTTGAAATATGAGTGAATACCAAGGCAAAATGCAGGCCCGGGTATGTGGGTCCGAGGTGCATGAACCCGTAGATGATGCGCATCCAACTTCAATATTCGGACCTTGAGGGTAAGTATATACAAGCTATATCTACGTGTCAGCGTAAACCAGGGACCGTCCAATGTAGAGAATTCAAGGGACAATATGGAAGAACTTCGCTATCGTCATCATCACAAGTACTAGGTAGTCTAAATCCACTCACCAAGCAGTGGTACTATTAGAGGCATATTCTAAGAAGGGATGTCAACTACGATAACAGGACACCAGACATGACATAGACGCACCTGCTCGCGGGAGATGCTTACACTCTATTTGTCTGGGCATCGGACTCTGACAATAAGCGAATTACGTCACGATGTCCTGCTGCTGAAGCTTCGTCGAACGGTGTCAAGTTCTTGTTACTTGTCACACGGACATCCGCGCGGCACTGCAGCAGCAACTGGACAAGCTCAGCATATCCTTTCCGCGATGCCAGGTGTAATGGAGTTTGGTTGCTATCGTCCTGGGCGTTCGTATCTGCGCCCCACTCGAGAAGGACTTGAGAAACTTCCAGATGTCCATCTTGCGACGACAAATGCAATGGAGTCCGGTTATCGTTGTTCCTGGACTTTACGTATGCACCGCGATCGAGAAGGACCTCAGCGACATTGACACGCCCAAATTGCGATGCCAGATGCAATGGAGTCTGGTCGTTCTTACCACAGGCATTTGCATCCGCGCCACGACCGAGAAGGACCTGAGCAACTTCCGGATGTCCAAATTGCGACGCCATATGTAGTGGAGTCCAGTTCTCGTTGGCCCGGGCGTTCACATCTGCGCCGCGCTCGAGAAGGACCTGGGCAATTTCCAGATGTCCTTCTCGCGATGCGGGATGTAATGGAGTCCAGTTATTGTTCTTCCGGGCATTCGCATCCGCGCCACGATCGAGAAGGATCTGAGCGATTTTCAGATGTCCCTTGAGCGACGCCATATATAATGGAGTCCGACCGAGATGAGCACGGGCATTTACATCCGCGCCACGACCGAGAAGGACCTGAGCAACTTCCGGATGTCCAAATTGCGATGCCGTATGTAGTGGAGTCCAGTCCTCGTTGGCCCGGGCGTTCACATCTGCGCCGCGCTCGAGAAGGACCTGGGCAATTTCCAGATGTCCTTCTCGCGATGCGGGATGTAATGGAGTCCAGTTATTGTTATTCCGGGCATTCGCATCCGCGCCACGATCGAGAAGGATCTGAGCGATTTTCAGATGTCCCTTGAGCGACGCCACATATAATGGAGTCTGACCGAGATGAGCACGGGCATTTACATCTGCGCCACGACCGAGAAGGACCTGAGCGACTTCCGGATGTCCAGATTGCGACGCCGCATGTAGTGGAGTCCAGTCCTCGTTGGCCCGGGCATTCGCATCCGCGCCACGATCGAGAAGGATCTGAGCGATTTTCAGATGTCCCTGGAGCGACGCCATATATAATGGAGTCCGACCGAGATGAGCACGGGCATTTACATCCGCGCCATGACCGAGAAGGACCTGAGCAACTTCCGGATGTCCAAATTGCGACGCCGCATGTAGTGGAATCCAGTTCTCGTTGGCCCGGGCGTTCACATCTGCGCCGCGCTCGAGGAGGACCTGGGCAATTTCCAGATGTCCTTCTCGCGATGCGGGATGTAATGGAGTCCAGTTATTGTTATTCCGGGCATTCGCATCCGCGCCACAATCGAGAAGGATCTGAGCGATTTTCAGATGTCCCTTGAGCGACGCCATATATAATGGAGTCTGACCGAGATGAGCACGGGCATTTACATCTGCGCCACGACCGAGAAGGACCTGAGCAACTTCCGGATGTCCACATTGCGACGCCGCATGTAGTGGAGTCCAGTCCTCGTTGGCCCGGGCGTTCACATCTCCGCCGCGCTCGAGAAGGACCTGGGCAATTTCCAGATGTCCTTCTCGCGATGCGGGATGTAATGGAGTCCAGTTATTGTTATTCCGGGCATTCGCATCCGCGCCACGATCGAGAAGGATCTGAGCGATTTTCAGATGTCCCTTGAGCGACGCCATATATAATGGAGTCTGACTGAGATGAGCACGGGCATTTACATCTGCGCCACGACCGAGAAGGACCTGAGCAACTTCCGGATGTCCAAAATGCGACGCCGCATGTAGTGGAGTCCAGTCCTCGTTGGCCCGGGCGTTCACATCTGCACCGCGCTCGAGAAGGACCCGGGCAATTTCCTGATGTCCTTCTTGCGATGCGAGATGTAATGGAGTCCGGTTATTGTTATTCCGGGCATTCGCATCCGCGCCACGATCGAGAAGGATCTGAGCGATTTTCAGATGTCCCTTGAGCGACGCCATACATAATGGAGTCCGACCGAGATGAGCACGGGCATTTACATCCGCGCCATGACCGAGAAGGACCTGAGCAACTTCCGGATGTCCAAAATGCGACGCCGTATGTAGTGGAGTCCAGTTCTCGTTGGCCCGGGCGTTCACATCTGCGCCGCGCTCGAGAAGGACCTGAGCAACTTCCAGATATCCTTCTTGCGATGCGAGATGCAATGGAGTCCGGTTATTGTTATTCCGGGCATTCGCATCCGCGCCACGATCGAGAAGGATCTGAGCGATTTTCAGATGTCCCTTGAGCGACGCCACATATAATGGAGTCTGACCGAGATGAGCACGGGCATTTACATCTGCGCCACGACCGAGAAGGACCTGAGCAACTTCCGGATGTCCACATTGCGACGCCATATGTAGTGGAGTCCAGTCCTCGTTGGCCCGGGCGTTCACATCTGCGCCGCGCTCGAGAAGGACCTGAGCAACTTCCAGATGTCCTTCTTGCGATGCTAGGAATAATGGAGTCCAGTTATTGTTATTCCGGGCATTCGCATCCGCGCCACGATCGAGAAGGATCTGAGCGATTTTCATATGTCCCTTGAGCGACGCCACATATAATGGAGTCTGACCGAGATGAGCACGGGCATTTACATCTGCGCCACGACCGAGAAGGACCTGAACGACTTCCGGATGTCCAAATTGCGACGCCACATGTAGTGGAGTCCAGTTCTCGTTGGCCCGGGCGTTCACATCTGCGCCGCGCTCGAGAAGGACCTGAACAACTTCCAGATATCCTCTCTGCGACGCCATATGTAAGGAGGTTCTCTCATCCTTGTTACGTGCATTTGCATCTGCTCTTTGATCAAGAAGGACCCGAACAACTCCCGCACGTCCTTCTTGTGATGCCCAATGTAGTGGAGTAGAGTTCTTATCGTCCCGGGAATTCGCATCTGCACCGCGCTCAACGAGGAGCTGAACAACCTCCAGGTGTTTTTTTAGCGACGCCAGATACAGAGGAGTCTGGTCGTTCTTGCCGCGAGCATTCACATCTGCGCCACAATCGAGAAGGATTCGAGCAACTCCTAAATGTCCTTCTTGTGATGCCCAATGTATTGGAGCCCAGTTCTCATTGTTGCGAGTATTCGCATCTGCACCACGCTCGAGAAGGATTCGAGCAACCGCCTGATGTCCCCTTAGTGACACCAGATGCAACGGGGTCTTGTCGTTCTTGTCACGGGCATTTACGTCTGCACCGCGACCGAGAAGGACTTGAACAACTTCCAGATGTCGGTTTTGCGACGCCAGGTGTAATGGGGTCCAGTTGTTGTTGTCCCGAGCATTTGCATCTGCGCTGTGATCGAGAAGGATCCGAGCAACCTCTACATGCCCTGACCCTGATGCCCGATGTAATGGGGTCGAGTTATTGTTTTCCCGGGCGTTCACATCCGAGCCACGATCGAGAAGGACCAGGGCAACGTCTAGATATCCTTTCCGCGACGCCCGATGCATTGGAGTCTGGCCGCTCTTGTCGCGGGCATTCGTATCTGCACCTCGATCTAGCAGGATCTGGGCAACTTTCAGGTGCCCGAATCCCGACGCACGATGCAATGGGGTGGAGTTGTAGTTGTCCTGGGTATTCACGTCTGCACCGTGCTCCAATAGAAGTTGAACTGCATCTAGATGTCCCTTTTGCGATGCTCCTTGCAGTGCAGTCCGGTCAGTGTCGTCTCGGGCATTTGCATCTGCGCCGTGCTGAAGCAAAATCTGTGTAACGCCGAGATGTCCCCTCTCAGACGATGCAAATATTGGGGTTCGGTTGTTGGAGGCGCTTCGCGCATTCACATCCTGTGGGCGTTCGACGACTAGGAACTCTGCTACGTCAGGTGTACCATACAGCGCAGCATGATGCAAGGGTGTTCTTGGGGTTTTGACGGGGTTTTTGCGCGCTTGCGCCAGGGTTGCTCTGCATCATATAGCCAGATCCAGACTGAAAAATGTGGCTTGCTTGGATCAAAGAGAAGTCTTATGCCATCTCGAAGGTGTAGCGACACATTGTCGAATTGCACATGGTCCAACCAGTGCCGTGCGGCATATTCAGCGAGAGGAGAGTCCTTAAGGCTATCCTCGCTGACGTTGTCATCCAGCTGTACCAGAGCGCCGAGACAGGCTTGCGCAACGATGGTATGGGCAGGTGTCATGAGAATGTGGTAACGGGAAATAGTTTGTCTTCCCAGGGCAAGGCGGGGCGACGTTAGGAATTCCTTCACGGAAAAATGGGAAAATTGAACGACCCGAGAACCAGCCACATTGACGACGGTGATCAAACTTGAGCACGTCGAAAGCACAGCGTGTTCTGGGTCTGGCATGCGCGACCCCTCCACCACCTTGGGAATTGGTCCTGAGCCGAAATCGAACGCAAGAAACTCTGCAAGCTCCTCGACTTGAAGAGGACGAGAAGCCACCGCAACGAATTGAAATAGACGGTATGCGTATTTCCAACATGTCTCATGGATGTCTTGTAAGGTGCGTTCATACGTCGCGTCCAGTGTCTCTGGTAATTCATCCAGAACATGCCGGATACGCCCCGGGAAGCAGTGCCGGATGTAGTCAACCCGACAGGAAACCCATCTGAACCTGCATCGCAAGTGTGAGTGAGCACTATGGAGCGTCGTGGTATCAATGACTCACATCCCGTTAGCCTTTTCCGAGAGCGTTCGAATGACTAGTTCCTTGTCCTCTGCTCCCCACCTTCGCATCTTTGGATCCGTATTGACGAGGGACGTGATATAGTCAACGATATCCTGGATTTGTCCATCCTCATCGTGAAGGGAAAAGGAACAGGGCATCAAAGGATCAAGGACAGTATGGATGTCGGTCTCGGGACGGCTGGTAGTACATATACGTAGATTTGGAAGGCGTAAGCGAACAAGCTCCGCCACAACGGACAGGACCTTTTCGCGTGGGGACGGGGTGCTCGAGGTGTTCGGACACTCGTCTAGAGCGTCTACAATAACGTAAATTGGGGCTTGTCCAGGATATTCGAGGATGTCCTTTAGACACTGAGTAAGTGCGCCATCGCTGGGAACTTGTGAGCCATCACAGTGTTTCGAATAAAACTCGGAAATAATATTGCAGTAGGAGTTGGACTGATCACAAAGTTGGGAAAGAAGGGAGGATAGCAAGCTCCGGCGGCCTTTCTTTTCGTCGTCTCTGAAGTCACAATAAAAGAAGGCTAGCGAGGCTAATCCAGACTTGCGCATGCCCTCGATGTTCTTGATGATAGTAGAACTTGCCGATGACATGAGTTCCCACAACGGAAAGGCTGATAACGTAATGTAACGTACCAAAGGATTGTTTTCCCTGCACCCGCTACGAAATGGGCAGTCAGCCTCAGGGTGAATCTATAAAGGTGGGAAACACAGACGTTTCCCACGAATCCACAAAATGGAACCTGACAATTTCCATTCGGCGAAAGTGTCGCTTTCGACGAACCATTTTGCGGTTCCATCATGGTGAGCATCACACGCAATGTTGTGATTTTTCCATGGGTCTGGCGGAGAGAGCCAACATCGAAGGTCTCGCTGCATCTGGTCACCTATGAGGTAATCTCAGTGCTCCTAGTTGGCAATGGCGGCAGTATGAGACAACCGACGTTTTGTCTTATTCGCTTCGCTCGTAATTTGTTGCATCATCTCTGGCACCCAGTGAGATATAGTGATTACGTATTCTCGTGAGTCAAACATACCTAGAACCTGACGCACACTATCATTCGACGCCTTGCGGTCTAAAATGAACAAATGTTCAACACAAAAGTGAGAGACGACCCAACTAGGATTTACTAACCGTCCATCACCGCCTTCATATTCTGGACAAGACGGTAGATGATCTCAAGGGTCTGCGTTGCGGTTGCCTGGGCCTCATCTTGGGTGAGTCTACTTAGCCTCTGCAACGCCACTTCAACATCATTCTCTCCAAGAAGCTTCTTCCCGAATTTCTCTGTGTCGTGTTGAGACAAATAACTTATCGGCGAGAATCAACTCACTCAGTCGTCCTTGCTTGATATGCTTTGTTGCCAGAGCAATCGTGGAGAGCAGTTCGACGATTATCTTGACAACCATCCCTGTCATGGCTGTCGTAAGAGGGATCTTGGTATAGACATCAAGGCGTTTGAGAAAGTTGCCGATGGACTCGAACAGATCAAGGAGCGCATCATAACTCGTACTTACGTCCTTGATTGCCTAACATACGTTGGTATCACAGGGACATGCATGTAGGGACTGGAGGAGGCACCTACAGCGAGGAGGATACCAATGCTGGCAAGAATTAATTTCGCAGGTGGGAATGGCTATAGGATCAGTGTCAGAGTATAACTACGGGATTCGTCAGACCGTCCGAACATACCGAAGCGATACCCTTAAGAATCGCGCTGGTGGAAAGCGTATGCAGGAACTGGACCGCACGTTTGAGTGATTTCATCACTTTGCCATCATCTCCCCGGAATTTTCGAAAGGCTTGTGCTTGCTCTTCAAGAACAGCAGTGATGGACTCGACAGAGTTGCACGTTCCGAGTCGGATGACGAGTGGATGTCCAACGAGGCTTGTCCCCGCTTGCTTTTCATACTCCTCAAAGGCAGCCCCCAAAAGTGACTGTAAAACGGAGGATTCAGGTGGGGCACTCATATCGCAAGTCGGAAAAATATGATCGGAAGAAGAGGAATTGGTTAGCTATGAGGGAATGAAAGTGATATGAGGGTTCTCGTGGTAGAGGGTTAGAGCGACGGCAGCGGCCGCGCCACTTCCGCAACGGTAACTTTCCCACGTACATGTCCCGGGATAAGTTACATGTTTCTCCCTTACTCTTTCCTCACTTTCCTCCGCCAATTACCGTTCATCAGCTCATTCTTGAATCTACCCTACATCCAGTATGTTACGATCCCTCACTTTTACCTTTCGTCATCTCGTGCCCATCCACACTACCGCCACGCACCCCAGTTCCTGGACTGCTTAGCAGGTTCACGTACCTCTGTAGTGTAGCTGATACCACATCTACACGCAGGTGCTCTGCCTTGCCAGATCATACAGCTGCGGTGGTAGTGTGTCAATTCATGGTGTTATTGGATATCAGACATGGTTATCATACATGCGGAACTCCCCATAAGTTTATAACCCCTTCTGAGACACTATCACGCCTTCTCCACCGACAGACGTTCCTTGTCCTTCCCATACACCTCAACTACATTCTCGGTCCATGAAGCCGCGGTCATCTCGTCCCGCGTTGCGCCATGGTTGCGGATATGGAACCCTGACTTGGCTGCCTCGTTGACGACGAGGCCCCTGTGTGTCGAGGGCCAGCAGTTCAGAGTCATTTAGGGCAACACTTATGGGCAGGGAAAACATACACAGCGTAGGTTGTCATTGCGGTGAACCCGGCGAGCGGGACCAGGTAGGAGTGCCGCGTATATGACCTATCTGCCAGCGCACCCTGCGCAGGCGGGAACCACGCGCCGCCTCCGACACCCTAGGTAGCTCTTTCAGCATCTTACCCGAGAGAGGAGAGGATCGAGATATAGGGATGCTGGTTCTACGCACCGTCACGATTAGACCTGATCCTCGTTTCGTGTGGCGTCCTAGGCCCTGCGTACCAAGCGTAAAGATGCACTGCGGTGCGACCTGGTCAGCGCCCACGCAAAGCGGGGCAAAGGGGTGATGCAAAAGGTCGTATCCCACTCACCGGGTAACAGATGCTCTCAAAGAAGAACAACATATAGAGGCTTGCGATGCCCCCATGGCCTGTTCCGAGCGCGACGCCGAGGCAGCAGGCCATACATGCACAGCCGTACATGCTTAATAGGAACGCAGTGTCGACAAAGCGGAGCAGTGCCGCGCCGATGAAGCGCCCGCCCGTGAAAGTGAGCTGGCAAAAGGCGAACATGAGGCTCGCATGCGAGTGGCTGATTCCCACACCCTGGTCGACGAGGTAGTTCACCGTGAAGGCGGCGACGCCCACCTGCGCACCCCTAGATTCCGCGTATTCTCTCGTCAAGTCATGGGGAATGAGGATGGACAAGGGGTGGAGAAAACGTACACATAGCAGGTTTGTGCGACAAAGCCAAGAATGCAGCGGTACTGCTTATGAAATGGCCCCACATCCGCCGCTTCTGCACCGTCCGTAGCAGCGAGCTCGCGGGTGAGCGCCTCCTCTGTGATCTCGGGCAGATCACAGAAGCTATTCTCACAGGACTGCTGTCAGCGCCCAGTGTTCCTGGGCCACGACGAGATGAGACGAGACAGGTCAACTCACAAGAAGAGCACATTGAGCACCACGCCGAGCCCAGAAACGGCCATGTACACCCACTGGACGGTGTTGAGTGTCGTGGCGTTCTTTCCCTTGAAGAAGTATGTCGACGCAATGAGCGGACCCGCGAAGGAGGCAATGCCCTGGAAGCCCTGGCTGATATTGAGCCGCATCGCGGCGTAGCGCGGGGTGCCGAGTACGGTGATGTACGAGTTGGCGGCCACCTCGAGGCAGGACAGGCCGCAGCCGATGACGAAGGTGCAGCCAACGAAGCCGCCATACTTTTCGAATTTGGCAGATGGCCAGAAAAAGATGGCACCTGTCGTTCAAGTTGTGTGATAAGTAAGCGCATGTCGCGATGGGCAGCTGAGATAAAAACGGGGTTTATTACCGAGTGAGTAGAGGGTCAGGCCCAGGTGGATACCTTTCTAACGAACGAGGCCACCAATTAGCGACTCTGGCCCGGCGAAGGATAAACCAAACCAATGAGCCGCACCTTATATCCGTAACGCCTCATCTGTAGTAAAACATGATTCCGTAAATTTTAGACAAAAATGGCCCGCCAAAGTAGTCAACAGACGAATGAGAAAACGTACGAATGTTCCAGCGATCGGCGAGAACACGATGTACGCTCCCTAAATAACCCCTCCGCCGATTAGCAAGAGGAACGAATAGGTTTGGGGCAAGACCGACGACGCACAAAGTACGCGAGTTGGAGCATCGTACTCTGCAATTTGGTGATACCAAACACCTGCTGGAAATGCGCATTCAAGACATCGAGGAGCTGATCGGCGCTTATCAGCGCCTGCCATTCACGAAGCCAGAGACAACTCACGCCATAAGAGAATCCCCCTATTCGCGAAAAGCATCAGTTCCTGCGGGAGATATAGTAAACGATAACTCACACGTGAAGAATAGAGTCGTGACGAGCGAAAAGGCAAAGAGCCACCTCGAGAACGAAAGTTCGCTACCTGCCGCGCCGCATAAATTACATGAAGTTTACGTCCAAACGAAGGCGTTACACAAAACCGAAAAATAAACCCACCTGTTACGCCGCCGCCGGTCGTTGGGGCCGGATATGTCATGATATTGACGGCGGACAGGGATACCGCGGTGTACAGTACAGAGAGGGCCCTTCCTCTCCCTCCGAGTCTCTACGCTGGCCTTTTTAAAACTGCCTATGGACCCCTTATTCCCCTCATAGTAAGGTGTGTGGGGCCCATCAAGAATATCGTGAATGAAAAATTGTCAACCCACTGCATCGCGAGCTTCGAGAAGTGCGACAGTCGGAATCGGTCAAAGCTCGCACAGCTATTTTAGGATCGTTGTAGTCTCGGGCCGGTGCGTTTGTGACGTGAGTTTCGAGGTTTTCCCGCTTAGACTCAAAAGGACTGTCACTTGTCAACGTTTCAGGGAAAAGTATTACCTAGCAAGGCTTCGTGGCTGATTGTCGTCCTCATGCACCTACTATTTTCCGGGTCGACTTGGAGACTGACATGAAACAAGGGTCGATGTGCAAAGAATCTGGCAATTCGAAGGCCTTACTCGGATGAACGGTTATCAAGAGATCGAAACACGATATGGTCCGACTCGCACAGTTTTAGTGGGGCCCTTGTCCTCGGGACGCACAAATGCCATACGGTGGGTGGAGCGGGGTTGTCCAATGGCGTCGTGATAGTGCAAGGAAAAAAAGAACAAAACTACACACACAGCATAGTATAATGCGACCCCGATTCGCTACGCCAACGGCGCACCTATTCATCCGGCACATCAATCTCCCCAGCGTTGATAGCCTCGATAACGTCATGTGGCGGCCGGCCGTCGACAGTGCAGCCTACGGACTGTGCGGTGCCTAGGATTTCCTTGACGCCCCCCGCGAGATCTTTCGAGAGCGACTTGTACTTCATAGTCCGTGCAATCTCGTAGATCTCATCGAGTGCGATGTTGCCAGCGTGCTTGATATTCTTCTCCTTTTTGCGATCCCGTGGGGGCTCTGTGTAGGTAAATCGACCAAACATGAGAGTGTGGTATAGAAAGAACGGAGGATGCGATCGTACCCTTGAGCGCCCGGATGACGAGAGACGATGCAGAAGGTACGACAGAGACTTGGGCCTGACGATTCTGGATGGTGAGCTGCACAGTAACGCGCAGACCCTTCCAAGCGGTCGTCGCTTTTGCAATATCTTCTCCGACCTTCTTGGGGGACTGCGAAAGAAATTTTTGAGAAAGGCTATGGCCCTACAGTAATCATATTTACGCACGAGACCGAGAGGACCGATTTTGGGGGCAAGCGCAGACGAAGCACCAACCTCACCACCGGTTGCTCGGAGGTAGATGATTTTGATTTCGTTGGGGTCCTAGGAGGGCACCCAGGATATCAGCACAGATGCATGGGACGGTCAAGCAGGATACACGTACTAATTTTGGGGCCATTGAAATATAGTTGAAGCAGCGCCTCTGTTCAGCTTACAAGTGGAGGTGCGATAAGTGGGATGTGCCTACAGAATCAAGGTTCACACTCCGATAGATGGAACTGTACAGTAGACTCGGTCACGAATTTGCTTAGTCACACGATTTCCGGTTTTGAGAAGAAGTTGTGAGCTGAGCGAATTTGAATTTGTTTCGAATTCTAATCTTCCTTTCCATTCCAACTTTTTTAATCGGTTGGCTTCTTCGACAAGTGAGCAACGTCGACCGACGCGGAACTTTCTTGAGTGGCAGCCTCGTTAACGGGCTCAGGGAGATGGATGCATGGAATCCTCACGGAGGGTTGGTTTACCGCCCGCCTACGAGGACGCCGACATCGATGCGCTTTGCCAGCTCATCGGCACGTTTTCATTTTCTATTCCCCGCCTAAAACAAGACGCTCACTCTCCCTCCCCCGTAATTGTACGAAACAGCACTCATGCTCGACCGCCTGATATCCATCAACGACCGTATTCCGCTCTCTCCGTGCGTGTCACTCACTCCCGCCCCCTATGTCCCGGACGGCTAGCGCTGATTGTCGCTTTTTTTTTTTTTTTAAATTTTCGCCGTAATTTTCTTTTTTTGGGTGTACGCATGCATTCGCGCGCTCGTATGCGCTGATCGTGTATCATGATCCGATGATCCCCCACTTCAGAGAGAGCATTTCGCGATTCCATTCGGCATCCGTGCCGCAGATCTCTATCCTCGACTATCTCAGGCGTATCGTGCGCTTTACCAATCTCGAGGTGTGCCTTGTCCTTTCTCGCCTCCCTCCCCCTCTTCACCAACCTCCCTGCTTTCCTCCTGCTATCACCGTTAAGCAAACGACGAAACTGACTAGAAACCATGTTTACATAATCTTATATATACGAATGTGTGTTTATGTTATTCTTCTCCTTTTTACGTTATTCTTCTTCCCGATGCGATGCGACGCCAACCAACCATGACGACGGACGGGGACCTCCTCTCTCTTATCGTCCAACAGAAGACCTGCCTGCTCCTCATCCTGCACTACATCGACCAGATCTGCGCGCGCGAGCCAACCTTTACGATATCCTCCCTGACCGTGCACCGCTTCATCATCGCCGCCGTCTCCCTCTCCTCCAAATCCCACTGCGACGCGTTCTGCACCAACGCGCACTACGCCCGCGTCGGCGGCCTCGCCCCCGCCGAGCTCGCCCGCCTCGAACGCGCCTTTCTCGCCGCCATCGAATGGCGCCTCGCCTGCACCCGCGAGGTCCTCCAGCTCTACTACGTCAACCTCGTCGCCCACTCGGGAGGCAGGTTCTTCCTCCCCTCCTCTTCCGCCGACGATAACGACAATGCAAACCCCGCCAACGACCCCGCCGGCACCGGCACCGGCACCGGCGGCGGCGGTCGCTCCTCCGGATCCCCCGAGGGATCGCTCGTCGACTCGCCGGGTGGCGGCGTTATGATGTTTGGTGGTGACGGTGCAACGTCGTCGCCCGCCGTCGTGCCAGCTGCGGGGCCGCCACCACCGGTCGGCGGGCCAGAAGGGACGAGCGCGAGTCTCGAGCAGAACATTGCGTTTGCGCAATTTCGCCAGCGTACCCAAAGAGAGGAGTGATCCGAACTCCTACCTTCCCCTCCCTTCTCCGTGTTCTTTTTTTTTTCGTTTGGGTTCCTTTTTTTTTTTTGGTTTTACCTAGTATGTGTTGTTTTTCTCCCCCCACCCCTTTTTTTCTTTTTTTTTTTGTTTTCAACTTTTTGTCGCGTAACGAAACCCCAGACTACTCGAGCATTCACTCAACTAAACTGCAATCAATATCTCATGACCAATCAGCGAACGACGCCACCGTATCCGACTGTCCAGGTAAGGGAACTGTCCCACGGAGGTTTTCACTATTACGCGAACGATCGTCAGAATCGCCACAGTAAAAAACTCTATGTCGTGAGATTGCGTGCTCGTCAAGAGACAGAGAAAGAAGGGGAGCAAGAACAAAAATAAAAATATGGAGATGAAAAGAAAACCCGTTATTGGAGAAAATGCAAGTCGTACAAACACAAAGATGGAGGCAAGAGTAACTTGTTTTTTGAGTGTGTATGATGTCCATCGATGTTAAAATGCTGAGAATTTAGCGCCCCCAAGGCAGGTAATCGTACTCGTACTTTGTAAACAATGAGAAGTAAAGAGGAGAGAGGGTGGAGATGCAATTTGGTAGTTGTGATGGCAAAAGTAGCGCAACAGGCGCCCCTTTTCTTTGTTGAGATTGACTTAAGTTAGTCCGATAATCTGTAGTAAAACTGACCACGGTGACGATGAGAAGAACATGAAGTAGAAAAGGGAGGTGTACAAGGAGTGGCGCAATTCCACGGCATCGCTCAGAAACGATCTACAAAAGCCGGAGGAGTGCAGTGACAAGAGTCGACGCATGCAAAAAAAAAAAAGGCGGTAGTACAACAATGCATGTGGGCAAAAAGAAAGACATGCAGAGGGTGACCGGAAGCGAGAGCCAACGAACCGCTCAACAGACAGCAGCAGAGCGGAATCGACTAGAACGAACGGCTAGGCACGCAAAAGCCAATCAACACGAGCGCGCATTGATAAACCATCAGCTGATGGGCCATCACCGTCTGAGCGTGGAGAGTAGCTTGGCGAGCGTGAGCGTATTGATTTGCGCCCTTCCCGACCTGGGTGCTTCACCACCATCTTGTCCTCCCAGCCCCTGTCCATGTGACCCCTGTCCTTGTCCGGCGCCGTGCTGTCCCTGAGCCTGCGCCCCCAAATCAGTCGTACTCGTCGCCGCATCCTGCCTGTAATGCGGATGGTGTTGAGGGCGCTCGGTTATCGGTTCGAGCGCGCTCTTGCCTCCTGTAACCGTCACGGACTGCTTGCCCTTCCCTCCGCCCCGTCCCGCACGCTTGCGTTCGCGCGCCGGCGGTGGTGCGCCAAAAATGTCCATGTCTTTCTGGTGGAGCTGGCGCGGCGCACCGCTGAGTTCCCATGGGACACCACTCATCACTGAGGACCGTCCCGTCAACAGAGATGAGGGACACAAGAGTGGAGAAGTACATACACTTGACGTTCGACGGCGGCCGCCGCGGTAGTCCATTCTGTGTTCCGTTGGACGACGCGAGGCTCGAGGAAGACGAGAACGTAGGATCCGGATGTTTGCGCCAGTTAGTGCTCGACGACGCGGATGAGGTAGAAGATATGGTAGTGGCAAACGTCGAGACCGAGCGCATACTCTGGTTGCTATACCGTGTGAATGTGCTCGAAGACGTGTTCGTGCTTGACATCGAGTTGCGCCAATTGTCGCTCGATGTTGCCGAGCTTGAACTGCTGGTCAACGGCCGCCCGCTGCGGGTGCTTGTCGGCGACCCGGTGCGCCGCGACGGTGCTTGCACCTGAGGCTCCCCCCTTCCCCGCACGGGCGACTCCGACAGTAAGGATCGTGGCACTGGCGGGGGCGGCGGGGGTGGCGATGATGGTAAGCGTGGCGTTATTGGGGAGGACGGTGGGTCCAGGCTCATAAGTATATTTGTTACATTCGTCGCGCGTGTCGGGCCAGAGGTCGAATTTGAATGCGTGCTGCGCGAGTCAGACCGTGTGTTAATGGCCGCCTCACCAGCACTCCTCCCGAACGTCAGCTTCCACCTGCTGGGCTTCTTCGTGACGACTGGCATCGATACTGGTGGTACGGGGACAGGCGGCAGTGGCGGCGGCGGCGGCAAATCGGGGAATGATTGGACAGCAGCGGAGGCAGAGCGGGTCTGGCGGCTGAGCTCACGGGCAAGCGTCTGGGACGCCGATGCAAGCAACTCGGACGTCTGGATGTGATCCATAGAGGGTGTCATACCCTTACCCTTGCGTCCGCGCTTACGCCGCTTGGTTGTTGAAACCGACCGCAGGGAAGGAGAGCGGGTATCCTCCGCCTGCTGCTCCTGCTCTAGTTGCTCTTCTTCTTCATCCTCCTCGTTAAGTACGGAATTGAGGGTAGGAGGTAGCACACTGTCAGACACGTCACGGTCGAGGACGGGGTCCACAGGGGTGTGGCGAGAGAGAGAACGAAGAGCGACAGAGGGGCGACGAGGTGAGCCACCGGCAACGGAAGGCGGGCGAGATGACGGGCGGCGGGAAGCCGGGGCGGAAGCGATTGGGTGGCCTGTGGGAATAGACGCGGTTGACGGAGCGCGGGAATGTGTATGTATTGCCGGTTGCGACGCTCCCATGAGCG
The DNA here is from genome assembly GCA_022496195.1 of Lactifluus subvellereus. Lineage (NCBI taxonomy): Eukaryota > Fungi > Basidiomycota > Agaricomycetes > Russulales > Russulaceae > Lactifluus > Lactifluus subvellereus. The sequence goes on along the minus strand of WTXC01000042.1, from coordinate 239,245 downwards.
TGGGCAAGTCACGAACCCACACGCCAAACTCGCGGGCACCAAAGCGCTGTGAGTCGTCTGTGGGATCGTCGAGGATGCAGAACACGTTCTCGATAAGGAAGTTTGCAACAGGTAGGGTCATACCGGCGAATCGCCGCATGAAAAAGTCCGTTGGATGGGCAAGATATTGATCGAAAGAGGAACAACCACCCTTGACAGTGTCAACCCAAGGATTGCAATGGTAAAGCCTGCAACCGCATGAATGAACAAAGTTCCCGACGATCAAGGAGAAAAGGAAAGAGGGCGCAAGGCAAACATGATGTATGGTACGTACATGTTGATCAGAACAATGCCCAGGGACCAAACATCAGCGGCACGGGGCTTATACACCGGAGCCACGTTGTTTCTGCACTCTGCGATGGAAAACGTCAAGATAAGGCGTGAGAAATGGGAAAAAGGGGGGGAACGGACCAAAACTCATATACGGGGCGCTCCCGCAGTCCATGTCAGATGAGACGGCATCGCAAGTGGACAAGCCAAAGTCGGAAAGCTTGACGACAACTTTGCGCTCACGGATACCGTCGTAATTGAAGGTGTAACCGTCGGTGACAATGAAATTCTCTGGCTTGATATCGCGATGAAAGACCGAGGCGTCATGACAGGCGGCTACAGCCTCGCACATCTGGGCAAACATAGAGGCGATAAGGCGGAGACGTGTGTGAGAAAGTAATTGGGACGGGTGAAGGGATGACAGGAGGCCCGGTGTGGGTGGAGTATGGGTCAGCTCCGGATCGGCGGTAGGATCGACGTCGTAATGATCGCGGGCTTGTTCAAGAAAGTAGAATAAATCTTGACCGGGTACGAATTCGAGAAGGAGAAGAAGAAAAGCGGAAGTTTCGAGTGTGCGATGCAAGGTGACAATGTTGGGATGAGCAGGAATCGACTGGTGGATGGTCGCCTAGAAAGAAAGAGAAGTCAGAGCCCGAAAAAGAACAAAGCCGAATCAAATGGAAACGTACTTCTGAAAGCTGGGCATAGTGCTCCTCTTCGTCAAGGTCGGCCTTGGACAAGAGTTTGATAGCATATTCACGGCCATACACTGTCCTGGGGCGCATAGATGCCGAGTCATCAAGCTCAAAGCGACCACCGGGATAGATGTTATCGTCTTCCGAAGGAGGGGAGTGGAACAGGACTTCCCGAACGAGATAGACGACGGCATAACTACCCGTCCCCAACTTACGTACAACCTCGAATTCCCTAGCAGGTTCTTGGTAGTCTGCGACGGGTGCCTGCTCGGCAGACTGAATAGGGGCAAGACGAATGGCTTCACCAAGAAGGGGGATCCCTTCGCCTACAATATCACCGGGGCAAAGGATATCCTCTATGTGAGAGGAGAGGGTGGAAAGGTCGTTTGTGGAGGAAGAGGGGTGAGGGAGATCGTCTGAACGGTACGAAGGATGGGAGGGACGGGGGACGGGTTGAGGAAGGGAAGACGGGGGGAAAGATGGAGAAGGGAGGGAGGAAAAGGAGGTTGAAAGGGATAGAGATGGGGAGAAGGACAAGCGGTCCTGAGACAAGTCAGTGTCCACGCTGCGCATTTGGGTCAACGTAGCGGCGGAAGGAGGTGCGAGACGACGAGGACCGAGCTTTGAGGAAGTATTATGGAAGAGCCTAGAGTTATTGGTGGACGAGGGGGACTTCTTTGGGCCATCTGAGAAGGCGAACGGGGATGGGTGAGCCGTATACTGCAACATGGGGGAGAGGAACAAGGAGAAGGAAGACTGGCTGATAACCGCCGGCGACTCGCTCAAGTATAGAGAAAGGCGAGGTGGTGTATCTGTTCAGACGGAGACCTGCTGCGAGTCTGATTAGAATGGCATGCAGATTGCGATTAATTCTTCTCCAAAAGCGGGGGAAAGAGGTAAGAAAACGGAAGAAGAGAGGAGGAAGGGGGAAAGGGGGGGTGGATATTAGCCCCAAGATAGAGGGGAATATGAAGAGGAAGAGGGAGGAGAGGAAAGAGGAGAGGAGGAGGAGGAGGAGGGAGGAAGGAAAGGGAAGGGAGGGAGAGTGTCAGCAAACTCGGATTTGATAGGCTAAAGGGGGCGGGCGAGTGGCGACCGTGTCCCGTGTGGGTCTGTAAAATGTCCTAATAGCGGGCTTTCAATTTAACAATGCGATCATGCGGTGTTGTCCGTCCCTTCCTTCCTCTCTCCTTCTCTGCAGCAGCTACTGCTCTCGTTTTATTCTTCACAAGTAAAGAGGTTTTGTAGTACCAAGAAGGAAGAGAAGGGGGGGGGACGGAATTGAGGGATGGATGCAGAGGGGGGTGGGGATGACAAGTATGTATAAGAAGAGCACTTTTGTGCACCATGTGCTCCCAGCGCTTCTCTGCCGTGTCCCGTCTCTATCTGGATCTTCTGGCACGCGCATCTCCGCCGCCACAGAAATCGCTATTCCCAATTTCATCCTTTGGCCTTTGGGCCACTTGACATTGGCTTCCCCTTTCATTCATTCATTCCTCTTTCGGTCTGAGCCACCCCCTCTCTTTCTCCCGTGTCCGTGTGCTCTCTTCCTCTCCCTCTTCTCCCCGCGCCATCGCTAAGCGACAACGTAAATAGATCTTTTATTGAGCCGCGCACATCACACTCCCCCCCCTCTCGCGATCATCTATCTGTCCTCCATCACAGTAACACAGCATAATCTCCGCCTGAGCAGCGAACTAGTCGTTACATATTTATACGCACGCAAATGGCGCGGGTTGACTGGTCCCTAACCCTTATGCTGTACTCAGATAACCGAGATCGCCACGCACTCTCCGCCTACACACATGCACACCACTTTACAAGTATATCTCGCGTGTTTAAATAGATGCTACCGATGCGGTCCACAAGATCGACCTTCGGGGTTACAGCCGCGTGCCCTTGACGCCCGCCAGCGAGCCTTCCTTTGTAACCCATCCCCGATTGATCGACGCAAAAATTGCGGAACGAAAAGAAAAAGGGAAGGAACGCGAGAGCGACATGATGACAGGGAACGAATTTACTTCGTAACACACTTAACAAGATATCATTAAAAAAATTAATTTAGTAGCACGTCAAAAAATCGGCCATGTGCGTACGCCACCTGCTTCGGTCCCGAGTCGGCGGGAGGGGCAAATTCCAAAACTAAGGGGCGACGTGACTGCGTGCTACGCTATACCATTACCGGTGCCGGCGCTACACTAATCCATCGACCTCATCTCCTTGGAACCCGAATCTCCCGCCTCCTCCACCGCCGCCGCCGCCGCCGCCGACTCCGCCGAGCCAGTGTCATCATTACCCTTGTCCTCCTGGCGCTCCGCCTCCTCTTGCTGGCGGACAATTTCGGCCCACCGCTGTGCAACGGCAGCGCCACCGGCTCCGTGGTGACGTGCCCGCGATATAACCCGCATCGCCTCCTCTCCGCGCTTTCTGGCGTGCAAGAGCCACTGGGCCCACGCCAACGTCGCCTCCTCCACGTCGCCCGTCCCGCGCCAATACTCGTACACCTCCCTTAACAACGCCTCCTCCTCTTCTTCCTCTGCTTCTGCTGCTGTTCCTGCTTCGGTCTTGGGAGAGGCGAGCACGGCGAACGTGCGCGCCCACACCCGCGCACTCGGCAAACACCTCCGCGCCATGTGCTCGACGCGCGCCCGGCGCTCCACCGTCGTCCCCGCCGCGAGTCCGTCGCTGCCGCCGGCGCCGCGGCACATCGACTCGGCGACGCGCAGAAGGAGCGACTGGTGCACGTCCCGCAGCGCCGCATCGCGCATGCTCTCCGCCAACAACCTTTCGAATTCCTCCCACGACGACGACGACGACGACGAGTGATCCGCGCCCCAGAGCCAGATCTCGGCGCACGTCGGTAGGGCGCGGCGCGCGCGAGTACACGCTTCGGCTACCGAGTCCGCCGTCCCGTGTGCGGATTCGGCGTGCAGGCGCGCGAGCCAGAGGTCTTTTGCGCCTGGTGGCGTGGTGGGAGTGATGGTGGTGGTGATGGTGATGGTGGTGGTGGACGTGTAGCGCCGCGCGATGCGTAGGATGCGTGATGGTGGGGCTGGCGGGGCTGGTAAGTGCGCGAGCGCGAGGAGCAGACGGACGTGCGCGGCGAGGAGGATCGCAGACGGCGTCTCGGTCTGGCGTTTGATGAGCGCATGCAGGCTGCCCACCAAGTACAGTTTCTGTCATACAGTTATAAGCGGATGAAATTGGATTATTTTTGACTGGGACGTACGAGGTGTGCGTCGAGATCCTCCTTCCCACACCACTCCTCGACGAACTGGGCATACGCTCCCGCCATCGCGTCTCGCGGCGGCCATCGTCGCTCCGTCATCGTGTCTGCACGCAGCGCCGCGAGCATCTCCTCGTTTGCGCGCCGCAGCGCATCGACCAACGTGCTGCCGCCCGCGAACTCCTCCTCCTCTGCGGGCGCGAGAGCCAGCCCCCGCGTCGCGCGCAGCACCACGCCCGCCGCGTCCCCGGGCAGCGACTCGGCCAATCGGACGTCCAGGTGGTCCAGCAGCGAACGGCGAAGAGACCCCGGCGCCGGATATCCCGCAATGAGCGTCTGCAAACCGCGGAACAGCTCGATCGTCGGCAGCGCTGTTATGTTTATAAAAACCCCGGTAGGTGTGAGCCGAGACCGCGTCTGCGACGAGTTGGGGGGAGGAAAGCACACGATTCACCTTTCGCCGCAGCATCGATGGCGTGACGCACGATGGCGCCATCCATGACCGCGCGCCTCGCCGCGTCGCCCATGGCCTCCTCCTCGGCCCTATCGACCCGCTCCCCCCCCTTCCCCCGCCCCTCACCACCAACGACCGAGCCGTCCTTCTCGTCCTCGTCCACCGCGATGCCAAGCACGTCCCACCGCCGGCGCACCGCCTCGACGAACCCGAGCTCGAGCCGGACGTACTCGCGCCACATCTCGGCCGCCCCCGCGTTGAGCCGCAGCCCGCGCTGCAGCAGCACGCGCGCGGCGCCCATCCCGCTGTGCGCGAGCTCGTGCGCGGCGGCGAGCACGTACAGCGCGGGCGTGCGCGGGTGCAGCTGCACGGCGCGCGCGGCGATGCGCCCCGCGAGAGCGCGCGCCCCCGCGCGCTGCGCGACGCGCAGGTACTGCAGCCAGAGCGGGACGTCCGATTTGAACTTTTGCAGCGCGCGCTCGAAGATGTGGAACTGCCGCCGCGTCAGCGCGTGGTCCGATATCGATGGTGCCGACTTTGGTAGCTCTTTTTTATTTGATTTGGGGGGTGGAACCCTTCCCGGTCGGAATCAAATCAAATGTCGAGAGAGGGGAGGGGGACGCACTGAGGCGCGCGACGCGTTTGCGCCGGAGGGCTTCGAGGCCCATCTCGTACGCTGCGTAGCGCAAATAGTCGTTTTTGTTTGGGATGCGCCGTACGAGTGCAGTCTCGAACGCTGTGCGCTTTTTGATGATGTGCTTGATTTCCGAGGCCGAGAAGAGACCTTTCTCGCCGAGGTCTTTCAGCTCAGCGAGCATCTGCTCACACACATACAATCCAGGCACCCGCAGTACATACTCGAGAGGCGCACCTGCTCTTGTTGAAACTGTACCCTCTCCATTGTGGATTGGCTAGGGTGTGTTCGAGAGTGGAATGCGGCAGTGGTAGCCGGCCCGGCTAATCGAGTGAAAAAACGTTGATAGGGCCGTCGGTCGCTTTTCCTTCTTTTCCAACGGTCAGGTTATGCCAACGAGAGGCCTCAGACCGAATTTGACCCGCACGCACTCGAGGAGCTCTTCGGCGGGCTCCTCAAAGGTCGTTCTTAACCTCCAGCTCACCCAGAAGGACCCCGTCCAGCCTAAGATTGATAAGGCAAGGCGCGCTGGCCACACCTTCGAGGTGCGTCACCATTCCTCACCCATGACCCCCATCACACAGTCCGAACGGTGCTCGCGAACCTCGCTCACGTAAACTCGTGTTTTATGTGTTTTTTTTTCTCGGATCATTTCTTGGCGAGATGTTAACCGCGCTTCCGACAGACGGTCGTACGGGCTAATGCCACCCGACCTGGGAACACTGTACGGGTGCAATCCCGGGAGCACGTCCCCGGTGCGGCACCCCGTCGTGCTACGAACCCGCATCCCTCCCGGGGTGGCAAGCCCAGGGCCGGCTTCACACTCGCAGCGTCGACCGTAGCCAGTGAAGACGAGGAGGAGTGGGTCTCCAGCGAGAGTGGTGCGGCCACTCCGCTGGATAACTCGTCAGGTGGAGAAGACTCGGGCAAGAGAACACCGCAAGAACGGTCCCCGACGACACCCGTCGACACTGCTGGGCAGCGAGCCAATGGCCCGAATCCTGCCCATTTGCCTGGCACGACTCCACGCGCAGACCCTCCACCGTCACGTCCGCGTGTGCAGACAAACGGCTTCTCGCCGTCACCATACGTCGCTGCCTCGACAGCACGAAAACCCTCATCGTCTAAGCCATTCCTGTATTCCCAGCAGGAACAGGAGCCTTATCGCCAACGGCTTGAGCGGCTACACCAGCAGCCAGATACGGCACAGCAGGCCCTTCAGCAGACCCCTCCCCAACAGCATCGCCAGCCTCCGACACTACCATCACGTATATTAGACAAACCACTGACTCCCCAGTCACCGCCGCATACACCTGACGCTGTGCCCGTTGTGAGCGGCGCTCGCACTGAACCTCCAACGCCGACTTCACCGCGGTCAGGTCACTATCCGGCCGGCAAAGCCCGGCCATCATCTGCGCGCTCGCTTATTGCTGATCATGCACACCACCTCCGTCCACATCCCCTCATCCGCGGCCAGTCGTTCGGCCACGGGCACCTGGCGCCGCTCAAGGTCTCGTCCGACGCCGCGCAGGCCCAGCTTTCCTCATCCCCTCCGAACCGGGCCACGTCGACGTCGCCGACGAGCGTTCGCACCGTCCATACCCCAGCGCAGACGCCGTCACCCGGCTCGCACTTCTCCAGCGCGATCTTCCGGCGTTCGTCGACGTCGTCCGCGCATTCGGCCGCGACGCTGCCCGTCCAGTCGTTCACGCCCACCGAGCGCGGGCGCACGTTCTCCACAATCTCGACGGCATCGACGTCCGCTGCGCTCTCGTCGCTCGCGCACCTCCCCACGCGTGCGACCGCAACCCCGCCGCCGAACACGCCGCTGGTGGTTCACTTCCCGTCGCAGAACCCGCACGGACATCCCGAGACCGTCCATACGCTCCTCCCGCCGCCGTACGTGACGCCGCACTTTACCATTCTGCAATGGCGCAACCCGATTTGCGAGTCTCGTGATAGGGTCTCGCGTGCGCGCGAGGTGCAGCGTACTAGTAATAGCAGCCGACGCGGTGCCTGATAGACTTCTCATCCTGTGTATATATTTTTTTCTCTGGTGATGTACAGTACCTGTCAGTATCATTACAGTTATCATTTGTCCCCCTTCCCCCCCCCCTTTTTTTTTACATGTTTTCTCCATCGGCATCACACTTGCCGGAACATTACATTTACTGCCTCCATCTCTTTGTTGCTTCTTTACCCGCATCATCCCGTTTGCTGTAAGATGATCCGCCTCCATTTTATTGGTTCACCCATGTCCATGTCCATGAGCCCCCCTTACCCCTTCACGCTTCCTCCTTCACTGTCTCAGTTCCCTGTACTACCCAACACTTTCTGCCTCCATGTAATATGACGAGAAACCCACTGATCTAGAAAGGTCTATCGCGGCGACCAAGCTTATCTGCCTGATCGTATGCATTACTCGGAGCCGATATACGGCTCCAAGTTGATACGGTCGTTGTCTGTTGCGCTTTTCTTGTCTGCATACATGTGCTAATACCCCACAGGAAGGCGTCGTATTGAATAACGATACGATAAGCGCATACCTTTCAAGAAGAGATGGTCCGAGCTCGCGCCTCATAGCAATATGACATGCCATAAAGATTTATGAAAGCCATCTACACAACGTTGATAAGCCTGCTGCGGAGAACATTGCTAGATGCATACAGTAGTACGGCCGCCTTACACACAAATTTTTTTCTCTTTTTTCCCCATCGGGGTCAGTATTTGTGGACGTTCATTTCGATTTAGCAGTGCCCGACGCTGTTGCTCACCCGAAGATCATCGTCCGTGCATATCAGATCGTATTTCCGTTTCACCTAGCAGGAAGAAGAACCATAGAAGGAGCCGGAAGAAAAGAAAAATAAATAAATTTAGAGTTGCACGCGCGTCGTCGATGCCTGCACACCCCAGACGGAGAGTTCGCTTTCTTCCGGGTTCTGCACAATGCTACACTATCAGCGGCGTTATTCGTTGGCAACGACTATCTAGCAGGGAGAATCCTCGTATCTGACCGTGGCGCGGCCCGTGGGTGCGCGTGTGTGATAGCATTTGTTGTCCCAGTCCAAGGCCTAATACTGGTGGCGTGTAACAGCAGATTGTGTGTAATTGTGATCCTAGACGCGTCGCGTCGAGACGCCTATTGGCGACATACAGACCACTAGGACTCCGCACATGCCAGTGTGAGGTGGCGTTGCATAGCAGCAGCGATGGCCTGCTCTCATAGGCAAAGAGAACCTTAATACTGCGGCATCGTGGTTCCGCGGACGCGTGGAGCCCGATTTTTTTTTTCGGCGCATTCAATTGAAGTTTCGTTGTACTACCTCCGCCGCGCCACGAGCACCTGCATGTTATCTACCTTTTCGATTTCTTGGCCGCGGCGGGGAGAAGCATGTTGGTACTCAAGTTGCTGTACGCATCCGGGGCATGTTTGTTTCGCTCTTGTTCTTCGCACATGCGCCGGTGTTGCAGTGGAACCTCACCTCCTCGGCCGCAGCAATCGCCTGCCCTAGGCCCCGTGTCACAACACCACACTACCGAACCAGAAAAAGCCCGTGAGTCGCTCCCCTCACTACTGTAGTTCCGTAGAAGGTCGTCGAGTTGCTGCTCCCTCACAACCTCCAAGCTTATCGCGCCAATACAATACCGGGGCGGCCGTTCATCGCAAGTCTGGTTCATCGACTTCTGGCGTTGCATCGTGTATCTCGCAAGAGTCACCATCGCATAGTACGCGGGCCGCGCCTTGTCCCGCTGACGGACGAATGCTTACATACCGGTATTGGCGAATCCTCGTCCTTGCTCGACCTCCGCTCGAAGCTCGGAGTACCCCACCGGTGATTGGTCCTGTTCGAGAAGGCATCCAAATAGGTTAATCAGGAGTCGCCGCGCTTGGGTTCCCAAACCAGCCAAACGGGAATAGGACAACATTCTTCCACAGTCTCCGAGTCGCCCACGGTCGGCCTGAGCGCGTGTCACAGCTTCGTCAGGGCGGCGTAAGGGCGCCCCCTTCCGAAAGGGTGCTTTTTTGCTGCAACTGGTGGCGGTCATGCGACCACCCAGGTCTTTTTTTTTTTTTTTTTTGTGGAGGGTCGAAAAGGAAATTGTACCATGCGCCCGTCAGCCCCGTGGCCAGTGTGCAGGGGCCCGACATTATGTGACCCCCGGGCCCCGCCACGCTATTCCAACTGGAGTTTTCACTTATCCATGTGCTGCCACTATAGTAGACGCACGCAACAAACGCCCAAGGAGAAAACAAGGGACCTCGAATATTCCCACCAGACCCGCGCTTTCCCTTCTCGCCGTTGATCGGTCTGCCTGTTGTGGAACCAGCGAAAGAAGGCAGCATGGTACACGATTATCTGTTACCATGCGAATCGTATGTATCACGATGGATGGCCGAGCCTAGCCCTAGAATGCACTTATTTTGGGACAAGACGGATGGGATATTATCGTTCAGGGAAGATGCCTGGTCGTGCTTCTTATATGGTGACTCACGGGGAAATTGGCCTGCACGTGATCCAGGATCAACTGTATCGTGACCATACGCGCAGCGGCTGTATCTTGTTTGGCTTGCTCCACACGCCTAATGGCTCCAATTGCTCTTGAAATACTACCTCGCGCTCGCACTGACTTCTCCAGTATACCACAACCCGAACGTTCTCCAAGGATCCACTATAACCCCTTCTTTCCCATTCGTTCTTGTACATCCATCTGTCGCGTTGCCGCTTAGGTACTTTTCGGCCCGTCAACTTGAAGGCTTCCAGAGTCTGGGAAGATAAGGTTCTACTCTAACTCTACTAGTGAAGCTCGCCTTGGTCTATACGTTCAGATCAATGCACATCATACAGAATAAGCAATCATTCGTTCGTTTCCTGCACCCGTACCCGAATGTTGCAGTGTCTCCTACATACAGGTTCTGGGTATATGTATGTATTGATCCGCTGATGGCTTACCTTTTCTAGACAACTGCCTATTGACGGTTTCACGTATGGTGCTACTGATGGTAGTTGCACTGTTGCAGATCTCGGCGACCGCCAGCTACTGCACGGATATATGTATGATTTCCTGAGGTTCTTCCCCTGCCCCGGCCGTGTCTAAAACCCTGGGTAGCGCTCATCTTACTGCAGGCATATGACTCCCATATTTCTGCAAGGCAAACCCGTAGACGGGCCGGACGGTAAGTCCGCCGGCATCGCCGGTTCAAGTATCTCCCCCTGAATATCTCTACTCTACCGAACTCCTTCGCTTCTCTCAGCTGACCTGAGCGTAGTTCGGTTCCGCGCTTCCTCAGCGCAGCATAGATGACAGATCAGGACAGGAACTTCAGTAGCTCGTATAAATTCGCCGCTGGCATGGTACAGTACACATGGTCAACTCCGTGCATACGGATTACTTGCTTGTTATGGACGGCGAATAGTGCTTTCATCTTAAAGTCCGAACGGATTAGACCCGGGTTGCTGTCCTTTGCCACCACGAAGGTAACTTTCCCCGATGGTGTGGCCTAACCGGGCAAACCACGGGGTCCCCTTGGCCTGAAGGTTGCGTTGATGTCTTCATACAGTAAAAGCCGCAAGGGCATGCAGCGCACTCCATTCGTGCTTACTCCTACTCAGCTCTCTCGGCACTGAGTCGATTATTCGCAGGTGCTGCCTGCTGGTGCTGGGTGAGCCTAGTCGAGTCTCTGAAGCCTCTATCACTCTTGCCGGGTACCACGCGCGCAGGTGGCCGGAGTTTGGGTTTTCCAAGCCCCTTGAAAGAAACTATCCACCGTAAAACGACCGCCGCGTGGCTGGAAGTACGGATCATGCGCCGACAGACTGGTGAGGTTATCGACCGGGAGTCCTAACTAGAAGAAACCAAGGTCGACTTGCATAATCACTGCGGCCGCACTCCCACTGAATTACCGGTCCCCGTCCTTGCGAATATTTTTCCCAGAGACGATCCATGATCGTCAAAAGTCTTTGCAATTCCTATCGCATTTTCCCTAGGATGTCTCCCACATCAGGCAGGAGTTTCGCCCATCGTTCTTCCCAAGGTACCACGATAATTCTCTCTGCATTATTGGGTTCACGCCATCAGAATCAACAGGCGCTGTATGTTGTCATAATCTGTACGAAGCCATTCAGTACTACTGCTCCCGAGCATTCGTTGCAGCCGCCACCAGGGCCGGTAACGAAACGCGTCACCGGGGTGGGCCTCACGCCATCCCACGCCGTGCTCATTTGTTCTCATCACGCCCACGGGGCGGACACGGTTTTAGCAACTGCAACTCTACCTTACTAGGGGACGTCTTAATCATCATCAAGTGTCATGGTGTCTCATCATCACTGATGTTCCCCATGTTTGTGCTGCTCATAGGTAACGACGGGGTAACAAACAATAGCCTGTAATGATGCTAGGTGACGACATGTCCTCGCATACCAGCTTGCGTCCCTGCCATCATATCCCGGCCCCAAAATAGAACTGGGCGATTCACAACGTGGAATGACCGTGGCCGCGCGTCAGCTTGTTCTGGGGATAGCGCACGCACTGCAACGCACGCGCGGTGAGTGGAAGCAATCATCCCCCGCTTGTCAAGGATATGAGCGGCGCGCCCAGCCGTTGTAGTTGTGTGTAGTCCCATGTCCCCCTGTCATCTCTCATCTCTCTACCGCAACTTTTGGCTTTGTTTGGCTTTATGATGGTGATGGTGATACTGTAACATTTCGGTAGAGTGCACACGGATTTCGGAGAGGGGTCCGTTGTCTTACTTCACGCCCCCCCGAAAAATTTGATGCCGGCGCGGCGGATTTGCGTGCTATAACGCGCAGAGCCTTTGCGAAAAGTGCGGTTGGATCCGTCCGCCCCGGACCCGGATCCTAAACACCACGCCGCGGTCCATGCGCTTCGGTTGCGTTTGCGCACCCTGTTAGGGGTTCATAACCATTCTTCGCCGTCCCCAGATCACGGACCCTACACGCCGCCCGGTGGTCGTTTTCACTTCTTTGACTTCTTTGCAGGTCGCGTGACGCTTTACGCTGCGCCTTTCTTCAATTGGTATGTCCTCGTGCCCATGTGACCCTGATATACGAAGGGGGCGTGGCGTCTGACGTCTGTGGAATAGCCACGTTGTATAAGGTCCGTGGAGAAACGAGCGAGGTGGCGTTGGGATAGGGGAAGTTAAAATGCACTTGCGATGCCACGATGTTGACCTCTTCTCTGAGGGGCCCGGATATAGAAGTGAGTGTGGAATTGATCCTTGGGGGTGTGACCCCAGAGTACGTTGCGTCTGGATCGCGAAACGCCCAGCTTGCTCCACACAAATTGATTTGGGGCTTTTGAGTGGACAAATGCCTAGTGGCACGTTTCAGGCGATCTTGCACTATTGCACTATTGGAAGGATGTGAGGTCTAGGGGGTAGACATTGAGAGTACAGTAGACGTCCTTCAGGTCCCGAGTAAAGACTATGATACTATGATACATCATTACTGTGGGACGCTGTAAGATGATAGAGCACAGAGCACTGGGGAACCCTGGCTACAAGCCCTTGACCTTTCTCACGTCATAAATCAAATACTGTAATCGGCTTCTGGCAGTGTCCAGGAAAATGACGCCACTAGCTTAATTTGTGTTGCCGGTTGGGCCGCACAACAAGGGTGTCAGTTACGGAGAGCTAAAGATTACCACATATACCGGAGAGGTACGCGGACATGACTACCTCCGTATGACCTGTAGGGACGGACTTGTCTGCAGGCCGTGTTCACACGAACAGGATGAGGGACATTTTTTGGTGACAAGTGTTGCGCCGTGGAAGGCAAGACTGAAGAGGGTGTCAGTCAGTCAGTACAGCTGTCAACCAATAAAGCTACTCTTGTTCAAGTTGGTACCAGTCATTAACAGCTAAACTGAATTTGGGAAAGTCCGCACGACAAGCGTGCCTAATGACGTTCGGGTACACTTATTTATTTGCTTTCGTCCCCATGGACATGGGGGTAACAATTTACTCCGGTATGCGGTTTCCCGTTCATGAGAGGGGGCATGATGCACACGTCGGATTTGAAGGGCTCAATGGATAGTTGTAGTACTCGGCCGCAACGCGAACGCTAGGCTGTAAGGTCCAAGCGAGGCAAGTGTGGGGTAATCTGGAGAAAATTGAAATTTGACATCATGCATCATGCATCACCAATCACCAAGGTGGTTGAAGGGAGAGGATGCCGTTAAGTACTGTATGATGTATAGTGATGTATGGATTGGTCACACCGTTTCACGTTCTAATTTTTTCGGCGTTGGGCGAATGCGTGTGGTATCACGTCAGGTAAGAAAGTGATGTGTAGCGTACAGTAGAGTAAGCGGGCGCCCATTGCCAAGCTGGGCCAACTTGAAGAGAGACCGCGACGGACTTGGGGATTGAAAGTGACTTTCTTGGGCTGTGTGGAGCGGAATGCAAGAACTTGCGGATATGAAGTTCTAGATCATCAAGGGCACAGCCATGCTGATGCTGAGCTGCTGCGGTAGAGAGAGCGAGAGCACCACAGGGGTCGCACCCGCGGGTGAGCGGTGTGGCTGTACTGTACAAGTGGTGAGAGTCTCGACCCGGGTTTCGCGGAGTTGGAGTCAGGTCAGGTCGCTTATCATATTGGGTCTACAAACGGTGACGCCTAGACACTTGACTTGAGTCTCGGTCCAGCGTTTTGCTCTTTCTTAATCATTCTCGCTTTCACCCTCTTTTTCCCCCCACCATCTGGGGAGTGACCCTCCGGATATACCACGTGACAGTTATATGTGTATTGGAATTGCAGTGCTGTGCTTTCCGAGTGAGTCTACGGCACATTGCAAGTGACTGATTTTGTTTTCATTTCCCTCACCCTCGCCCCTTCTCCCAATCCCTATCTCAATCCCATTCGTATTTCTCCTTCTTTCAATCCAACGATTGTCTCTCAACGCGGCAGCAGACATGATCACCCTCGAATCCCCTGCCCCTTCCCCAGAGCTGCCGACCCATATGCCTTCACTCGCCGATCTCAGTCGAAATGCCTCTGTCATATCTTCTTCCTCTTCCTCCAGCTCTACCGCCGATCTAGTCCTGCCCGTTCGTCCCCGCCCCATACGGACATTTTCCTCTCCTCGCTCTCAGAGTCCAGGGGGTCCCCCAACCCCCAAAGCATCACGTCCGCCCGCGTACATCACTCGCGAACTCGGTATTGCGGACCAATCTCCTGCAGACTCACCTTTGGGCCGCTCTCGTGCCAACTCAAAGTCCAAATCTCGCAGCAGCTCGGCGAATGGTCGCCTCAGTGCGGAGAACTTTGAATTCGGCGATATCCTTGGCGAAGGATCCTACTCTACCGTGCGCTTCCTATTCCCTAAGCAAACCTGACCCCGCATGCACCTCCTTGCTTACACGCGGCGAATAACAGGTGTTACATGGCACTCATCGCGCAACAAGGCAAGAATACGCGATCAAGGTGCTCGACAAGGGTCATCTCAAGCGCAACAACAAACTCCATACCGCCCTCGCTGAGAAAAATACCCTTGTCCGCCTTGGCTCGGGCCATCCGGGCATCGTTCGCTTGCACTGGGCGTTCCAAGATGATTGGAGTCTCTGTGAGTCCACGAATCTCTGCTTTCCTCTTACTTGTCCAAGGCCACGTTGCGACTGCGGTCGGTTGGGTACTGCCGATGACACCCATCCCCGCCGCGCCCCGCGCACCCTATATTTAGCAACGACGCTGCCTTCTTGAGTATCCTCGAACGCCGAGCCCTCGACACTTATACCCTCCCTCCTGCCCACGGAAGGCTGTCCGATCACCATGACTTCCTGATATCTGCGCCACTTGAGCACGGTGGTCTGACCCCTTCACCTTATCTCGAGGTCGTTCGCGAACCTCATATACGTGCCTTTGGAGACCCACATTCCTTCCTTGCCTTGACTTGACAAGGGTTCTGAACAATCTGCTGACGTATCATTTCAGACTTTGTGCTTGACCTCGCACGCAATGGCGAACTCCAAAGTCGAATATCACGAATGGGTTCCTTGTCAACAACTTGTGCGCGATATTATACAGCTCAGCTCATTGACGCCCTCGACTACATGCATCTGCGTGGCGTCATTCACCGGTTCGCATGCGCCCTCCTTGTTTCCTCCCCCTGTTAATCGTGCTACCAGCGACCTGAAACCGGAAAATCTGCTACTGGATGATGACTTTCGAATCAAAGTTACGGACTTTGGAACGGGCAAATTAATCGATGTTCCACGTTCGTGTCTTTTCTTATTCCATGGCTAGCAAAAACCCCTCAATTTGTATTCCAGCCGAGCGTGCGACCAAGACATTCGTCGGAACCGCGCAATACGTTTCACCAGAATTGCTCGAGGCGAACGAGACGAGCAAGAGGTATACGCCCGCCTTGCCTAGGGTTACGTAAACGCCCTGACCTTGTTTGTGGTCTAGCTCGGACTTGTGGGCATTAGGTTGTGTGCTGTATCAGATGATCGCTGGTCGATTCGCATTCCAAGGACTATCCGAATATCTGACGTGGCAAAAGATCAAGCAGCTCGACTACACCTTCCCCGAAGGCTTCGACCCAGAAGCGGCTGACCTTGTCCGACGTCTTCTCGTGCGTCCTGGTCTTCGTGGATCACTTATGGTGGAGATTTTACTTATGTCTCACGATGCAGGTGCGGGATCCGCTTGAGCGGCTGGGTGCCGGTCCGTCTGGGAGCGCACATTCGATGGAGGCATTGCGCGCACATCCATTTTTTGTGAGTATTCGCTGGGACACACTTTGGGACGACCAAGCACCGCCACTAGAGACGGGCCTCGTGCGGCGTGAGCCAGCACCGGCGGACGAGTGGGATGACGTTGGTGCAACATGGGACGAACTTGTCGACGGTCCGGATGGAAGCGAGGACGAGGGCGAGGAAGACGGGAGCATGGAGGGCCCGCATCCGCACCCGCACCCGCACCCGCATCCCCATGGCAATGGCAATGCTCACACGCATGCGCGTCCGCGGGCGCCAGGGGACGATGGGATTGAATGGGCTCCTGACGCGCAAGCGTTTGTGTCGCCACCAGCCATACCACCCGAAGAGATTGGCCCGCATGGCGAGATGCCAGATTACGCGCGCGACGCGTTGGCTTTGGCAGAGGCTGTGGACGGCGTGGATGCCGTAGACGCCGTGGTGGTGGCTGCTGCCGGCGACGTCGAGCGCGCGGTGGCTGCTGCCGGCGCAGATGTTGCTGTCGGTGGTGGGAGCTACGGGATACACTTCGCGCTGGCCGGGATCGACGGGGCGTCGAAAACCCCGATCGCAGGCGCGGGCGAAGATGCCGGGCCTGGCGTCGATTCAGGTCCCGGTTCCGGTTCAGGTCCAGGTCCGGGTCCAGGTCCCGGCCCTGGCCGCCCCCCTGGCCCTGGCCCGGGAAAGGACAAGGACAGGGAGCGGGGAAGTCCAAGTCCGGCGAGCGCGAGCACGGGGACTACTGGTGAGGCAGGAGAGGGAGAGGGAGATGGGGAGACGCCAAGGGCGAGGGCGTCGCTGCGCGTCCCGCGCGGTGTGCGCGACTCTTATGCGACGAGCTCGTCGGACGGCAGTCCGGTCGAGAAACTCGGTGCGGCGCTCGAGGCGATGAGGATCCACCGAGGACGGCTGCGCACGCGGAGCCCAACGCCCGCGCGCGGTACGCCAGGGTCCGTCGAGGCCCCAGATTGGTACGTCCCCCTCCCCTCGTCTTTCTTCCTTTCTCATTTCATCTCAATTCGGGGGTGGCAGGGCATCCGTGATGGGGGCGGGCGAGACGATGCTGTTCCACGCGCCGGTGGAGGAGACGGCGCTGAAGCGGCGCACGTCGCGGCTGCTGCTGCCGTTGCCGGTCTCGCAGCGCAAGCCCAAGGTGCGCGAGCTCGCGCTGACGAGCCACAGGCTTTTGTGCCTCAAGCCGCTCAAGAGCGGGCGCGGCGTCGGCGTCAAGGCCGAGTTTACGCTGCGGGAGGCGCGGGGGCAGCAGGCCCAGTCGTCGGCGGGCCGCGATAAGCGCGCCAAGGGAGACGAGGTCCGCGGGGTGGTGACTGGGGTAGAGCGGAAGGGCGCGAAGGAGTTTGTCATACTCACCGTGCGTGGTTTTCTTGTCTTTTTTCGGTTGATGATGGGAAGCTTGATGATGATTGTGGCAGACGGCCAAGTCGGGGTTCTTTGTCGTGGAGAGCGAGGAGGTGGCAGAGGCGTGGGTGCAGCGCATCACCAAGGCACTACGGCAGCACGGCGCGGAGACTCGGGAGCGCAAGCCATCCAACGCGATCGCGGGCACCACTGCCACCGCCACTAATCATGGCACGATCAGGAGCAGGAGCAGCAACGGCACCATCACCACGCCCAACGGCCACAACAACCACAACATCAATAACAATGTCAGCTGTGCACGCACATAACTTATCCGTCGTTTTTATATGCTTTTTCCAGACCTTCTTCGGTGGATCTCGTGTTTTCTCCTCTTTCTCCTCCCTGGGTCGCTCCCATTTTATCACCTCCACACACCCGCACACACACACCATCGACACCATGTGATCCGCCACCCCATAATAATAACCCCAACAATCCGTGGTTCCCATCTTCTCCCTCTCTTATTTATTTTCTCTTTCCTTCCTGCGACAAACTTGGCAAGCAAGCAAGGCGTAAAAATCTGTATATGACTAGGGGCAATTTTTTTAACTTATGTTTTTTTTTTTTGGCGTTTTAAGTTGCAGGAAAGGCAAGGTTTAGGCAAGGCCATTATGAGGGGAAGAGGAAGGGACTTTTTTCGATGCCGGCGCTCGCTGAAGCTCTTGGTTTCCCTCTAGTTATTTTCCTTAATTTTTTTTTCTTTGGACATGCTTTTTTTTTTTTTGATCGTCATCAATCGTTGCACAGAGTGTTTCGTCCGTGTGGTTTAAAATGTGTGTATTTATTCTGCTGCATTTTCACTCTTCTCTTTTCTTAATATCGTAACTCGAATCATACCATCCATCCAAAATGAGCTCTTGGGAACGCCAGCGAGAGATTGTCGTCACAACTTTTTTTTTCTTTTCCCTTTCTTTCTCGTGATAATAGAAATCGACCACCCTGTGTGTGTAGAGACAATGTGCGGTTTCCAAAAGAGCAGGCAGCTTTAACGCTGATAGGATGTAAAAGTTAAGATAATTTTAGATACATCCCTCAAAAAAAAATTGTACGGCTTTAGCCTGGAGGGAGGAGGCTCGCGTCAACGACAGCATCTCCCTCGCTGGCCGCGTCGTCTTCAGATAGTCCAGCGATAGGGGTGCGCGGCATGACCATCAAACCTGCGACAACGAGCAAAAGTCAGCAACACACTCCCAACCCCCACGCAAGAAAACAATAAGAAAAGAAAACGCACCGGTACGTGCCGACTCTATGATCCCGAACGGCTTGACGAGCCCGAGGAACGCCTCGACGCGCGACGTCTTGCCGGACATCTCCACGATCACGCTGTTCTCGCTCACGTCGACGAGCCGCCCGCCAAACTGGCTCGCGAGCACGTGTATCGACTGCAAGTGCTGGTGTCGCAGGCGCAGCGCCTCGCTCGGCGTGAGTGGCCTTGCTGCACCCTCCGCCCCCGCACCTCCCAACGACGCTGAAGATGCTAAAGGTGGTGGGGGTGATGATAAGGGGAGGAGGATGGTGCGGACGTGGGGAATGTTTGGGACGCGGTGGGCGGAGGGGGCGGCGGGCGCATGGCTGCTTCTTCGAAGTGGCGCGCGAGGGCCATCTCGCGCTCGAGCTTGGTCTGCTCGGCGTGGGCGCGGTGCGAGGCGCGCGGCTCGTGGGACGGGCCGCCTGCGAGCTGGTCGTCGAGGTATTCGGAGCCGAGGATGGACACTTTGACGAGGAGCAGTTCGCGCGAGATCGTGCGCGTCTCGGTATAGTCCAGCACTGCCCACACGGGTACCTGAAAAGGGAATGTTTTAGTTAGAGAGTTGGGACAAAAAAAAAAGGGGGGGGAAGGGGCGTACGAGGTCTTCAAGTTGGCGTCGCGCTTGTTCGACGACGCCGTCTTGCCCGCTGATCACGATGCACATCCGACTCAGGTCGCGGATCTCGGTGCGGCACACGACGAGAGAGTCGATGTTGAAACCGCGCCCCGCCAGAATCCCAGACACGCGCGAAAGCACACCGGGCTCGTTCTGCACGAGACAGTTCAGCACGTGCCTGTTGATGAAGTAGTATTTTGAGTTTTTTTTTCTGGTACTCTGGGGGGGGAGAGGACAGGACACTGTGCTTACTTTTTGTACGGTTGGAGGCTCGGTGGAGGCGTGTTGTAAAGGATGTTCGTCACCGCCTCTTCGGCGGACCGCGACCTGGGCAGATCCATCTTTGGAAGCGGCGGAGGCCTGACTTTGTGGGACGTCTTGTAGTCGAGGGCAGAAGTTGAGTCATCAATGGGAGGCGGAGGCTTTGGCGGCTCATCGGAGAGAGTGCGTGCTGTTGAGGAAAGCACACGCGTCGCAAGTAGGGACCTTGAGACCACGCGAGCCCGAATAGCGAGCATTTTGGCAATCGTTGGACAAGCAATTCAACTCGGAATTGATTCAAAGAGAGCCAAGATTGTCGTCACGGTGTCGGCCTCAAACAGCAGATTTACGGTATACACGTAATACAACCAGATAAAAATTCTGTTTCTTTTATTGGACAAGGGATGGTGACAAAATTCACAAGCTGCAAGCGCCAAGCAAAACTACGTAACAAAGAGAATGGAGGAATGGTATGGTCCGTGGAATAATTAAATGCGAATGAGAGCTCGCTTCCGCGTGAGAGCTATAGTAGTAACTCGGAGATGGTTCACTGGCAGGAGGCTCCGAGGTGTGGCCTCGTTTGAAGGCATCAAACACTGATTGCAAAAACGCATGCAGCACCGAAATATCCTGTAGTGCCTTGTCATTTTTTTTTAAAAGAACAAGTCTCCGTCCGCAGAAACATCCGAGTCCCTACATAGAGGTAGTGAGGATGTCCGACGTTCGGCGATGCGGAGCTTGGCCAATTCCTAGGTTGTTTCCTTGCTAGGAAGGATCCTAGGATGTGCCCTGTCAGGTGTGGGTCTATGGCATGTCGTACTCCCAGGCTGATGAGGCATATGCATCCAACAAAGCAGATAAGGTGTGCAGCAAACAATGGCGCGGTTCGTCGCGTGGCATATATAGGGGCCGTGCTCGGGTCAGAGAGGTCCAGTCGGGCGCAAATGATGGTTGAGACACAATCTGCGTCGAGCCTGGTCTTCAGGTCATTCACGGAGTCCTGTCTTAAGCCTGAGTCCTCAGCCACGGCTCAGGAGTCGTACTTGTTAAAAAATAAAGGCATGATGACGACAGACCCTTGTCCATAGGATTGGAGAGGGCAGCTTGTATAGCGTTCAGGATAAAGTACCAAGCCTGAGGCGCTCGCTACAATCGGCGGGCTTTTGATAGTAGATGGAGACTGTAGGTCCATGATAACCCCTGTCACGAGTTTCTGGATCGAGGTCCGGGTAAAGAGAACTCAGAGAGCTGCAGTAATGGAAGAGACCAGGGATGCGTGACCCTAATCCGGGGATGTTCCAGATAATGATATAGGTATTATCGCAAATTCCTAGGCCTTCAACCACCAAAGTTGCTACAATTGCCGGACAGACTGGTCTGACTGAGGAGCTTAAGTTAGAGCGTACAGGAAATAACAGATCAGTGATACGCAACGTAAACCAGATACGATCTGCGTCTGCTCTCCGTGATCCCTATAGAGTGCCTCTGCGAGGAGAATAAGGCTCCAGACGAACCGCTGTATGTCACGGTGTTCTCAGTGCATATAGCCGGGGTGGGATGATTCCCTTCTACATCTTTGCTAGCCTAGAGGCGACGAATCAGAGTATGATAGAGAAAAAAGGAAGTTAAGGAGAGGTCTGAACGGTGCAAGGACTACGCCGGAAGCGCCGCGTCGGGCCTTTTCAAGTGGACGCACTGTGCTCGGCACAGGTCGTGCTTATCTTTTATCATGGCAGAAAGCTCAGATATCCCACCAACGGTGCTGTCTGCGCTACAGGCGACGCCCATCCCTGACAACATCGTGACTTCAAGCCTCCATCCATTTTCCGCCTCGAGTGAGAAAACGGTCACTTTTCTCTACACCCTCCTCGAGACAACGGAGCGGGTCGCGACTTCCGTGGCGCTGCACTCAGCAGCGGCCATTAATGACTCCAGGACCGTCTCCTTGCTCCGGCAGCAGTCCGCCGGACAGCACACGCTTCACCTGGTACACCCTCTGTGTCCGATGTGCCCTTCCCAGCCCAGGTCTCTCTGACTGACCTCACCCAGTCCCGCACACAGGTGGAGAAAACTATAGCCGCAGCCCAGGAACGGAGGCGCGCAGATATGGGGTACGATAGCCCCACCGACGATTCAAGTACGCTCGCACGCGTCAGCGCGTGTAGCTCCGCTGCTGGCATGCAGGCTTACCCCGGGCACGAGGCTCCTGCGGGTACCCTCATGCTTGGGGGGAAGGTGCTTGTCTTGGATGTTGCGCTCATACCGGAGCCTGCAGTACACGCGTCGTACGCCGGCTCGGCGGAGGGCCGCGATTCCCCAGCTATGGACGCATTCTTCTCTCGGCTGTTGAGCGGCATATCCAAGGGGGGCGATGGGCGCAGACTCCGCGACGCGCTGGAATACCTAATGCGCCTTGACGAACTCGCAGAGCATGAAGGAAACGGGGGGGCTCGCTGGTTCAGTGAGGTGGATGCTCTCGCTGAGGAGCTAGGCAAATTCACTCAGGAGGAGGCAGCTTTCCTTGCGCAGTGCGTCTCTTCCATCGCTCATTTTCTTCCTTCGCAGCCTCCAGTTTCTGGGCAAGGAACAGGGGGTGGAAGGTCTCACGTTATGTGGGTGCGGGCGGACCTTACTTACGCTAGTATTGACAGGCTTACAGGACGGCCGTCCGTTCCTCTCGATGTTCTCCTGCTTCATGGACATGCATTGGCACTTCCATACCTCCATTCCCCGGCACTCTGCTTCCTTGTCTATCTCTCCCCCCGAGCTTACCTGTCTCTCCAACGCAGTGCTTCGGCAATTGCGCCGTCCCAGCGTCCGTCTTTCGACATCCCGTCCGCTCATCTTCATAGCTGCCTCAGCTCAGACCCCCCGCCGATTGGTGTCACCCGTGCATCGCTGACTCTCGTACCGCTTCCGCAGCCGCCACCTCCCCCCGCAGACCCGCTGCTTTCTCATCCTCCTTCATTTCCACTCGCTCCCACGGCGCTCGGGTTTACGCACAACTTTCCACTACCCACGGGTCAAGACGCCGGGAAGTATGGTTGGGTACTTAATTTCGGACAAGGCGTCGTCATGAGTCAGTCTCGCATGCTAGAAATCGCGCGTGTCGTACAGCCTCAAGACCAACTGTCATACACCGGAACCGGACCGAGCCTGTCTTTTGTGACTAGCTGGATTGATATGCTGGTGATTCTCTGTCTTCCCCCGCAGCTTCCCAGCTGATGGTTATATAGTTGAACCCCGGAGGCGCGTTATCGTCGGAACGATACACGGCCACATATGTGCATATTCGGTCATGCTTCTACCCCGCTAAAGCGCCGAATTAATTTCTTGAATAGGTCTCCCCAACAAACATGCACCCGCCGTTGCGTTTAACACTCACAGCCACAGACGAACCCGGGTACTTGTTGGAACGTGTGCGGGTATGCAATATGCATGAAGTATGGGCGGTTCTGGAAATTGTGCGCGACCAATGCTGGCTCAACGAAATCTTGAATGGAATTGCTTGGATGCCGGAGGCCATTGCAGGACCCCCCATAAACGAGGACGGTGGCGCTGATGTAACTGAAGAGGAACTGCGAGCCCTCCTCTCTGGTCAGCCACCAACCCCTTTTTTCCTTGCCTGCCTGACGCAGCATTAGGCACATACACGCCCCGTTCAATCCCGGTCAACGTTTATGTCGTCGCTCCAGCAGCCATGGTGCTTACTTTCCCCGAGCGCCCACCTATGCCGGGTATGGTCAGTATCTCCGTTCTCCTTAATAGAGCGACGGGCGCTGCAGTCGAAGTTCAAGGCGCGATGGGCGCGGACGTTCAGATTTCAGCCCTTGAGGAAGCGGTCCGGCGAGGAGGCGCACTCGGACTGCCAGGGCGGGTATGGGCGGCATCTCAAACGGCGCCGTAGATTGGTATTTGGATTGCCTTGAAGAAGAAGAAAACGCCGGACAGACATAGTTACCGTGGCTGACAAGTGTGTGCATGCTACAGCTTGTAGGCCTGCATCGTGCACATGCACCGTGCTGAAGCATCGATTATCTTCTTCCACAAGCGGTTGCCCGTGCGTGCGTGCTTCATGTTCCGGGTTTCTGTAACGAGTATCGCAAAATGCAACCTTGTTTTGGGAACGCACCTTCTATGGACACGCTTCCTCCGATGCGGGCGCGCGGCTGCCGCAAAACAATTTCGGTTTGTAAGATGCCGTCACCTCTCCGAAACGTGCCCTTCTTTTCTTTCTATGCCAACGCTGTTCTGGATCATCTTGAGTGTCCTCGTGCCCTGCCCGGCTCGACGAGATGGCGGAGATTAGGGGGTCTTCCAAGACCGCATCCGATGTGCCTGATGCGTATATAGAACCACGACAACTGCGCATCTGCCATACAACGCGCGTCAACTCTGGGAGTTCTAAATTCCAAGGTTTGTACAGTAGCCCAGCAATGCGATGCTCGCACGTCCTCTACTGTAGGTTTCGCGATCCAACGCCGCTCTGGCAGAAGTAAGAGAAAGCCAGGTGAAAGTACCGAGGTGACAGGTGGTCGGGTATGAAGTTTATCCAATCTTGGAAGAACCTTCCTCGGAGCCATGCAACTTCGCTGACAGTTAGACCGCGCCGTCCAAGAGAGTTTGTGTCTGTGCGCGCCCTGCGCTCTCCGTGCCACACAACTGAGCGCGCCATAGACACGCTCTTTGTGGCAACCCGAAACAACCACATGTTGCCTTGTCAGCGAAAGTTACCGCGAGTTTCCGTATCCTTCTGGAGTTAGCCCCGCGTGAATGTTCTCGACCCGCAATCAGGCACCTCGGCCTTATGGCAGCGCTGCGTGCCGCGGTGGTATATAAGCCTTCTATGGCTAGATCGGCATGCGCCCTTTGTACCCACCGAGGCGCTGGTATGTGAGGCTCCGCTTGTGCGGTTTCACGGACCATTACTGACGACTACTACTACCTACGCACCTCATACACGTGTTTTCTGGCAATCCAGTCAGCGTTAGGTGTATTCTCTCTCCCCCCTCCGTTCTGACAATCACCCGCAATGCATTTAAATCCTCCTCAGAAGCCTGCAGGCCCTCGCACACTACAGCGATCCCAGAGCGGGTCGTCCCCAACACACATGTCCCTTGGCGAGGTGCCAGATCTTTCAACGTCCCTTTGCTCGTCACGACCGGCGCCCGTGCTGGGGCGTGCAAGGTCTGCCGTGGCCGGCCACCGCCCGTCGTTGACGCTGAACGTCAATCCTGGGAGCTCGCTGTACCCCTCGAACTCGAACTTTGCATCGGGCTCACAGGAAGCACCGGGAGGCCGGGTGGAAGACGCCGCCGCCACGGCGACGGCGGCTGTCCCTGGCGTACGCACCCCGTTGCCAGGTTCACCCATGGTGCAGTCACCGGCGGGCGGGGTCGCGGATGACCAGCGCACCACGACGCCGATCACGCCGCGCTCGATCTCGAAGATCGTGTCCCTGAGCGATCTGCGGCAGCTCGTGCGCCGGATGGGGACGCGCCCGCTGCCGTCGCCTGGCTCAGCCGCCACTGGCACCGGCTCGTCGTCCGTGCGGACCGACGATGCGCTCGGAATCGGCGACCTCGCCGCGGGCGGCGGCGGCGGCGGCGGGCCTCCCGCCTGGTCGGACGGCGTGTTCGAGGTCGTCGCGCTGCTTGGGGAGGGCGCGAGCGGCGCGGTGGAGGCGGTGAAGGACAAGCGGACGGGTCGCCGGTTCGCGCGCAAGACGATCATCACGCACGAGGGCCCCTTGAAGCAGCTCGTGCGGGAGCTCGCGTTCCTTTCTGGGCTCAGACACACGAACGTGGTCCGGTTCTACGGCGCGTACATGTCCCCGTCGAACACCGAGGTCAAGCTCGTTATGGAGCTCTGCGAGGGCAAAAGTCTAGCCGCTATCGGAGAGCAAATTAGGCGGAGGAAGGGCCGCGTAGGAGAGAAGGTCGCCAGGGTCTTAGCCGAGGGTGTATGTGCCCTGTTCCCTTCTGCACCTTCCCCCCGTTTTTACGACTGACGGACTGGGGATGTCGGGAACCTATTTTACAGGTCCTGCAGGGTCTGGCGTACTTGCACTCTAAGAAGGTCATCCACCGGGACATCAAACCCTCGAACATCCTCCTCTCACGGCAAGGTATCGTCAAGCTCTGCGACTTTGGCGTATCCGGCGAGCTCATTGGATCTCGCGCGGGAACTTTTACCGGGACAACCAAGTACATGGCGGTGCGCACGGTGCCGTAAGTTTCCGCGCGGTGCGCATGCTTACGCCTGGCTACCTCAGCCCGAACGCATTACTGGAACAGAATACACCATCTGCGCGGACGTATGGTCGACCGGCCTTTCCATCCTCGAGCTCGTCCAAAACCGGTTCCCCTTTCCGGGGGATCTCGCGCCGGTGGATCTCATTATGCACATAACAAGTAGCGAGGTAAGTGTCAGCACTACTGTAGATCGAACGTTCGAGTGACTCCCACGAATCCTAATATCACGTTGCAGCCGCCTCAGCTGGAGGATGAGCCCGATCTCGACGTGCCTTGGAGCGACACTATGAAAAACTTTATCGCCCTTTCGTAAGTTTATCTTTTTTTTGACCTGCTCGCGTGTGCTGAGCGTTCTTCATAGGCTAACGAAGGATCCCGCTGCACGTCCCATACCGCGGGACATGCTTCTCCACACCTGGTTCTCAAAGGCCAGCAAGAGAAAAGTCGACATGGCTCAGTGGATAAGCGAAGTATGGAATTGGGACGCTCCTGCGCGTGATTCATGACGCTATCATTCGGCTCGAGCTTGAGTGTACAGTGGATTGCAGTGCACTCATCAACTGCAACATCGGTTCTCGTGGCATTAAACGTCGTCTGCTATTCTTTCTTCTTCCAACCCTGCGTAAATGTATTTCATACCTTAGAGCTTGTACGCTTCGCACTGTATCCGCTCATTTACCTTTTTTCGGTCCAGGCTGACTATGCAATTCATCATCTATTTTACCTGCACCAACAGGATATACAGTGCAGCATGCAACGGGGGAACAATTATCGTAAGTCCCTACCACCCGACACCCGCAAGTTTTCAGTGCGTGGTGCGGTGTGAAAAACAGGGAAAAAAAAAGTCTGACATCATCTCTTCAATTAACACCTAGGGATATCTCACTCCTCCACGCGGCGCGGCCCCTCTGCCTCCGCCGACAACCGTAACAGGTATCAGGTGCTTCTCTGAGTCTAGCGTAAACAGACCCAGATGGCCGATAACAGTTGCTTCCAGTCATGCAGTACGCGCTGCGCCAATACGGCGATGCAAAGCACAGTGCCTTAAAACAAAAGGCGCTTTAAGACCCCCTCCTCCCCCGGTGCACGCATACGCGTGGTTGGTTTCGGACCTTTTTTTATCGAACCCGGGTGGTGAAGGCCTACTTGTTGGACGCGAACAAGGATGCCCCAATTAGGCTATACAATAGTAGCTGCCCAAATGGGCAGGTCGGTGGAGAAGCCCGGCAATTTTTTTCGTTTTTATACTGTACTGTATAGCATTGTACAGTATAGAGATTACAGCCACGCCAGTTCCTCGAGTATAGTTAGTTGGGCGGTTGGCGCTAGATGGAAGCCGGGATAGGGCGATTTAGGTCGTGGCGATCTCGGGCGTAGAGGACTCCTTTTGCTTTTGAGAATGCTGCACATTTTTGGGGCGCATCTTCCGAGTGCCTCCGGGCCCAAAGTCGAAGTTAATCGCTTACCATCTGGGAAGTGTTTACGCAAAAAAAGTCCGCGGTGAGACATTATTCCTTAAGCCGTATGTAACAAAATTAGCAGAGGTTCTGTAAAAGTGTTATTCCTTGCTCATCGAGGCTCGCTGTTTGCCGGCGATTACGAATTTGTCCCGGAGAAACCGGAATCATTTACCTTTTGTGGGAGCGAAGCACGCCGCAGGCACCATGAGCTGTTCCTCATTCAGGAACGATTTTTTGGCCTTGCTGGCCATCACATGACATCAAAAGATAGCAAGATCAAAGTTGTTAGTACTCCCGTACCCCAGTACAAGTTAGTAACAATTCTAACATGGGGCCTAAAGGTCAGGGTACTGTCATGCACGCCCAGCGCCGCCGGGGGCGTAGTGCTTCTCCCCGATGGCGCCCTCGTGTTCGTAAAGTGGCGGCAAGGGATCGACCTTCATGCGGAAAATGTACTTCCTGATGTTGTGTGGCAGCGCTTTGATCTGGTAGGCGGCATGGGTGCGCGTCGGAACCGAGAAGACTGAGTGGGCAAGATTAAGGCATCTTGCAAAGCTGTAGGAGAAAGCGCGTACCTTGGTCCAGCTCTTCGAGGGAGAGCGCTTTCGTCTCAGGGACAAAGAGCAGGATAGCAAAAAATCCGACAATATTCCACCCGGCATACCAAGCAAATGCTCCCTGAGGCCGGAAAGCTCCTAATAGACGCGGGAATGTGATCGCTACGACGAAATTGCTGCACAGATTAGTTAGCCTGTAATCGGACTCTCGACAGTAGCATGTGCATACAAGAGCCATGTGACGGCTGTCGCAAAGGACATGCCAACGTCACGAATGTACAGTGGGAATGCCTCAGCAGAATAAGTGAACGGCACAGGACCTTCCCCGGGAGAGTATACACAGTCAAATAGGTAGACGCCCAGGGATACAACTGCAATTCGGCCTTTGCCTTCTGGGATCCAGCTATCAAGCAGTTGTCAGCCAACAGCAGGACGATGTATACGCAGGTACTTACAACGCGAAGCCAGTCATAAGTAAGAAGAGTGACATGAGAGGGAATGTGAGGAGCAAAAGGTTGCGACGGCCAAACGTGTCAATGGTATACACAGCAGGGAGTGCCATGACGAAATTTAGAGCACCAAAGCCCCAGGATGCAAGCAGAGCCTGTATCTGGGTGAAGTTGGCCTCGGTAAATATTGTAGATGAGTAGTATGCAATAACGTTGACTCCGCAGAATTGCTGCCTGAAGTGGTTGTCAGGGTGGTGTGGGCCAAATCCTCGACTTCAGGACTCACATAAACATGACGGTGAAGGAGGCAAGAGTCGCACGGCGGTTACGGGGGACTGTAAACAGTTCAACGTAACGGTTACGCCCACGAGTGAGCTCTTTCTCCGCTTCGAGAAGAACATGAATGTCTGATGACATGTCAGAGGTTTTGCGGTGAGAATAGTAAGAAGAACTAACAGTAGAGATCTCGGGCAGCTTGCACAGGGTGACGGCGGAGTCGCTCCAGAGACTTATACGCATCTACGTACCGACCCTTTGACATGAGCCAACGCGGAGATTCGGGGCAGAAAAAGACTTGGGCCATGAGGAAGAGTGCGGGCATACCAGCCTTGAGGACAGTTAGTGTATGCGAAAGCTACGTATTAATGCCGACAAGTACCGATGCAAGCATTAGACGCCAGTTAAGCCCAGTGATATGAGGCTTATTAGGGACCTTGAAAAAGGCAAGGTCTGCGACATAGCCTAACATGATACCAAAGGCTGTCCACATCTGCCACATCATGACGAGGCCACCACGGATGGAGGGAGGAGTACATTCAGCAGCGTAAACGGGAACAGTGGAAGACTTGGGGCCAATTCCCAACCCAAGGAAGAAGCGAGCAACGAAGAGGTGGGGCCATGAGTTCGTGACGCCTTGCCAAATACACGCGACGAAGGAAATGAGAGCACAAATGAAGATTGTGCCACGACGGCCAAACCAACGATTGAGAGGTTCAGTGAGCCAGCAACCAAGGATAGCACAACAGAGCTGCAACGGAGGTTAGAAAAAATGCAACAAGACTTGGCTGTTCCGCCTACATATGGTGCCGAGTTCACGAGGCCGAGTAGCCACTGGTTTTGACTCTTGTTGCCCGAGTTGGGATCGATGTTAAATTGTGGAGCAAAGAACAGATTAGCGCCGTTGATGACGGCTTCGTCCATCTGATTAGATAAGATGAGTCGAGCATTCTTAATGTTAAATAAGGCAACCGAACTCCTTGCACCGCGGCTGCAACAGAGCACAGAATTACGAGGTAATACAACGTGGCAGGGTGGTCCCAACGATGTGTAAATTCCCTACGGAAGATATCCTTTTCTTCTTCGGTGAAATGAGAGTTGTCCTCGAAACCGACAGGATCTTGTGCCGCAAGTGCTCCCTTCCTAAACACCTCCTCCAAGTCTCCGAGGCCATGTGTCCTGGCAAACTCTGCTCCATTGTCCATGAGCTGTTCATGAGACAAGCCTGCGAGCGGGTTTGCAAGTTTTGCGTTAACATTTGAGAGGGCATTGTCAACGTGAATAGGCGGGGGATGTTTTTCATCGTGGACGGACTCCACTGGACTTCTCTTGTCAACAGAACCTCCGGAAGACATAGCAGAGGGGGGCAAAGAGACTAGGGGAGGACAAACACCAGGAAAGTGACGCTTCTTTCCCCGTGGCCTTTATATACATTTGATGAATAGGATGACTGGTCGGTACACCACTGTAGAACTCGACCCTTCGCCGAAGCATCGGCAAATGTGGAGCTAACCCGCGCGTTGATTTCCGACATTGGTAATCGACTCTATTGCTTTCGATCGGGGGTTCCTTCTTCCCAGGAATGAACGACAGCCCTCTTAACCTCTTTAAGCCATAATCCTACAAGTAAATCAAGCACCCCTGACTAACGCAGCCTTCTGTAGATACAATTGACTTGCATGCTCGTGCTCCCCTACTACATCCCTCACGGCAATCTCCCTTGTGTCACGGCGCTTGGTGGCGGATGGATTTTTTTCAAGGATCAAGGGTCTCTGATGCTTCTCCACAATCATGGTGCTATTCGAGGGCCCGATATGCGGGGTTACAGGATCCGTTCTCTCCCGAGCTGCGGACTCAGTCGGTCAAACTTTCTTTCAGCAAGGAAAAGCGAGCCGACACACTGGTGTGCTCTGCGTCCCACCTGGGAAAAGAACCCCTACCGCAACATCACAGTAGCGCCCCACGCCCGAGTTGTCCGAAACCTGATGCAGAGTGCTTCGTCTGTTCCGCCTTCACCCTCTCCTACTATCTGTCCTCCACGGACCAAGCTTACTCGTTTCCCGGGCTTCGAGAAGACGGGAACTCGAAGACGCTATGTGCTGGCATCGTATATCATCTCACTCGCAACTGGCTTTAAACGCAAAAAGTCCCGTGTGGTGTGTAAATCCTATACCTCCTTTCCTCGACCATACTGTTATTCCCTTTCTCCTTTACCAAGTGCGTCATAGGATAAAGAAATGATCCACCTGCCCTGGCTACCAGGCAACTTCCTTGATAGCTGATCATCAATGCCGGCGGTTAAATGACCCCACTGGGAGCCACCCGTGCACGCGCACACGTAAGCCCTCAAGCCATCAAGTACAACGACATCTTAGATACTATGGTGTACGGTCCACTCGTCGGTGGCTGAGATTTCATCCTCACTCGGCAATAAGTTTCTAGAGGCCGATAGAGAAATGCTGGGACCTGATCCTTGGACATCTAGACACCTTTTACCAATACTAGTTGATTCAAGCGTTGCGAATGAGGAAGTCTGAAGTTGTTCTGAGGAGAAAACATTATCAGTTTGCTCATCCCATTTTTGGGTCTGTCACGCTGAAATGTCACTTGCCGACACTTGCCGACGTTGGAGCCAGGCCGAAATCACCACTGACTGACGAGTGAGTTTACTGACGACTGGACCGTACACCATAGTAGTGCTGACCGACCGTCGTCAGGCTAATTAGTAATCAAAACACTGAAATACATGAAGCCAACGTGTGCTCTCGCGTAGATTCCACGCACATGACCGTCGCCCGCGGCGGGTTGTGCCGACTACGGACGAAGTCGGCACTATCACCGCTAGGCAACGTGTGCTCATATTAGCGTTATTCCCACTTGTCACCGTGTGCCTCAATATCAATATTCCCTCACTTTCCACAGCCTACGGGTGGAGAGCACCACATCTCACCCTGAAACAGTCGCTTGATGAAGTGATCCACCCTCATACATTTGGCATGTGGAGCCTGCCAGTGTCACGATCCCGTCACTCCCGTCTGGGCTGAACTCAGAGATGATCGGCTCCAGCTTCGGTGTGGAACCCATGATAAATCTAATGACCTGGATGATGGGCGACATACCGTCTTCCTAGTAGCATGGTGATTAGGTGAAGGACATCATGATCTGCAATCGCCAGTGTCGCAATTCGAGCATGGCAGTCGTCACGTGGAGATTAGGCCGCTCGACCAACCTGAAATGATCCTTGGGTTGCTATATAAATGTCTCTGCAACCTTTCCAAAGATTCTCTAGGTCCCAAGTACGGCGTATGGGAGGGTACATGGAGATCAGGCTACCTTACCTCAAAAGGGCATCTCTACACTCAGACGAGTAGTCCCATCCCTATCACTGGCACTTCCGTTCAAATTCCAATCTACTCTCTCGTCCACAGAACTCCACGAGTCATGAATACACGATGCAATTCATGACTATTTTCACAAACAATCACACCTTCACCGTCGCCCGTCTGTCTTTCGTATGAATAGCAGGAACCCAAAGCTCACCGACAATTATATGCGCCCGATCACGTATCCTCGCGCTGAATTTACTCAGAGGATAGGAGAGGATCACTTTGTGTGGTACGTGATGAAATTAACTGTAGGCGAACGAAGAGACGATACGCTTGGGTTGACATGTTATCATATACCACAGATCTCGTTTATAGCTCTTTTTTCGAGTCTATTAAAGCGCGCCTTGGGGTTCAGAACCCCATGTGGCACTTGGTTTGTAACTACCCAGATATTCCTAACGGAAAGGAACCTCCACCATGCCTCTTTGACCCGGGACGCACCAGCGTGTATATATAGTGCAATTACTTGTCACTGAATTGCTTGTGAATCAGAGAATTCTTGCTTCGTCTTGATGCAGCCCAGTCATCACGGACCCTAAAGCGCCCAGCCTCAGCGCTCTTAGCGCGGAATTCTGGATCACGAAACCGCTTTCGGTGTATAGTTAGGATCCCGATATTGGATGGCATCACTGACAACGGCACTGACATCTAATTCGGCTAATTTGTTTTCCGTTGGACCACCTGAGGATCACCTGACATGAAGAACCACTCATAAGCGATCTACCCTATACGGACTACCATCGCATTTATTGTCATACAAACGAAGAGACAAAGTGGAGAGTTTTATATCGCTATCTGTATGTCAGGTATTGTAAGTACCATGACCACCACTTCTTTCGACCGAGCTGGGGTCTTAGAGGGCCAGATGCGGTGGCTAGAGGAGCTGACGTCCGGTTCGAGTGAGATAGCGGTTAGGAGCATGGCTTGGTCAGGGTGGTGCAAGGTAGAGACGGAGGTCTACGGGGCGGTGGAAGCCGGAGTCAGGGCCAGTCATCTCGCCGGAATCAGTGCCAGCACTTTAAGTTGTCTCATGTGAACTAGAGACATGGGCGACGCGTAGCTCCGTAATCTGGATGTGACCCTTGCAACGCGCGTGGGAGGGAGCAAAGCGGTGCAGAAGCGAGATTAGGTCCCGTCAACAAATGCTTAACGGCTAGGAACGATATCAACCAGCTAAGATACGCATATCCCCACAGCAGAGAGGAGATAGAAGCTGACTGGGGGATACGTAGGGGCTTGCGGTACGTGTCGACGTAGCACAGACTGCGAGAATAACCGTATCATCCCGAGAGGAAGACGTAGACGGGTGTTGAAATTAGAGGAAGAAGAGGGGACGATAAACGAGATAAGAACACCGGAGGTAACTATTGAGAACGCGGCGACTCGGAGGACATAGGCCCCGGTATGGTAGATCCAGACTTAGAGTTACCAGAACACGCCGGAAGAGAATAGAGACTCTGAGGACATACTAGGAATTCTGGACAATTCAACTCAAGCTCGGGCTCGAGATCGACGACGGAGCTCCTGACAGGGTGAGATAGTGGAATGCGTAAACCATTGTCTCCGAGTCGAGCGCGCGTGACTCTACTGTTAAGTTGAAATGGGATATCGGGTTGTGTCAGGGGATAGCTGATGGTTTGGCGGCAGGCAGAGTGATGACAGTACGATTGACGAGCAAGACTACCACCGCGTTGGTGGTAAACCCTGGGCTGCGCATCGGCTTGGTGTGCACATTGCGCGCAGGCCGATCGTCTTCACATTGCAATGAACTTGCAGTGCGAGAAACAGACGCGGTCGCCATAACTGGAGCTGCTAGAGCTGAGCGTTGAGGTGTTGGCAGCCGAGTTTAGGTGCATATTATACTGATAAGCTAAGGGAAGGGGGGGGGAATGAGATGCATTTGCTTCAACTTGATGGCATACATACACATTAGACTTTGTCTATAGGTCCATGACACAATAAAGCTTGTTATACCACAACTGAGGGTAAGCATATCTAGACTATCATAACATTACAGTGAGTGGCAGTAATGTTACGATAGTCTAAATGCACTTACCTTCAGTTGTGATATAACAAACTGAGGGTTACTACGTGTACGTGATCATTGTGCTTTTATCATTAGTATGCTATATATTCCTGTTCCTATGAGGGTAATCTGTCGTGGTCTGATGTGCTCTGACATATAATGGGATCATCCGAGATCATTCGATCTCGTTCTGATAGTTCTTCCACGAGTCCTTATCACCCAGATTAGTGAGGTCAGTGATGCGTTAGCCTAGTATCCTTTCGCTCATCACCACGTTTCTAGGGAGGAGGATAAAGGTTCAGTCTTTGGGAAAAATATCGAGATGGAATAGGAAATGAGGATAGTATTATGAATGTCCGCAGTGAAGTGGAGTCAGAGCAAACAAAGGGAAAATAATAAATTTGAAAGTCGGGAAGAATGCGCGCCTCGCCTACAGTCTCGGTCCAGCCGGTCCGGTATTCGCTTGTGCCTCACAGTTGCCTCATTTGCCGCCATGTGCAGCTGCACCTCCAACATCGGCAACCCTCGTATCCTACATCTCACTATCAGACCACCGAAGAATTAAACCATACGGGATATGGCTCTGGATCAAAACATACCCGCAAATTGCGACCTCACCAGCTACCATGTTGAGCGATCGGAGAGTGACCTTGCCAAAGTATGCTTCCTTCGACAATCCACACTTCCTTGGACAATGACGATTGCATAGGTTGGCTTGAGACGGTTTGAAGCCTCAGACTACGGGCCACCATCGTTACACCCATATGAAGGCGACGGACTTAAGTACTCAACAGGGTTTGCCCAAGCACCTGGGACCCACTTCGACCCAGGTCATGGCCCCATGCCCGGGCCCGTACACCAAGGTGCGTCCTCTCAATCTCAATCATCAGCTCAAGTTCACCGACACCTCTGCAGCGTCCCCCGTTGCACCCAACCGGGGTGTGGAGGTGGGTCAAGACACGAGCCCCTCGTGCCCCACTTGCGGAATAAAGTTTCACGAACCCGCAGCGGTTTCTCGCCACTACGACGATTTTCATTCGCCGCTGACGGGATGTTCTTATCCTAACTGTATCTTTCAAGGTGCTGGGACGAGAAAGCACCAAATACATCGTCAGCAGATTCACGGCGAATCTCCTCCCACTCGACGACTTGCCCGGTAACTTGCAAGGTGGTGGCGGCTCAAAATGATGCTTGTAGTCCCTCTATGTTGCCCCGTCGCACCTTTCCAAGTCCACGCCCACGCCCTTCTTCCCACAGAGTTCACCACGCCCACTGTAAGGTCTGCGTGTCTGCTGCCTCCAAGTCTACAGCCTTCATCTCTATGCTGCAACGCTCCCGGAAGCTCGGTCCGCCACCAACCCCAGCGACGTCACCACCCTCTGCCCTTGCCTCGTGTTTAGCTTCTTTGACGCTTTGTGTCTCGTGCTACGATCTAACGCTATATTTCCACCTTTCCCGGCCTGCTTACTGTACTACCCGTGTCCTGCCTCAGTTTGCGCTTCATACACCTCGTTCTCTTCTCGTGGCTTCGGCGTTCCCGTCTCGGTTTCTTCTCTGTACCACTACATTTCGCGCGGGCATCGTACCCTTTGGGGCTTAACTATCTCACTCCCGATTCCCTCTACTTACCACTCTACTCGTAGTATTTGTACTCATTAGGTTCGTCGGATTACTTTTGCACCCGTACTGTACGCTCTCCAGCCTCACCCTGATCACACGTAGTTACGATTCTTGATGTATCTCAAGTTTCTGTTCGTAGAATTGAAGGAGCAGCGCTCCCCACTTTCTCGAAAACCACAGCGCGCTCCTCAACAACCTTCCAAGTCGTCTCATATTGCCTCCTCGAAGTTACCTTGCGTCCGCCCACCTTCTCTTGCCTTGTCTTCTAGCGCCGTAGATGCCTTGGCTTTCGTGTGGTCCCCCTTGCCTCCCTTCCACTCTCCCCCGAACCCGGCCGTGCGCACTACCGCCCGTACACTAGGCGTGTTACGTGGATTTCCTTCTTGGATGTCCCCATTCCGCGGCTTCCCGGCTGGGCGTGTGAGGCTGTTCGATTAGTAAACGGTGCCATCGGCCAAGGGCTGGATAGCTTATCCAAGAAAATCAATACGATTGGTGCGTCGTGCGCGGCTGCACCTCCAACTAAAGGAGTACAAAACGGTGTCGCCACTTGTGGCATTCTTCCACGGGTTCTCATCACCCCAATTACCCTCGCCGGTGCCATGACCGCCTTTCTCAAGCTATCGAAGGGTATCGATATCTGGAACAGTAAGCTATTGAGCCACAGTAAGCGCAAGTAGTTTGGATGGACAACGCTAGTATCAATCCTGGACAAGGAGTGGGGCCCAGTGAGCGCTGGGGACAGGGTCGAGACGAGGGTCTACTGGGTGGTCAAAGCCGGAGTCATGGTCAATCGTCTTGCTAGAATCAGTGCTCGCGTTGTAAGCTGTCCCATGTAATCTAGAGACAGGCGACGCGTAGCTTCGTAATCTGGGGGTGATCCCCGCAACGCGCGTGGAAGGGAGCCAAGTGGCCGTCGGCAAATAGTACTTAACGGCTAGGAACTATAGCAACTAGGCCAAGATGAGGGAAGTACGCACGCCTGAGAAGACTGTTCTTCCGTCTAAGCAGAATGTCAGATCCCCGCAGCGGAGAGGAGGCAGAGAATATTGACATGTTATGCCAGTCTATTAGTACAACTGGGTCGTGCCAATTAAGAATAACTTAGATCAGAGGCTCAACGACGGATACGCAGGGCCTGCGGTATGTATCGACGTAGCACACCGCGAGAACAACAGTATCACCCTGAGCGGAAGACGTAGACGAAGTTAGAGGGAGAAGAGGTGGCAAAGGGTGACTCGGACAATAAACGAGAGAGGAACGCCGAGGGCGTGTCTCTACTGTTAAGTTGAAATGGGATATCGGGTTGTGTAAGGGAACGATAAATAATAACTTGGCGGCATGAACGGAACGATGACAGCGCGATTGGCCCGGGCCCGGGTGAACAAGGTTGTGCGCGCTTGCGACGAGCCGCTTCGGAGCGCCCGTGACACCAATCCGAATCCGAGGCCTCCTTCCGTTCTGAGGCTGGTCTTTCAACTTCAACGACGCACCCCGAAACCTCCCTCGTCGAAGAGCTGTGTAACCAAAACTTGAATGAAGACTAGCTCAGTATTACCTGCATTAAATTTACCTTTACTTTCCCCATTACCTCTAGTCGATCGTTGTTGAACATTGCCGCTCTTCAAATACTACTCATATAGGCCGTCCCCTTCTCCAGATGCATCCGGAGTCCTAGTTCCCCATATCTCACTCTGCCGACATCGCTCGATGTCACAAAAGCTTTCGGTCACCTTTTCCTCCATACAGTCTCGATCCGTAACCGCGCGTCCAACGTCCCTTACACTTTTCACATGGCTGTTTTACTGACAAGCCAAATTCGTTCCTACACTACCAGCCTTACTCCGTTCCCTCCATACACTTTCAACCTTGCTGCAAGCCAAACCGCAGACAATATTGATGCGCTCGCATGTATATAAACTGTGGTAGGAGCCCTGCTAGAGGGGCAGTTCATTGTTATCAACTCACCTTCTGTCCTCGAAACGTCTCTGCGTGATCTCCCTTCCCCCCCCTCTATCTCGAACTCTTCGATTCTCGACGTGTCTACCTTTGGCTACCGTGCCTTCGCATGCTCCTGATCGGACGGCTTGATCTACCCTTGCTTTCTTCCGCCATCTCTTCTCTCTTCCTCACCGTCTTGGTCTCGTTCTCTGCCGCCCCCGTGGTCGTCACCTTTGCTACATCGACGCCGTAGCGGAGCTCTTTTACGTCTTCGCCTGCCCGTCCTGTCCGTCTCGGTCTGGCTAGGACGCTTCTGTTCTATCCCTTGAACTCACGCGTGCGCTCGCCCGATCGCAGGTTCGAAGATAGACATCCGCTGCTGGGGGCAATACCGTGACACCCAGATGCGTCAATGCTACAGTCGGTGTACCAAAAAAGCCGTCATCAGACTCAAAGTAGCTCTCACTGATTGGCCCACATGTGTTCTACCTTTGGAATATTTTGTGTTGATAAGAGATTTTTCACGGCTTCTGTGATAAATTTAAGCATATGTCACGGTCACCTGCGGTAAATTAAAGTTAGTAAGTTAGATGATCTCAGGCTGAAATTGCCACACCCCAGCGACTTTGCCTCGAAATCGCCCACGCAGGCCCCCCGCCATTAACTGAAAAAGTTCAAATCTGGCTCCCACGAGCTATTTCATAACATTTACAACGTTCCTGAACACTGGCACTGGGGTACAGGCCCGCTGACACCTGGGTTTACGCCGAGATATAATGGGCATGCCGAGTAATTGCGAGCTGCCGTCTCTATCCTCTGAGGGCTATATTCAATGTAATGGCACGTCACTGCTGAATAACTGGTGCCAAGCGACCTAAACCGTCCGAATTCTTCCCAGCCCTACCCTAAGCTCAATCGAGATCATCACCTGGGGTACCAGTAATCGGTGCAGAATGACCCCCACCAAGCCTTTCTCCCATCAAATCTTCGTACCATGAATCTTCCAGCTCACTCTGAACACCGAGACATACAGTATTGTGCGTCTGACATCCGCTTATCCGCTACCGATCTTGGTTTTCCGCTAAAGTAGTCATGAAAACACTACTCTTGACACTTGCAATTTGTCTTTTCAAGGGCGCTCCAGGTGCCAGCCAGGGGTTGCAGCTTCGGGGGATCGCGACTTCTTCCTTCCCTCGCGGGTCGTGCCGCAGGTGCCAATGGGGTCATAAGGAGGGCTTCATAAACTGACTCGGACCGAGCGGTGTCCTCACTCGAGACATTGTTCCGCAGCTCCCAACTAATGCCATGACTCCCTATCAAGGCATGGGATATCGATACCCAGAGCCTCTTGTGAAGGTGACGCATGATTCTTTTGGTCGTCATCATATTCGCCATAACGAACGCGCTACAGTGGCCCACAAGGTTGGATAACCCGTCCCTGTTACCTACGAACCTTTCTCCCTCAGTCCCTACAGCAGGATCCTTTAACCCCGAGTCGTACTATCCCTTCGGTCTCTCCCGCAAACATGAAGTCCAGCCTGAGAGGATCTCTTCTGCCCCTGCGCCTTTGGCACATGGTATATCTTCCCATGGCTGTGACTTTTCATATACATGCACTGTGGACCCCCTGTCCGATTCACTATACTCTCAGGTAAGACATCTTATGCGCATTGCCAATCAGCTCACGAAGGTCATGTACATAGAATGCATCGGGGTGGAGCCCGCCATCATCACTCGCCCTATACCAGGGCAACGGACTTGATCATTCCACTCTTCGACAATCGCAGTTTCACGCTCCTAGCACCGCTCGTTTTGCCGATAACCGCCCATTTCTGCGCCCCTCACGCGAACAGCTTGCACCGTTCCCGCGTGACAATATCTTTTCCCCTGATCCTACCCAGGCGGTAGGACCAGGCAGATACTATCACTATCCCCCCGAAGAATACGGCGAATGCAGCGTCCCATTTACCGGAGCCAAGACCGAGGAACCGACACGAAGGGCCAGCTTCCCTGGTGGAACGCCAGTATACCGAACATCGTCCGGCCAAGCTCCTGGGATCCACTTCGATCCAGGTCATGGCTTCATGAACCCACAAGCACATCGCGATAGCCCCGTCGCGTCCTCTTCCAAGAAAGCCCGTCGGAATGAACCTTTCCAATCTCAATCGCATGTTCACCGACATACTGCCGCGGTATCCTCCATTGCACCGAAGTCGGTTGTTGATGTGGGCCTAGACCTGAGTCGGCACTGGTGCTGCTACTGTGGCCCCTCGCGGGGCTTTCAAGAGCGAAAGGCCCTCAATCGTCACATGAAGGATGCCCATTCTCGGCTTAACGCCTGTGTTTACCCTGACTGTGGTTTTAAATTCTCCCAGGGGCGGAGGTACTTATACATCAATCATCTCCGTAAACAGCACCAAGTACCTGCACCCTGTTCACGACGTGCACTGAGATCTGCAAAGAGGCAGCGCCCGGCTGCAAAATAATTCACATATTCTCTTTATGCTGCATGGCCGCACATTTTCACGTCCACGTCCTTCTTCCTCATACCATGATCCACCAATCCGTCCTTCTGTATATCCCTGCTGTTCTCCGAGTCGGCGCGATACCCACGTCCCGTCCATGGAACTTAAGCGACCTCGACCAAGGCCACGCTACTCGTCAAATTGCGTTTTAGGTTTTTGTGAACTAACAGGTTTTGATTGTATGACTAGATCGAACCGTGTATTTGTTTCTACTTGACGATGTATTCACGTTCACGACGCATGTGTATAGTCACGCCTATGGTGGATTTGTGTATTATACCAGACCACAGATTAATGTACAA
Source organism: Lactifluus subvellereus (assembly GCA_022496195.1). Taxonomy (NCBI): domain Eukaryota; kingdom Fungi; phylum Basidiomycota; class Agaricomycetes; order Russulales; family Russulaceae; genus Lactifluus; species Lactifluus subvellereus. The sequence continues at coordinate 198,869 of WTXC01000042.1, read as the reverse complement.
ACCGTCACCGGGATGTGTCTACTAGCTTCTCAAATATAGAAGAGCTTATGGGTCGCTACAGCAAGGGACTACGAGAATAAGAGACATTACGAGATGAAGGCGAAGATAGGTATTAGAGAGCGAGAAGAAGCGTGAGAGGGAGAGCAGACTGGAATGCGCATCGGGAATGTGGCAAGGACGCAGGCTTCGCCACGGCTGACCAAGAATCAGAGGCGCCAGAGCATGCAGGAAGAGAGAGAACAGAGATACAACCTCTGACGGCGATTTGCAGAGAACCGAAACACCTCTACATCTCAGAGAGTACATATTGGGATTTATACAAATGCAAGCGGAGTGCGCGGTTCGTTATCTTGAAGGGGCGTGTCTCTGAGAGGCAGAACGATGAGGGCACGCATTGATTGGTGCTAAAGACGTTGGTAGATGTTGAAGAGTTAGTGGCGTAGCCCTGGCAGCGTACAGGTTCGGTGCATGCTTGACGCGCAAGTCGATCGTCTTCCTGGCGACCGAGTCTGGGCATATGATGCTGCTCAGAAAGATAAGCCCAGGGCAGGAAATGGAACGAGACGCAATTTGCTTCGACGGATGACATACACATGGTTTTTGGAGGGCTGGCAAGATGCGTGTAGGGGAATTTACGCGCCGTTCAGGCTCGATACCTGTGCGTTTGCCAAACTCCTTCTTCACGGCCATCGCATGAAGGAAAAACACAGATCAAGCGGGCGATAAGTATGTGGGTCGAGGGGAGCTCTGACAATCCGAGGACACCCTCGCGCGAACCAGAATTCCTCCTGGGGTTCAAAGTCTGCTCCCTGCATCAGGTTGGCGTTCGCGGGAGAAAAGTTGGCGCTGAGGTTTCTGGCGAGACCCTAACTTAGACAGGGTGTGCGTGGCGGAAGTAGTAAGACTCGGAATACTGTCCCATGATGATGTGCACGGTGACAGCGGCACTACGACGTGGTCGCCGGCCGTTTGACACAAAACGGAGAGCTTGAAGTAGCACGATGACAGGCCTATCACATCCGTGGGAGAACACTGACCAACCAACCGGGTTAGTTGTCGAGTTTTGGAAACTTGAAAGAATGGGGAACTCAGAACGGTAATTCATAAACGTGACCTCAAAATTTCCGGGGTGGCGCACGCTGGGCGCGGCCGTCGTGTGAACTGGCATCTAGGCACCCTGGCACCTGGCCCAGATGGGTGACCAGCTCGGGGACTACCCTCGCTGGCCACTTTCTAACCTTACTGAGTTCCGAGATGTGGGCTACGTTCACCGCGATGATGGCTGAACGAACGTCTGCGCCGAGCGCATCCTTCCAGACCGTCCGCAATTATCTCAACCATTCCCTCTTCGCCAACGGGCGTGTCTCGCAGCAAATCTTCGTGTCAAAAATCATTGAAACAGCCTACTGTGGCTGAGAAAACGAGGTGTATGTCCGATATCTCCCAATCCGCTACCGAGCATGGTTTCAGCTAAGCTCATAAGATTAGCTTTGGCACCCGCGTTTGCTCAGCGCGCTTGGGACCCTTGGGTGCCAGCCAAGAGGTGCCGATTACAGTATGGAATCGTGACCCCCTCGTGGATAGTGCCATGGTTACCAACGAGACCGGCAGGAGAGATACGCTGAGCAGGCCAAATAGTGTCATCGTTATCGTCGTTCTTCATCGAGCTTTTATCAACTCTATTATCCTCATTGACCATCGGAGAATTGCAGGATCTTTTTCTACACGAAACGGCGTATTAATCTCCTAGTTGTCATTGTGTTGGCCGTAACGAACGTGTTACAGGAACCCGCAAGTCTGGAATAACTATTACTGTGACTTTCCTATGAACGTTTACACCCGATCTCCACCTCGACGCTGAGCTGTGCTGTGCCTCAAATTTTGCCCTTGTCTAAGGCGCTGCCATGTCGAAAGGGACAATTTGCGATAGCAGTAGTATGTTGGCCATGTCGTTGGTCTGTGTTTTTGTAGAGGACGTAAGCGACCCGGTCAAACCCTGTTTGACTGTTGAGCAGTCAACTCTGTAAGTCGAGCCTGCAGAGAAGAAATATGAATCAAGGTCGCACAAGATGAGGACACGGCACATGCTTACTACCCAACTCGAGACAGGGCGTGCACGAATTGCATATAGGTGCCAAGGTAATGTGTACTTGCAGTTAGCCGGTGGTGGGTGGCTTCATTTCCAGCGTTGAGTCTCATACTCCCACCGTGACACAAGCGGGACCGAGACCAGGTAGCAGATGATGATAACTTGAAGTGGGTGAGCGGGGTAATGCAGTCTTATTAGTCAGCACGGCACTTGACGTGGCGCAATCAATTGCCAATTGCGGTGATGATTTTGTCTTCCTGGCGGCCGGGATAGACCGGATGGTAGTATTATTGGCGTCCTAAACAAAGAAGTGCAGAAGGAGCGTGGCACAGTGACGTTTTTGACCAACAGGAGTGAGCTAGGATTGCCGGAGGTCTTTATTGGCTAAATTCAAGCTTTTCATCAGAGGGTGCTAACTACGCCACGCCACTGGCACAAACATCCTCATTCGGTCGTCGTGCCTGCGCCATAAATCTATTGCACATTTCGAAACATCGTATGGAATGGCACACTGGGCACCTGGCAGCTACCCGGCACCCGGCACATGGCATCTGGCACTTGGCCGGTACTTTTGCAGAGAAGTGATACTGGAGTAATGAGCTCACTGAGTTCCAACTTCCGAGTCGTAGGCCGACGTAGGCTACATACAAAGTCACGACCGATCGGGCCGAACAACTGCCAATGCACTGACCAATAGGCCGCTGAGCCTCCTAGACCGTCCGTTTTGTCTTGACACTATCCCCAACCACTAGCATTCGATGTAACCCAGGCACAATCACCGTCGTCACTTCCAACAAGTATTTTTCTTATCAAACCTTCGTTCCTAGAACCTCTGGATCGACATACTCTCGCTGTACCAACGTGGGAGTCGCTCGGCACCGCCCCACTTGGTACTGGACGTGGTTTCCGCTAACCTTGCCTAAATCATGGCATCCGCAAGCGCTAAGTGCCACTGTGCCAGCCAGGGGCGCAGAGCGTAGAATTACCATTTACCACTCCTCTTTGTCCCGGTGTCCTATTGATGGTGCCACGGCACCAAGGGAGATAATATGAAAAGGCGAAGGGATGGGAAGGGATGGGGAAACTCTTCTCCGCCTCACTAACCCTCTTGTCCCACCTCTCAGTGGAGGATGGCTCTCGACCAAGACGTGGCCTCAGAAGGCGCCGACCTCAACACCTACCACGTTGAGCAATCTGAGAGTGACCTTTACAAGGTATGCACCCTCGTGGCACAAATCCTGACAGACAATGACGATTACATAGGTTGGCCTGGTGCGGGTTGGAGACCCAGGCTGGCCACTACCATTCCGGCCGGAGGTCCTGTGCACCATTTGCGGAAAGGAATTTCACGCCCCCAAAGCGGTTACTCGCCACATCGACGATGTCCATTCGCCGCTGACGGGATGTCCTTACCCTGACTGTACCTTTCAAGGTGTTGGGACGCGCAAGCACAAGAAACACCGTCAAAAAGCTCACAACGAACCTTCTCCCCCTCGACGACGTGCCCGGTAACTTGCAAAGTGGCGGCGCAAGGCTCAAAATGATGCTTGTCGTCCCTCTATGCTGCCTTGCCGCACCTTTCCAAGTCCACGTCCACGTCCTTCCCACAGAGTCCGCTTTCCCCATAAATTCCGTCCTTCTCCTTCCTTTGACAAGCTAGTACCCACAATCTGTTCGTAAGACCTGACTGACTCAGCTGTGGCCGTGCCGTTTTTTGGCTTCCATTGACGCAGGTCTCAGGGTACAGAGCTCACGTCGTACTAGATGTACGAGTAATTTATTACCCCTGCTGGATACGTCCTTCTCTATGGTATTCCTCCCTTAGACATGCTACGCACGCCTTATCGACTTAACCGTGTATTCCTCGATTTGTATTCTAAGTATTCGGAAATATATATATATGTATGACTTCCTTTGTATTTACTTCTAGGTGTCGGTGCTTTCCGTCCACAATGAATGGGGCTATGTCTATGAACACTTTCTGTGTCCATACCATTGATTCATGTACCGAGTCTCGCTGTGGTGCGTCTATTCTGTCCTCAAATGCAGAAGAGCGGATGGAGAAGGGGCCTGTTCACGTTCTGTATAAGTTCAATAACTTAGGGGTTGGACGCAAACGTGAAAAGCATCGCTCGGGGTGTGCGCAGATCCCGCGGACCATTCGCGCACGTAGCGGCCACGCAACGCTTCCGAAGTTCCGAGTCACCACTCGTCACCACGCTACACCGACCAGTCCGAAAGCCACCACTCAGCGTGCACAACGAGGATGGGGTCATCTCTTTGATAAATTTCAGAGAACCCTCTCCCGCACAATTTTGGCGCCGATTCAGCGCCCGCCCGAAACACACACAAGCAGACGTTATTGTGTGGTGCTGCGAGTAAGTAGGGCAATTGCCGATATGTCACGGCGGCACCGGCCTGCCAGTGGGCGCGTGGCACTGGCACGGTGGCACCCACCTCTCGAGGGACCTCATCGATATCGATCTGATTTATTTTCGTGCGTGCGCCGCTTGCTTATTTAGACATTACAGGAAAGCCACTTGCTTGTTTCCGCAGCACAGCACGACGGGTTTTCCCTGCAAACAATGAAAATGCAAGGGAAACACGCACGTGATGAACGATAAGAGGCGTAACAGGAAAATAGGCAGCAAGCAAATGGAGATAAGGGGCGACGCGACAAGGCCAGCACTCGGAAGCCTTCCCGGTTCGCTCGGCAACTTGCGCCGCTATCCCCACACCGATGGATCCTGGGATCTCAGGCTTGCCTCGGGCACACCAGTCGCTACAAAGTTGCTCTCTCGTGCAGTACAGCACGGTACTACGCTCTTTGCACGCCTGCGCATCGTGCACGCTCCACTGATTTACATTCATGACACTGGCCGCAGTGCCCACAGATGAGGAAATTGGTCATGGGATGCTTAAAAAGCGCCCGGTGGTCGAGACCGCACATTATATATTTACAGAGACGCGCGCCGGATGTTGTTACAGTACTGTACGTAGGGTGATGACTTGCCGTCGAAAGTAAATCCGTTATCAATGGTTCCCTAGCACCGGCACCTACCGGTTCCCAGCGGCTGCTTCGAATTATGCCAGGTGCCAGCTCATCCGGCGCGGCGCAGCGACACGTTACAATAGGCGATGTATGTACTAAACCCGACCTTCACGTGCTTGTAATTAGTGGCGCCGTTGAAATTGCACCATGGCACGGGACCATGGAGTTCATACCGAGCAACTCTTTACGTCCAAGAGTTAATCCAGTTCATGCGATTGACTCGCAACTCAAACACCAAAAGCAACAATGCAGCGAATTTACAGAGTAAGAATATATACATGACTGATTACGATGCAACTCAGGATAGAGAGTCGAGGACAGAACAAGGATAGAGGCGATTGGCGTGACGTGGGGTATAACGTACGCAGAGGTTGAGAGTATCGCTTCACGAAACCGAAGATACGAACCAGACATCAAGACAGATACGCCTTTTGGTAGACGCTACAGCTGGAGGCCGAAGTCGAAATATTGGAAGGTGGCGGAAGGCGGGTTGGGATCGATACATTGGGCTTGCTTGTTTTAACTAGGGGTGGCGATCTCGCGGTGTTGGTAGTCGGAAGCTTGAAGTGCTGAGGTAGAGTCGGATGGCGGCCAGGCGTAGGCAATCATGCTACAGCGCAAATAGAAGGCAGAACAAGGCTAGTATCGATGCTGAAAGAGTGAGGGCGGGCTAGGCAGAGGCAGGGTCTACAAGTGAAGTGATCAATAGTCAGGATCGATCATCTCAATAGCGCCACATTGTTCGCAATGGCTCCACATTGTACGTTGCCCATGCGAACTTGAGGCGCAGGCGACGCGGAGTTTCGGAATCTGGGTACAGTTCCTGCAACACACAAGAACAATTATAGTGGGACAGAAGTGAAAGTAGACCCGTCAGCAAAACTTCAAAGGCCAAGAACTAGAGCGACCAGGTTGAGATGGGGGCACTAACCCATGATGGAAGACATTGTTCTTGGGTTCTAGCAGGCCTACAGATTTTTGCGGGGGCGGTGAGGTAGAATATCTCGGTGCGTTGAGCGATTCGGTGTCGACTGAGCCGTTCGAATCGAAGAACGGGTTAGGGTACAAGCTGAACGAGGGATACGCAGGAGCTATATGCGCATCATGATGAACTCGGGAAGTAATGGAGAAAGGTACAAGAAAGACACACCGTCGAAATCGTCGGTGCTACTAGCCGTGCTGGCGCCGGAGTCTAGGCGTACATGATGCTGCTCAGAAATCATAGGTTCAAGAGGAGATACGTCCGACGACGACGCATCAGACATAGCCACATCTGTGTCCGCCTGGTAGGAGGGGAAGGGAACGAGACGGAGTTGCTTCGACTGGCGATATTCACATTAGTTATTAGTTCCGACGCGCTGGCGCGACCGTATAGGAACATACGCAGCGGTCAGACTCGCTAACGATGTCTTTATCGAACTTCCTTTTAAGGGTCATCGTATGGAGGGGAGGGGACAACAGGAAGGCAAGACGGGAATAAGTATGTGGGAGTTGAGAGGGGCTGACAAGCCTACTACAATAGTAGCGTAAAGATGTAGCATCTTCTTATAACTTACGTGTTTGTCAGTATTTGCTGACATTATCGCGGGGTTTAAATGCCAGAGAATCAATCAATTCCCTAGAGGGTTATAGGGAATATTCTGATGCCGATTGGATGAGCCCCAAACTGTCCAAGGAGCGAGACCAATGTCTCCATATGCGGCGGTAAGCGGGGGTCAAAAATGGGGTCACGGTTTTTGCCGAGCTGAAATTGGAAACGAGACGTGATTGTTGTCACGGAGCCCAGACTTTCCAGATTTTCGGCGTCACAAAACCTGTACGTGTCCGCCCGTGGCGCTGCAAAGAGCGTGTGTGCCGGAGTCGGTGGGTGGTGGCGTTGTTGCCACTGCTACTGACTGCTGTACTGTAAAACACATACAATCCATCCATCCACTCTACCTCCCCTCACGACCGCGATCGTTGCCGCTTACTCTCCATCCCCACGGCCCATTATGGCGAACGTCGACCCCCAACAAATACCAATCCCAGCCTTCCTCGATCCCCTACTTAGCTACCTTTCATCCTCCCTCCCACCCCCCGTGTCCAACGCGATCCTCACCCTCTTCACCCACGGCCTCGCATTCGTCAGCGCGCTTCTCGGCCTCGGCTCTGCGCTCATATCGTCAAGTCCCTCCGAGTGGGACGTACAAAAGATCGTCCCGCCCCTCCTCACGCTCGTCGCCGCCTATCTGGCGCTTGCCAGCGCGGTACGCACGGCGACGTGGGTCATCCGCACCACCGCGTGGATGGTCAAGTGGGGAGTCATCGCCGCAGCCATGTCCGTCGCAGCCGCATGGCTCTTCGGCAGAGGAGAGAACGCTGGCGGCGGCGGTGGCATCGTGGCGAGTCTCACCGGGATGGTTTTGGACATGCTCAACGGACAGGGTCAGGACGCAGCGGGCGGCTCACGCGGTGATCGCCAGCGCTCGAGGCCACGACCGCACGCATGGGACGAGTTCACGCAACATCGGGAATGGCAGTTTGAGGAGCAGCAGCGGAATGCTGCGGACCCCGTGAGCCCGGCGGCGCATGTGCAACAGTTCGTTGCGAATGCCCTTGATCGCGCGAGGGAAGGAAATTGGATGTCCATCGCGCGCGATGCGCTGCAAAGTTTTCCCCCGCATGAACAGACACCAGGAGATGGTGACGACTCCCACGACGGGCAACACGCCCAAACGGAGAGAACAAGATAACCAGAACGGATCACATCCGATGACGAGAATTGCTTTCTTTCCCACCACCTGGCTGATTTTTGTGATAATTTCGAAATTTCGGTATTTAGCACTGTAAATTAAGGCACTCTATTTGTATTTCTCATCCGCACGACTCGCAAATATCTGACTTTTCGTCCCACGTAGTGTTTCTAGGTGCCATGGGTAGACCACACCTCTAAACGATTTATTTTGCAAAGGTAAAGCGCAAGAAAGTATAAGTACGTGTGACGCGTGGGCTCTAGGCCGACGCAGACTGAGCGGGGTTCCCCTTCTGGCTGCGCCGATGGCTGGGCGAAGGATCCATCATTACGTCTGAGGTGGAGTAAACAAACGCAAACTCACTGAGCGATGCGCGCGAGCTGCCCGAGGCCAGTTGAGCCGACGAAAAAGTTTACCTGCAGGTCAAAGGAAGCCATAAGAACCGAGTCGGCCCCGATCCAGGGCACGTGCACACCCACCGCTGCAAGCGAGTAATTGATGGGCTTGATAACAAGGGAGTAGCGGACCCAGATGAAGCCAGTCGCCGCGAGTGCTAGAGCAGAGATAAGTACTAGCAGAAGAGGGAAAGGAAGAGAAGAGAAGAGTAGTAGTAAAAAAAGAGATTACGTACCGACGTTCTGGGATACGGAGAGTTTGTCCGCGGGTCGACTGAGGTCCTTCACCCCCGCGGCGACAAGACACCACTTCATGAGAGGAGCCCAGAAAAAGACTGTCTTGGGTCCTGCACAACCCGAAACGATGGGGCCCGCCCCCCCACAGTCAGTTGGCTGTCGTTCACGAGAAACTCGCTGCTCGCTGGAAGCGACGCACCAGCTGGGTGGTTCATGAACGATTGGAATCTGGACGACGACGCGCTTGCTGCTGCTCCCGACATTTTGGTATGAAGAAGGAGGATGGTGGATGCGTGGGGGATGTAAAGGTTGAGCTAGAGGGATTCGACGATTAGCCTCCTTCCGACCCCAGCGCATGTCCGGATTTGTCAGCCTTCCGTGTTCCTCCGTGGGACCTTAGCTCCCTTTTAGGACAGCGCCCGAGGCGAGTTCGGGTACTATAGATATTTCTCATGGCGAGTTTTTCCTCATTCTATCATAATGTCAAACTAGCATGCATAGTAACAACACTGGCGACTCTGTCAGAGCCTCAGGCTGGAGAATACAGTCATACGCGTAAGAAACATATATATACGCAGCCATCGAATCCATCGAGACTCATCACATAGTGTATAGTACGGGCGCAGCTTACCCATTCCACCGATCGCACAGACCATCGGAGCCATAAATCGTTGATTGAACCAATCATCGCGCCAGATTGATGACAGCGCACTTACGATTGGTTAATATCTGTCGTGACTACGGTGCCGCCGGTGATGGTGATGGTGATGACGACGAGAATGACGACGATGATGGTCCTCTGGGGGAGGGATAATAACCGTCGCTGGCGTTCCAGGGTAGCTCCCGTAGCCACCGAGCGGGTACCCGCCCATGCTTACTGCCTGTTGTAATCCGCCAAAGTCGTATCCGGGCATCCCGTATGAGCCCACGTGTCCAGGGTATGACATAGGCATACCGACGCCAACCGAATTCGCATAGGGAACGCCACCGCCCATCCCCAAATATGGTGAACCCGGGATAGGTATCGTTCCCATAGGCGGGCTAGATCCGCCGTATACACTGCCCCCCATCGAGCCCGCGTAACTGGACATGGGATGATTGAAGGAATTCCTGCGACCGCGGTAAGAGCCAGTCCCGAAACCCAACCCAAGGCCTTGTCCATCTTCCAATTCGCTCTGGGAAATTATAGAATCTGCTGTAGCCGCCGCAGCATCACAGGCGACTTGTAAGCCATATTGGTCGATCATGCGGCCCGTATCTTGCCACAAGCGCACGACTTGATTGGAGTCAATCACGTGTGGGGTGAAAGGTGATGGATTGATAGTGACACACCTTCAGCTATCGCAAGGCCCCTTAGGGCTTCACGTTGTTGTTCGTAGTCGCTGTACAGGAACTGGTACATACTGGTACCGTACTTGATTTGACGATAAGCTTCGTAAGCGGCTGCGGCGCCTATTTCCTGAGGCAGCATCCGCGTGATCTCACCCTAGACTCGAATGAGACAGACAGCCTGGGATAGGCGGAGATCGATGGGCGACGTACGAGACCACCATAGGCGTGGCGATGCCAATACCTGGCTTCCATCTTCCCAACGCCCCCGTACCACGACGAGAAACGGGACATAGTGTTCTGGTATAGCATACTACGCACCGCTAATGAGATTTGTTTGACAACACAACCGGATAACTTACGGGTCACCGCCCATGGCATGGGCCGAATAGAAATCCAATCCACTCCCTGTGTGAAAAATGAGCCCAACAGCTTCTGACTTTGCAACAAACAGTAAATGCATACAGGTAGGCTGTGGCTGATAATTAGGGAGTGGAGGTGCTCCCAGTTGGAACTAGAAGCAGAAGTAAAGCTGGTGGCATTGTGGGAGCAAGGGGTGCCTACGTACTTGTTGAGTTCCCCAGCCGGGGACGTTGTTCCTGTAGTAGTGATAGGCCATGAAGAGGTAGAAGGTAAGGTAGCCCTGACGGTGTGGTTGCGCAGCCTGTACGTGGAGTGCTCCACAAAAGCGTAATGACCGGAATGCGGAGAGGAGCGACTCTAATATGAGCCCACACGTGACTTGACACTGCGGACCCTAGACCCAAGTGACAGGGTTATTGTGCGCCGATAGCCGTGTTAAGTAGATCCTTCCGAACCTAGGCTGCGCTGTTGCCTCCCCCAAGAAACGAGGCTCAGTAACCGTGAGGTGGTCGGTCTTATCAGCTGCCCTGTGGCAAGAGCGGCAAGCACACGTGGGAGCATCCCAGGCCCAAAGTGGGGAGGTGGCACGAAGTACTGATACCGCCGTCGTATTCCGTGCCATTGCGCCACAGCGGTGCGCCGGGTACTGGAGTGGAGACTAACTTGTCCAAAGGAGGTATCATGCTGCGGGACCCTCGGTCGTCTCCACTCCAGAGCCACTCCAGAGCGAGCAAAGAAGAGCAAAGAAGCGCAAAGAGAACTCGGGCGATGCCGAGCTGCCAAGCTGCCGTGTTGCAGCACGTGACATGGACACACTCCACTATTGTCGTACCGTGACTGCAAGTTGCAAGTTCAGTATAGGTATTACAAGTCCACTTTTAACACAGTAGGAAGTCCTATGACAGGCACGTACGTTCTCCTCGTAGACTGGGTGCTATCTCCCCTGACCCCATCTAGACTATGCCATCTTCGCGTCTCCCGACTTTGACGCGAACGAATATGCCAATGCAGTTCTTGCTGGAGAATCCTATCCACCGCAACCTGGTTCATCCAGACTCACAAAACCTACCGGCTTTGAACCTGCCAAAGAGGACATCTCTGTTGCTATTGCGAAACTAAACTATGGCATCGATGATGTTTCAAAACAGATTAAGAATGTGGTACGTCTCTCTGGTTGAAGGACGGGAGTCGTGGTCGAGAATCTGTCTAGGTTACCGCGCACCACGAAGACCTACTGGAGCAAGCCGCGGGAGTCGGAGAACTTAGTGGATCCTTACAGGGTGTTCGGGAAGGACTCGACGCGCTCGATGTATCTCTGGAAAAGTGTGTATCCGGTGTTTCCAACGTCAATATAGCGCTCACCCTGGATCTACACAGACTCCGCCAAAAGTTTCGCTACCCTTACCAAACGATGCAAGCAAACGTGAAGCGCTTGCAGCGCCTCCAGCAAGTCTCTGATGTTCTGCGGCGAACATCCCGCTTTACGGTCCTTGCAAAACGGTTACAAGCACAGATGGCGGAACTCGGAGACAATGCGGATGGCGCTCAATCACAACCCAAGGCGCCTGAGGCAAAAGCAAACAGTGGAGTACTCGACGGCCGGCGAAGCGCAACGCCCGGGCTGGATTACGAAGGAGAGAAGGAGCGCTCACTTGCGCAGGCGGCCCTCACGATTGCGGAGCTCGGTAGGGACTCCACCGACGTAATACCAGTATGCTGACCCGATCCGTATATCAGGCGACCTTTTGGACTTCTCACCTGATTCGCCCGCAGCCGTCTCAGAGGTACTACCCCCAGCCGACTCTGAGCCGTCGACTAGTAGGCATATTCCGCTCCGCTCTATCGATGCTGTCGCTGTGCACATACCATCAATCGACTCGGCGCGCTCAAAAGTCACGGCCGAGATGGAGTCTATGATCCTAGACGGCCTTACTCAAGCCGCAAGTCATTTTCCTGTCAAACACAAGCGCCCGTTGACCCCTTTCCTCTATAGAACCAGCCACTACTTGCGACTTCGCTTCAAACTGCGCACAACCTTCGCCTGCTGCCAGATCTTGTACAGAATCTCGTTTCAGACCTGTCGACTGCAGTCGAAGCTCGAATCAAATTCGCCTTCGATGTGGCTCAGATCTCTAAAGAGTTTAATGCAAAAGGTATAACTCTCCTATCTTTGCTGCGTTCCCAGAAGATGAGTCGTGTTTCTTAGACCCTGCCTCATCTTCCACTGGTCTAGCATACAAATCCCGTATCCGCCAGGAGCCAACAAATGTTACAGCGCCGCAGTGGGCCAATGCGCTTTGGAGCCGGTTAACCGCCCTTATCGAGGACATGACCGGAGCATGCGTCAAAGTAAGCATGTCTGCTTTATTTTGACGTAGGTGCCGATAATTGCCGCGTTCAGGTGTATACGTTAGAGAAAGTTTTGAAATTGAAGAAGGATCCAATCTCACAAATTGTCTTTCTTGACGAAGCTATGAAGGTGGGCTCTGTAACTGTTGCGTCCCTGGCTTGGGTAACGCAGGTCCGCAGGTGCTGGAAAGTAAACCAAGTACAACGTTCTGGGCTGCGTTGGCCCGATCGTTGGAAAAACAAACTCGGGATGGGGCGAAGAGTAAGGTGTCCCGGGCCCTCGAACCTACAAGACATAAAGTGTTTTGACAGATTCGACCTTCCTACAACAAACGCTGAGTTCCGGGTATCCAAAGCTTCTACGCCTCTTCCACGATTTCTTCTCAAAGATTGCGGTGCATACCGATACTGTATACTCCCAGGACCGACAAAGGTCCGTACGGATTTGGACCGCACTCAACATGTTCTGACCCTTTCCAGTCCAGAAACTGTTCTCGTTCTCCGTGCGCTCTCGACCTTTGAAGCGCTCTACCTATCACGCACGTCAAACAAGGTGAATGAGTCCGTAGGACAAGCTTTCCAGGGCGGTGCACGGACACCGCCCTCCTCACCCGAAGCGATGAATGTCGCGCGAACAATCGCAAACGAACTTGACGCGACTAAGTTTGACCCATTGCTTGTGCGTTCTGTCGCACGCTGCGCCAAGTCAAGCCTGGACTTGCTGATTACACGTACGGATGGACTCGTTGTCCGGGATCGGACAGCAACACTTCTTACGGGACCAGCCGCGACGCCGCAACAAGTTCAGAATCTCTCACTGGCGACATTCCTGTACCACTGTGCGACACGTGTGCGCGTTCTCGAAGAAGAACACTCCAGCGATGTATACGCGATTTTGCGGTCGTCTGTGATAGTAGGTGCTTGATATTATGTTGAAGCTAGACTAACCCATAACTGGCCCGCAGGAGATGATGGCGATCTATGGGCGTATCACTGGCCCAATCTTGGCTGCCATCAAATCAGAGTCCAGCGCGATTATCGCCAAGCTGCATCGCGAGTCAGCACGATCAGCTGATCCACTCTCCGATATGGGCGGATCGAGTACATACGTTAAGGAGCTCACAGAGAAATTAGCCTTCGTAAAGAGCGAAGTCCTCGCGTGGCTTTCAATCGAGGACGTGACACGAGAATGGTTCGTCAGATCACGTTCGCTTCCTACGCAATGTCCTGAAGAATTTTTGTCCGCGCAGGCCACTGGATATCGTTCGACACGTACTCAGGGCTTTCGTGCTACACGTCTCGATCGTCAAGCCACTCGACGAAACCCGCAAGCTGCAGCTCACGGGCGACATGACCGAGCTCGAATTCGCTCTGGGCGCCTTTGTGTCCGAGGGCAAGAGCAAACGCGGCGGTGGCGGGCTCGACGCGGCAGGGTCGGAGTACCGGGCCCTCCGCGCGCTGCGACCCCTGCTTTTCCTGGAGACGGCACGCCTCGCGGAGCCCGACGCGACGGCGGGACTGCCCCCGCTGGTGGTGCTGCACCACATACTCGTGCGCGCTCCGATCCCGCTGCCGCATACGTTGCACGGGTGGCAGGCGGCCGAGTACGTGCGCTGGGTCGAGGAACACTCCGAGGAGGAGGCGCTCACGTTGATCGATGGCGGCCTCACGCACTGGGAGAAGACGAGCGAGATGGAAGGCGGCGATCCGGCGGCGACGTATCTATCCCTGGCGCGGGATGTGCTGGCAAACGCCGGGGCGAAGCAGAGCGTTTGATCCTTCTATATCCTAGGCATGTCTTGTGTTAGTTTCTAGCACTGCCGGGGTTAGGCCGCGCATATTCTACTTTAATGCTGGCTCGTGTGTCCAGGCAGGTCTGATTATGACAATTTACAAACAATTAGGCAACTGAAAGAATTGTAGTTAATGGACCCGAGGGAGCAATAGCCTGTAAGAGACACAAGAAGAATGCTCTTCTGATTCTGATGCGACTTTAACGTACAGACGTTTCTTCCTCCGAGTCGGTATCACTGCACTATCTGATTTTCTCACATGCGATACTGTCACGGCGTTCTTTTGCTCGCTAGAGCGAACGCGAGACCGGGTACTGATGCCGATAGTCGTATACTGTATACCATGCCTACTGTACAGTACATTTTACCTAGACTGAGGAAAACCGCTGGTACCACTGGCAAACAAATACGGTTGATAACCCGGGCCGATCTTCTGATTCGAATCTCGAGCGTGGGAACCGACTTTGGCGAGCTTGCCTTCTCCGTCCAGGTCATACAGTCGGGTCTGCGCCTCCATCACCATCATCATTGGCCCAGTGATCGACTCACCAAGCTACTCCTATCTTGACTGACGGTCACCTATACGTTATCCATTCTACCACACCACTCGCACCCATGTTTATCCCTCGAGGTCAACTCGAATGTGGGTGCCATCCCAGGGGCATCGCTGGTGATGCCGCAGCGACCACCGTCGCCAGTCTCGCCACTATTGCCTCGCAGCGACGAAACTGCCCACAAGCGCCGTCCTCCGCATTCGTCGTCGATGGCGCATCATAGCTGCCCGTGGGCGAAGTCTGGTTGCCCTTGTTGGACGATGACGGAATGTAATTGCCGGCATTGATGCCTGGGACGCGTGCCACACTGATGCTGAAGCCCCATTATGTATGTGTATGCTCCATCTATCACCCGCACCGTGCATTTGTTCTCATGTGCCTTTTTGTCGATGCGTAGGCATCGAAGAGAGATCTGTTGTTCTCGGGCCTGGGTTGCCCATCTTCTCCCCCACACCGCCACCGTTTTCCCCTTCCGCACTCTGCACCATCGGGACCTGCGCGCGATTGACACATGTTCTACTGCCTAGCGGCAGTTCTTCTCTGCGTTCTGTGTGCCGCCCATGGGCCACAACGTAGTTGGCGTCCGACAGGCGATACTTCAATATGTGGACAGTCACTTGACAACGAACTGTGGCCGTGACAGTTCCCTTCACAAGATGTGACTAATTTCCCTGGCACGGAGAACCCTCCTCGTTCCCCTGGTTCCAAGAATGGTCATCACTGCACTGTAGTGGCGCCGTCAGGGCCGAGGTATCACCTTAATAGCACCCGTTTTCTCGCGTCCCACGATCACCGCATCTATGAGCTATCGTCTCCCGGCGGCACGGTGAACGAAAGCAAGCACCTGATTTACGCATGTACTTCCTATTTCCCTTTAGTTGTGCTGTCGTACCTTATCCCCTTTCCAGTCATGCGGGACATAATTGACGGCTCCCCGTCCAACTGGCAGGTGGACTAGAGAAGATGGGATCACGAGCGTCGAGAACAAGAATCATACCCACTTGCCCATGGTTAATGCATCAGTTCATTTCACCACTCATATTTGTAAATACTTTTTTCGGCGACATCTGCACCATCAACCCCTGTCTCTACCGCGCAGTTGGCTCTACGCACGAGCGGATTTTGACTGGGAGGTGAGTGACACGCAAGAGCATGTCGGGGGTTCTCGTTGTGCTGTTGTTTTCCCACATTTTCTTCCTATCTTGGAGAAACACTAGCTCATTCAAATCGTCGTCATGTCGTACCCATCAAGCATTCCCATGTTATTTCAAAGGCTGCCTCGATTTGCAAGAATCCTAATGTCATCGATGATAGGGGTAGTTTTCGTCCATGTTCACGTGTACGCACGTTTTCGGGTGTAGTCATCCTCACTTCTCATGTTTCCCTAGGGAGGACAGATATCGGTCCTGTTCACAAGTCATCGTCATGGTGTACTAACTAGTCAATCGCACCTGCGGCCGCTAAGAATTGGGCATGTACTCAGTAGTACAGTTTACCCGTTCGCAATCCGATGGTATCACCCACGGAATAACTATCAGCGCAGTCGACGCGTTCCATTCTCTGGGAAAAGCGATCCAATGACTTGGCAAGATGCAGCACTGGCCAGCCAAGCCCAACATGTTCAAGTAATATGTACGGCAGCCACGACTGCCCGCGACGTGCTCACATGATTTGTCTTTCATTTGTCTGATCTTCATCACAGACCGCAGAACACGGACTGTTTGCGGTGTTTATAAGTACTACTTCCATGAGGCTGTGCTCGCTGCGCCGACTGTTGTCCCCCCCCTTCCGTTGTCCCCCTCTGCTGGCTTCTTGCCTTGCTGCCTGTCGGCTTGCCAAACCGTATGACGGACTGGCGCAATCCTGACCGCGTTACCGCGACTTGGAGTTTGTTTCCCAGTTTCTCGATGGTACAGCGATTAAGCTTTACGTAATAGCCGTCCTCGAAAAGCTTCTCCATGTCTTGGGCGGCTTGTACATGTCAGTCATCTCAACTTATACGCTTTCTGTTTGTTGGTCCCGTTGTTCAATTCTCATCTCGCGATAGCTGGGAGATTCTTATAAACCTGGACTACGAGTTCTCCATCTTTACGGGAAAGCGTCAGCTTACCGGGACATTCCCAGTATGATCTAGTATTTCGGTGTTGATAATAGTGGCTTACGTCATACCACCAGCTTTACCTAGGATGTCGTTGGTGCCCTTTGGTCGTCCTTATAACCCAGTTTCTGGTCTTCGATGTGTCAGACGGGACTGGCTGCCAGGTACCGAATCTCCTAGCTCTTGCGAGGTCCGGATGGGCAAGAGTGACTAAGTTACTCTTAGGCTATGGTCGTGACTTTTGTAAGATGCTCTGATGCATCGATGTTGACATTGTAATTTCGATTGGTCATCCAGACCTTCGCATTCCTTTCATCCCTGTTCGCATCAGCTTTGATTATTCTACGCATGTGAGCTAAGCTTGCTTTATCGCTTCATTCGTCTGAGCCTGGCGCTCTCAGTTACGTACTCTGGAAACGTAACAAGGTCGTCATTACACTTGCCTCTGCTTCCTGCCTTGGTAACACCGCCTGCTACCTTTATGGTGAGGCCACTTCTTGACCACCTAGAACTTGAAACTTAATGTATTGTCAGTCATGGCCACTTCCCGAGGGTACTGGACTGGAGGTCGTTGTGCGATACAGCATACAAGGCATGCCATGGTCGTCATCTTCTCCGCCTTCGCCACGGACTTCCTCCTCCTCGTACTTATGCTCATTGGCATCTTGACCTGGAAAGAAATCCGTCAGCAGGGAAGCTACGAACGGCTCTTGTACATGCAGGCAAGCCATTCCTATCCCGGCTGCTGTCACTTTGATCATAACACGTCAACGCTGGTAATAGGGCTTGGCGTGGGTTGTAGTTTTCACACTGGCTGAGGTGCCTCCCGTGGTGCGTTGATTCTAACCGATTTAGTACTTGAACCTGACGTCGGCGCCCAGGTTTTTATTATTTTGAATTTGAATGGTGTGTCAACCTCTTACCTATATTGAGACCGCATATTCAACGAGGAGCCACTTTGGAAGACTACATGAATGTGGTACGTCTGTCGATTTGATGAGAAAGGGATTTGTTGATCTATCTGTCAACACCACTACAGATGTTCCCAACTGCAGGGCGTAAGTCAGCCCGCGGCTCCGGAGACTGCGTACTTTTTTACTGACTGTGTTCTTTCGTCACTCAGTAATTTTCACAGCAGTCGGTGCTTCCCGCCTGCATCGCAAACTCACCGACTATCCCAGACCCAACGGTTCGCCAGTGGGGGCAGTTGACAATAAGGAGCAACCGGGTGAGACAATAAGCCGCGTCGCATGTCCCTCGTACCGTCACCATCCCACGGGGTGCACGTACGGTGGCAGAGGCGCAGCGCCCAACAAAGACGCCCGCAGGTTGCCCCACAAGTCCCCACTAAGCTCGTTGGCAACGCGACAAGGTGACGGATCTTGTTGAGGTGAACTCGCCTGATCCCTTGGCGATACCGAATTCACTCCATTAGCGATTACATGGACTCATTCTCGGTACGCTTTCGAGGCGACGACTCGGACGAGACCTACTGGACCGATCCTAGCACGCTCCCCATCTGTAACACCTATATTTACTTATGTTTGGGGCGTGCACGGCCTGCTATTACTAGCTGAAGTGTTGGTATAGGGACTCAGTCTTCGAGAGAAAGTCTATATTTAGTTATTTAGTGTATCTATACATCCGAGTCAGGCTGTCGGAATAGGGACTATTAGGTAGATACGTGTTAGTGAAGGTGAAAAGGAAGAGAAGTGCTAAGACCTCAGTCTTCGAGAGACTGAGGCACTACTTGTAACAGAGTCTGTAACGAAGTAGGGTTTGAAAGTTGAGACATGTACTTTTGGGACGATCGAGTCTTACGACATTCTCACTCCTGTTCTGCCGGCCCGGCCATTGGCACAGCCATGTGGCTGCACTACAGCCTGAGTACCGCCGTGACCTCCGAGTCCAACATGAAGTACTGTATACAGTACAGTACATTCGTTTGTGAACCCTGGCCTTGCCCGTCCTCATCTTCAAAGTCAAAATGCATGCGAAGCTCGTCTTAGTTCTAAGTGCCACAACTTGAATATGGTGAATTCCGACTGCATCAGCGCTTCTTCAAGTTTAACCCCACCACTGAGTCGAGGATCTCCGTACGCCATCGAGTATTCGCTTTTTGGCGCCAAAATTGCACCGTCCAAGTTCCACAAGGCCAGCGATATCTTGGCACCATGGAAGATCGTCCCTGATCGTGTAGACGCCGACGGACACGCCTCCCCCTTCCCTATGGCTGCGACTGGTGTTGTTATGACATGGTACTAGAAAAGGGGTTCGGAAGTGAAGGAGATGGGCGTCGAGGTTCTGTTCTCTAAAACGTTGGAGAGTGATTCCACTTTACCTTATGGTCTGCATTCCCACGGAGATACCGACGTTTCCTCCTCCGTTGGCAAGGGGTTCCAGGTGTCTCGCTACAACGGAGTGTACAATATAATGGATGCGTGCCGAGTGGGGACAAGAGGCTAGTGGAGACGCCCGGGGGAGCGCAGGCCCGACATTGGCGATATACAATGATCCATACTAATGACCCATACTACTGTAATTCAGGGGTACAACATCTGGCAGCACCAGATCAGCAAGCTGCGCCCGCGCTCTGCAGTTCCGTCTCGGGACCGCATCTTTCACGGAGGATCCAATCTCACAAATTGTCTTTCTTGATGAAGCTATGAAGATGGACTCTATAGTACTGTTGCGTCTCTGGCTTGGGTAACCCGGGTCCGCAGGTGCTGGAAAGTAAACCAAGTACAACGTTCTGGGCTGCGTTGGCCCGATCGTTGGAGAAACAAACTCGGGATGGAGCGAAGAGTAAGGTGTCCCTCGAATCCATGAGACATCCCTAAATGTTTTGACAGATTCGACCTTCCTACAACAAACTCTGAGTTCCGGGTATCTAAAGCCTGAAGCTTCTGTGCCTCTCCCACGATTTCTTCTCAAAGATAAGATTGTGGTGCATACCGATACTGTATACACCCAGGACCGACAAAGGTCCGTACGGATTTGGATCGCACTCAACAACATATTCTGACCCTTTCCGACCCAGAAACTGTTCTCGTTCTCCGTGGCTCTCTCTCCGTGCGCTCTCGACATTTGAAGCGCTCTACCTGTCACGCACGTCGAACATGATGAATGAGTCCGTAGGACAAGCTTTCCAGGGCGGTGCGCGGACACTGCCCTCCTCACCCGAAGGGATGAATGTCGCTCGAACGATCGCAAATGAATCTGACGAGACTAAATTTGACGCACTGCTTGTGCGCTCTGTCGCACGCTTCGCCAAGTCAAGCCTGGACACGTACGGATGGACTCGTTATCCGGGGTCGGACAGCAGCACTTCTTACGGGACCGGTCGCGACGCCGCAACAAGTGCAGAATCGATTATGCGGTCGTCTGTGATAGTAAGTGCTTGATATTGCGTGGAAGCTAGACTAGTCCATAACCGGCCTACAGGATATGATGGCGATCTATGGGTGTGTCATTGGCCCTATCTTGACTGCCATCAAATCAGAGTCCAGCGCGATTATCGCCAAGCTGCATCGCGAGTCAGTACGATCAGCTGATCCACTCTCCTATATGGGCGGATCGAGTGCATACATTAAGGAGCTCACAGAGAAATCGGCCTTCGTGAAGAGCGAAGTCCTCGCGCGGCTTTCAATCGAGGACGTGGCACGAGAATGGTTCGTCAGATCACGTTCGCTTCCTACGTAATGTTCCGAAGAATATTGTCCGCGCAGGCCACTGGATATCGTTCGACACGTGCTCAGGGCTTTCGTGCTACACGTCTCGATCGTCAAGCCACTCGACGAAACACGCAAGCTGCAGCTCACGGGCGACATGACCGAGCTCGAATTCGCTCTGGGCACCTTCGTGTCCGAGGGCAAGAGCAAACGCGGCGGTGGCGGGCTCGACGCGGCAGGGTCGGAGTACCGGGCCCTCCGCGCGCTGCAGCCCTTGCTTTTCCTGGAGACGGTACCCCTCGCGGAGCCCGGCGGGAAGGTGGGACTGCCCCCGCTGGTGGTGCTGCACCACGTACTCGTGCGCGCTCCGATCCCTTCAAGTTGCCGCATACGCTGCACGGGTGGCAGGCGGCCGAGTACGTGCGCTGGGTCGAGGAACACTCGGAGGAGGCGGTCACGCTTATCGATGGCAGCCTCACGCACTGGGAGAAGACGAGCGAGATGGAGGGCGGCGATCCGGCGGCGACGTATCTGTCCCTGGCGCGGGATGTGCTGGCAAACGCCAGGGCGAAGCAGAGCGATTGAATCTTCTAGATCGTAGGCGTGTCTTGTGTGTTAGTTTCTAGCACTGCCGGGGATAGGCCGTGCATATTCTACTTTAATGCTGGCTGGCACGCTACTACGTCTATCACGTGTGTCCAGGTCTGATTACGACAATTAGGCAACGGTTGAAGTACGCAAATTCACTCTTTTGTCTGTATCTCCCCTCCCGCTGCTCTGGATCCTATAAAATTTCATACGAGACTTGAATGATATAGGTAGATTATATTTTGAAAGTTTTACAGTATGTTGTGAGATGCTTGAACCCTGGACAATTTTAAGTTTTCCGCTGTAATATCAGCAAGATCGCAAAGCAACCAGAAGGAGGCTTCTCGATCTTTCTCGTGATCTATGATTGGTAGTATATCAGCGATATACCCAAGCAAAGATCAGCTAATTTGTTTTGGCGATCTTTTCAAACACTGCATTTTGAAACTCTGGTAATCAACAACTTGAACTCATGATACGTGATAGTAGTAGAGGACTTGAGGAAGCAAGTACCTGGAGTTGGCTGCGGCGTAAGGACTCAGGCTGTAAATAATACAAGAAGTACCAAATGCTCTTCTGATTCTGATGTGACTTGAAAGTACAGACGGGGTTCCGTTTCCGTTCCGATCTGATTGACGGCCCCTCTTTAGCGCCAGAGCGAACGTGAGACTGTCTTACCTAACCACTGGGCAGTCTCTGATGCCGACGTCATCACGATAGCCGTATACACCCATGCCTACAGTACATTTTACCGAGACCGAGGAAAACTGCTGTTGTAGAACCAAACGAATACGATTGGTAACCGATCTTTTCTCATTGGCTGCGCAGTTATGAAATCTCTGATTGGATCTCGAGCGTGAGAACCGACTTTGGCAAGCTTTCTCGCCCAGTGCGCCTCGACCATAGGGTCTACGCCTCCACCATCATCATCATCGGCTCGGCGATCGGCTCAACATGGTTGACGGACACCTCTACGTTATCTATTCCACCACACCACCCACACCCATGCTCATCCCTCGGGGGTCAATTCGAATGTCGGTGCCATTGCAGGGGCATTTCTGGTGACGTCGCAGCGACCACCGTCGCCAGTCTCGCCATTATTGTCTCGCAGCGACAAAACTGCCCACAAGCGCCGTCCACCGCATTCGTTGTCGATGCCGCATCATAGCTGCCCGTGGGCGAAGTCTGGTTGCCCTTGTCGGACGATGACTGCCGTCATTGATGCCTGGGACGCGTGTCACTGATTGTGTATGTGTATGTTTCATGTGTCACTCGCACCGTCCATGTGTTCTCATGTGCCTTTTTGTCAATGTGTAATCACCGAAGAGAGATCTCACTGGCCCGTTGTTTGGGCCTGGGTTGCCTATCTTCTCCCCACACCACCGCCGTGCCTTTTTTTTTTTTTTTTCCTTTCTGTGCTCTGCACCATTGGGACCTGCGCGCGACCGGCGAATGTTGTACCGCGTAGCGGCACCTCTTCTCTCCGTCGAGGCGTTCCATTCTCTGGGAAAAGAGATCCAGTGACTTGGCACGATGCAGCAGCCAAACCCAACATGTTCAAGCACAATGTACGGCAATCAAGACTGCCCGCGACTCGGGGTGCTCACATGATTCGGCTTTCATTTGTCTGATCTTCACCACAGACCGCAGAACCTGGGCTGTTTGCGGTGTATATAAGTATTCCCTTGAGGCTATGCTCGCTGTGCCGACTGTTGTCCCCCCATTCATTGTCCCCCTCTGCTGGCTTCTTGCCTTGCTGCCTGTCGGCTTGCCAAACCGTATGACGGACTGGCGCAATCCCCGCCGCGTTGCCGCGACTTGCAGTTTGTTTCTCAGTTTCTCGATCGTATAACGATTATTCTTTACGTAACGTAATAGTCGCCCTCGAAAAGCTTCTCCATGTCTTGGGCGGCTTGTACCTGTCAGTCATCTCAACTTATACGCTTTCTGTTTTTTGACCTCGCAGTTCAATTCTCATCTCGCGATAGCTGGGAGATTCTTATAAACCTGGACTACGAGTTCTCCGTTCTTACCGGAAAGCGTAAGCTTACCAGGACATTTCCAGTATGATCTAGTATTTCGGTGTTGATAATAGTGGCTTACGTCATACCACCAGCTTTACCTGGGATGTCGTTGGTGCCCTTTGGTCGTCCTTATAACCCAGTTTCTGATCCTCGATGTGTCAGACGGGACTGGCTGCCAGGTACCGAATCTCCTAGCTCTTGCGAGGTCCGGGTGGACAAGAGTGACTAAGTTACTCTTAGGTTATGATCGTGACTTTTGTAAGATACTCTGATGCTTCGATGTTGACATTTTAACTTAGATCGGCCATCCAGATCTTCGGATACCTTTCATCGCTGTTCGCATCAGTTTTGATCATTCTACGCATGTGAGCTAAGCTTGCTTTATCGCTTCATTCGTCTGAGCCTGGCGCTCTCAGTTCCGTACTCTGGAAACGTAACAAGGTCGTCATTGCACTTGCCTCTGCTTCCTGCCTTGGTAACACCGCCTGCTACCTTTATGGTAAGGCTACTGCTTTACTACCTAGCACTTGATCTTTTAAACTCAATGTATTGTCAGTTATGGCCACTTCCCGAGGGTACTGGACTGGGGATCCTTGTGCGTTACAGCATACAAGGCACGCCATGTTCGGCATCTTCTCCAGCTTCGCCACGAACCTCCTCCTCCTTGTGCTTATGCTCATCGGCGTCTTGCACCGATGCCGGAGCGAGGCCCGTCAGCAGGGAAGCATCTTGCGGTTCTTGTACATGCAGGTAAGCCATTCCTATCCCAGCTGCGGTCACTTTGATCATAATACGTCAACGCTGGTAATAGGGCTTGGCGTGGGCTGTAGTTTTCACACTGGCTGAGGTGCCCCCCGTGGTGCGTTGACTCTAACCGATTTAGTACTTGAACCTGACGGTCGGCGCCCAGATTTTTATTATTTTAAATTTGAATGGTGTGTCAATCTCCTACTTATGTTGAGACCGCATACTCAACGAAGAACCGCTTTGGGAGACTACATGAATGTGGTATGTCCGTCGATTTGACGGGAAAGGGATTTGTTGATCTATCTGTCAACGCCACTACAGATGTTCCCAACTGCAGGGCGTAAGTCAGCCCGCGGCTCCGGAGACTGCGTACTTTTTTACTGACTGTGTCCTTTTGGCACTCAGTAATTTTCACAGCGATCGGTGCTTCCCGCCTGCATCGCAGACTCACCGACTATCTCAGACCCAACGGCTCGCCGGTGAGGGGAGTCGACAATGAGGAGCCACTGGGTGAGATAATAAACCGCGTCGCATGTCCTCCTACCGTCACTATCCCGCGGGGTGCACGTGCGATGGCAGAGGCGCAGCGCCCAACAAAGATGCCTTCAGGTTGCCCCACAAGTCCCCTCAAAACTTGCTGGCAATACGACAAGGTGACGGATCTTGGGGGGGTGAAGTCGCCTGGTCCCTTGGCGATACTGAATTCACCCTGTTAGCGATTACATAGGCTCATTCTTGATACGCTTTCGAGACGACGACTCGGACGAGACCTACTAGTACTAGCTGAAGTATTGGAATAGGGACTCGGTCTTCGAGAGAAAGACTCTATATTTAGTGTATCTACCTCAGGCTGTTGGAATAGGGACTACTAGGTAGATTCGTGTTAGTAAGGAAGAGAAGTGCTAAGACCTCAGTCTTCGAGAGACTGAGGCACTACTTGGACACAGTATCATAGTTTGTAACGAATCCCTGATCTTGTAGACGCTGACGGACACGCCTCCCCCCTTTCCTGTGACTGCGACTGGTGTTGTTATGACAGAATACTAGAAAAGGGGTTCGGGAGTGAAGGAGATGGGCGTCGAGGTCCTGTGCTCTAAAACGTTGGAGAGTGATTCCACTTCACCTTATGGTCTGCATTCCCGCTGAGATACCGACGTTTCCTCCTCCGTTAACAAGGGGTTCCAGGTGTCTCGCTACAGGCTAATGGAGACGCCCGGGGGAACGCAGGCGGCCGCCAGGGGGGTCGACGTGACGTGGACCCTCATCGACCCCATCTCCTTATTATTTGCATCGGTGATGTGTTTCGCCCTTGCAAATGCTTATTTGACTTGTTGACTCTTCCATTATGCATGGAGGCCCGACATCGGCGATATACAATGACTCATCTACTGCAGTGTTGTACACCATCGAGTTCTTAATAAAATTAAAATTGGTATCCGGCTGCATAACAACAAAAGTCGCAGCCCCATAAAAAGTATGGGATCATGAGATGGTGGGCCCCCTTGCTTCAGGTCTTGAAAACAGTACCCTTACATAATAGTGATATAGTGGGGCTATAGTGCTGGATGGTTTTTTTTTTTTTTTCAAGACAGCATTTATATCCCGCAACGTGTAACTAAGACAAAGACGCGGACCCCGTGTACTACGGGACTGGGGGAGGCAGTGGAGGGCAGGTGGAGAGGTATTTTTAAACGATCATGATCTCGACGTGTCTTGGAAGGGAAGGTGACGTTTTTAATTTCGTGCGGTAAAAAGGGAGGGCACGTTTTAGCCTCGCGCAGAGTTATCCACCCACTGGCACTTTACCGACAGGGTCGAGCGGACCGGAGCTAGCCGAATACTGACTGCACCATGATTTACAGTGCATTTTCCTCTCACGTTCCACCTTCATGACCCAACCACGTTGCTTCAATACGAAGCTCCATGTGCGCATCTTTATCCTACCATTACTGCCCCGTAGATTAACGTCGATCACAAGGGCCCGTCTACGCGATTGATTGGTGCAAGTCACCAACACCAGGTCAGCAGCTGCGCCCGCCCTCTGCAGTTCCGTCTCGGGATCGCATCTTTCACGGAGGATTCAATCTCACAAATTGTCTTTCTTGATGAAGTTATGAAGGTGGACTATAGTATTGTTGCGTCCCTGGCTCGGGTAATGCAGCTCAGCAGGTGCTGGAAAGTAAACCAAGTACAACTTTCTGGGCTGCGTTGGTCCGATGTTTTGACAGATTCGACCTACCTGCAACAAACGCTGAGTTCCGGGTATCCAAAGCTTCTGCACCTCTTCCACGGTTCTTCTCGAAGATTGTGGTGCATACTGATACTGTATACACCCAGGACCGACAAAGGTCCGTACGGATTTGGACCGCACTCCACAACATATTTGACCCTTTCCAACCCAGAAACTGTTCTCGTTCTTCGTGGCTCTCTCTCCGTATGCTCTTGACGTTTGAGGCGCTCTACCTGTCACGCACGTCGAACAAGATGAATGAGTCCGTAGGACAAGCTTTCCAGGGCGGTGCACGGACACCGCCGTCCTCACCCGAAGGGATGAATGTCGCCCGAACGATCGCAAATGAACTAAATTTGACGCACTGCTTGTGCGTTCTGTTGCACGCTGCGCCAAGTCAAGCCTGGACTTGCTGCTTACACGTACGGATGGACTCGTTATCCGGGGTCAGACAGCAACACTTCTTACGGGACCAGCTGCGATGCCGGAACACTCCAGCGATGTATATGTGATTATGCGGTCGTCTGTGATAGTAAGTGCTTGATATTGCGTGGAAGCTAGACTAGCCCATAACCGACCCACAGGATACGATGGGGATCTATGGGCGTATCACTGGCCCTATCTTGACTGCCATCAAATCAGAGTCCAGCGCGGTTATCGCCAAACTGCATCGCGAGTCAGTACGATCAGCTGACCCACTCTCCAATGTGGGGGGATCGAGTGCATATGTCAAGGAGCTCACAGAGGAGTTATCCTTTGTGAAGAGCGAAGTCCTCGCACGACTTTCAACCGAGGACGTGACACGAGAATGGTTCGTCAGATCACGTTCGCTTCCTACGTAATGTCCCGAAGAATTTTGTCCGCGCAGGCCACTGGATATCGTTCGACATGTACTTAGGACTTTCGTGCTACACGTCTTGATTGTCAAGCCGCTCGACGCGGCAGGGTCGGAGTACCGGGCCCTCCGCGCGCTGCGACCCCTGCTTTTCCTGGAGACGTCACACCCCGCGGGGCCCGGCGGGACTGCCCCCGCTGGTGGTGCTGTACCACATACTCATGCGCGCTTCGATCCCGCTGCCGCATACGCTGCACGGGTGACAGGCGGCCGAGTACGTGCGCTGGGTCGAGGAACACTCGGAGGAGGAGGCGGTCACGCTCATCGATGGGGGCCTCACGCACTGGGAGAAGACGAGCGAGATGGAAGGCGGCGATCCGGCGGCGACGTATCTGTCCTGGCGCGGGATGTGCTGGCAAACGCCAGGGCGAAGCAGAGTGATTGAACCTTTACATCTATCACCTGTGTCCAGGCGGGTCTGATTACGACAATTAGGCAACCATAAGTTAACAGTATCTGATTTTCTCACCGTGCGACACGGCCCCTCTTTTGCTCGCCAGCGCCAGAGCGAACGTGGGAATGTCTTATCTAACCAGTGGCCTGATGCCGACGTCATCACTTGGCACGATAGTCGTATACAGTACACCCATGCTTACTGTACAGTACATTTACCGAGACCGAGGATAACTGCTCGAACCAAACGAATACGATTGATAACCGATCTTTTCTCATTGGCTGCGCAGTTATGAAATCTCTGATTGGATCTCGAGCGTGAGAACCGACTTTGGCAATTGGCAAGCTTGCTCGCCCAGTGCGCCTCGACCATAGGGTATACGCCTTCATCATCATTGGCTGAGCGATCGGCTCAACAAGCTACTCCTTTCATGATTGCCGGACACCTCTACGTTATCCATTCCACCACGCCACCCACCCACATGTTCATTCCTCGGGGGTCAACTCGAACTTGAATATGGGTGCCATTGCAGGGGCATCACTACTGTAGTGATGTCGCAGCGACCACTGTCGCCAGTCTCGCCACACGAAACTTCCCACAAGCGCCGTCCACCACATTCGTCGTCGATGGCGCATCATAGCTGCCCGGGGGCGAAGTCTGGTTGCCCTTGTTGGACGATGACTGCCGTCATCGATGCCTGGGAAGCGTGCCACGCTGATGCTGAAGCCTGTATGTGTATGTTTCATCTGTCACTCGCGCCGTGCATGTGTTCTCATGTGCCTTTTGTAAGCACCGAAGAGAGATCTCACTGCCCCGTTGTTTGGGCCTGGGTTGCCTATCTTCTCCCCACACCACTGCCGTGTCTTTTTTTTTTTTTTTCCTTTTTGCGCTCTGCACCATCGCGCATGTTGTACCGCGTAGCGGCGGTTCTTCTCTGCGTTCTGTGTGCCGCCCATGAGCCATCACGTAGTTGGCGTCCGACGGGCGATACTTCAACATGTGGACAGCCACTTCACTACGAACTGTGGCCGTGACAGTTCCCTTCACATCTCACGAAAAACATGCGACTGATTTCCCTGGCACGGGGGACCCTCCCCGTTCCCCCGGTTCCAAGAATGGTCATCACTGCACTGTAATGGCGCCGTCAAGGCCGAGGTATCACCTAAACGGCGCCCATTTCTCGCGTCCCACGATCACCGCATCTACGAGCTATCGTCTCCCGGTGGCACGGTGAACGAAAACAATACGCATGTACTTCCCATATCCCTTTAGTTGTGTTGTCGTACTTTATCCCCTTTCCAGTCATGCGGGACATAATTGACGGCTCCCTGTCCAACCGGCAGGTGGACCAGAAGATGGGATCACGAACGTCGAGAAAAATAATTATACGTTTGCACCCCACTCTGCCATGTTTGTGTATCAGTTCATTCGCACCACTCATTTGTAAATACTTTTTTCGGCGACATCTACACCATCAACCCCTGTCTCTACCACCCAGTTGGCTCTACGCACAAGAGCGGATTGTGATTGGCAGGTGGATGGCGCACAAGAGTATGTCGGGGCTTCTCGTTGTGCTGTCGATTTTCCACCATATGACACATTTTCTTCTATCATTTTCCTATCTTGGAGAAACGCTAGCTCATCTAATCGTTGTCATGTGGGTATTGCGTACCCATCAAGCATTCCCATGTTACTTCAAAGGCTGGGCAAGGTATCCTCATGAGTGGAAGCGTTGACTGAGAAAGGTGGGGCCGGAGGATCTCAATCTCCGGGACCCCATACCTACCGGGATCCCCACCTTCGTAAAACAGGGACAATGTCGATGACATCCCAGAAATACAGAACAGCACACCGGCGGGGCGTCAAAGCAGCAGTGTAACCGTTAATGCTAAATGAGATTTGTAGATCGTCTGCCGAGACCTGATCCGAAGGTGCTGGGAGACCAAGATCATCCGTGTATCGCCCCAGTGTCCTACGGCGCTTGTGATTGACGAAGGATCATATAGCCTCCGCTTCGTGTTACCCGAGGACCCCGCCACGTTTTGGGCGTCTAAGGAGACGACAGAGCGCCCAAGTCGTCAATTCCCTTTCTTGATCGGTTGACTTTCTGTATGTAGAGTGGAGGCCAACGACGACGAAATTACTCGATGTGCAAGAATCCTCATGTCATCAATGACGGGGGCAGTTTTCCACGGGTACGCACGTTTTCGGGTGTAGTCATCCTCACCTCTCATGTTTCCCTAGGGAGGACAGATATCGACCCTGTTCACAAGTCATCGTCATGATGGTCCCTCGCAGATGTCGTTACTAACTAGTCCATCGCACCTGCGGCCGCTTAGAATTGGGCATGTACTCAGTAGTACAGTTTACCCGTTCGCAATCTGATGGTATCACTCACGGATCAACCATCGGCGCCGTCGACGCGTTCCATTCTCTGGGAAAAGCGATCCAATGACTTGGCACGATGCAGCAGCCAAGCCCAACATGTTCAAGCACAATGTACAGCAACCAAGACTGCTCGCGACTTTGGGCGCTCACATGATTTGGCTTTCATTTGTCTGATCTTCACCAGACCGCAGAACCCGGACTGTTTGCGGTGTATATAAGTATTCCCTTAGGGCCTTAGGCTGTGCTCGCTGCGCCGACTGTTGTCCCCCCCCTTCATTGTCCCCCTCTGCTGGCTTCGTGCCTTGCTGCCTGTCGGCTTGCCAAACCGTATGACTGACTGGCGCAATCCTCACCGCGTTGCCGCGAATTGCAGTTTGTTTCTCGGTTTCTCGATCGTACAGCGATTAATCTTTACGTAATAGTCGCCCTCGAAAAGCTTCTCCATGTCTTGGGCGGCTTGTACATGTCAGTCATCTCAACTTACACGCTTTCTGTTTTTTGGCCTCGCAGTTCAATTCTCATCTCGCGATAGCTGGGAGATTCTTATAAACCTGGACTACGAGTTCTCCGTCCTTATGGGAAGGCGTAAGCTTACCGGGACATTCCCAGTATGATCTAGTATTTCGGTGTTGATAATAGTGGCTTACATCATACCTCCAGGTTTACTTGGGATGTCGTTGGTGCCCTTTGGTCGTCCTTATAACCCAGTTTCTGATCCTCGATGTGTCAGACGGGACTGGCTGCCAGGTACCGAATCTCCTAGCTCTTGCGAGGTCCGGATGAGCAAGAGTGACTGAGTTACTCTTAGGTTATGATCGTGACTTTTGTGAGATGCTCTGATGCTTCGATGTTGACATAATTTCGATCGGCCATCCAGACCTTCGGATACCTTTCATCCCTGTTCGCATCAATTTTGATCATTCTACGCATGTGAGCTAAGCTTGCTTTATCGCTTCATTCGTCTGAGCCTGGCGCTCTCAGTTCCGTACTCTGGGAACATAACAAGGTCGTCATTGCATTTGCCTCTGCTTCCTGCCTTGGTAACACCGCATGCTACCTCTGTAGTGAGGCTACTTCTCGACTACCTAGCACTTGATCTTTTAAACTCAATGTAGTGTCAGTTATGGCCACTTCCCGAGGGTACTGGACTGGGGATCCTTGTGCGTTACAGCATACAAGGCACGCCATGTTCGGCATCTTCTCCAGCTTCGCCACGAACCTCCTCCTCCTTGTACTTATGCTCATCGGCGTCTTGCGCTCAGGCTGGAAAGAAGCCCATCAGCAGGGTAGCATCTTGTGGTTCTTGTACATGCAGGTAAGCCATTCCTATCCCAGCTGCGGTCACCTTGATCATAATACGTCAACGCTGGTAATAGGGCTTGGCGTGGGTTGTAGTTTTCACACTGGCTGAGGTGCCCCCCGTGGTGCGTTGACTCTAACCGATTTAATGCTTGAACCTGACGGTCGGCGCCCAGGTTTTTATTATTTTAAATTTGAATGGTGTGCCAATCCCTTACCTATGTTGAGACCGCATACTCAATGAGGGGCCGCTTTGGGAGACTACATGAATGTGGTATGTCCGTCGATTTGACGGGAAAGGGATTTGTTGATCTAGCTGTCAACGCCAGATGTTCCCAACTGCAGGGCGTAAGTCAGCCCGCGGCTCCGGAGACTGCGTACTTTTTTACTGACTGTGTCCTTTCGGCACTCAGTAATTTTCACAGCGATCGGTGCTTCCCGCCTGCATCGCAAACTCTCCGACTATCTCACAGCAAGCGACTCGCTGATGAGGACAGTTGACAATAAGGAGAAACCGGGTGAGACAATAAACCGCGTCGCATGTCCCTCGTACCGTCACTATCCCGCGGGGTGCAAGTGCGGTGGCAGAGGCACAGCGCCCAACAAAGACGTCCCCAGGTTGCCCCACGAGTCCCCACAAAACTTGTTGGCAATGCGACAGGGTGACGGATCTTGGGGGGGTGAAGTCACCTAATCCCTTGGCGATACTGAATTCACCCTGTTAGCTATTACATGGGCTCATTCTCGGTACGCTTTCGAGGCGGCGACTCAGACGAGACCTACTAGTACTAGCTGAAGTGTTGGAATAGAGACTATCTTCGAGAGAAAGACTCCATATTTAGTGTATCTACCTCAGGTTGTTGGAATAGGGACTACTAGGTAGATACATATTAGTGAAGGTGAAAAGGAAGAGAAGTGCTAAGACCTCAGTCTTCGAGAGACTGAGGCACTACTTGGACACAGTATCATAGTTTGTAACGAATCCCTGATCTTGTAGACGCTGACGGACACGCTTCCCCCCTTCCCTGTGACTGCGACTGGTGTTTTTATGATATGATACTAGAAAAGGGGTTCGGGAGTGAAGGAGATGGGCGTCGAGGTCCTGTGCTCTAAAACGTTGGAGAGTGATTCCACTTCACCCTATGGTCTGCAAACCTGCGGAGATACCGACGTTTCCTCCTCCGTTAACAAGGGGTTCCAGGTGTCTCGCTACAACGGAATGTACAATATAGTAATGGATGCGTGCCGAGGAGTGGGGACAAGAGGCTAATGGAGACGCCCATGGGAACGCAGGGAGGTCGACGTCACGGTGGACCCTCACCGACCTATCTCCTGATTGTTCGCATCGGTGTTATGCTTCGTCCTTGCGAATGCTTATTTGACTTGTTGACTCTTCCAATATGCATGGAGGCCCGACGTTGGCGATATACAATGACCCATACTACTGTGGGTACAACATCGAGTTCTTAATAAAGTCAAAATTGGTATCCGATGGAATAGGGAAGGAGGTCGGAGGTCACATGATGTGGAAGTCACGGGACAAGTAGTACATATAGCGGATCATGTGCGTAGAGTAACCTTGGTTGAACCCATCGACGAGTCCTTGGGGGCGCAACCCCTCTCCCCACCGGCTGCATAAGTACCTTTACACAACAGCGAAATAGTGGGACAATAGTGCCGCAGGATGTGAGCTATCCACTACTTTACAGGGATCGAGCGGACCGGAGCTAGCCGTTGGAACAACCCCGAATACTGACTGCATCATGATTTACAGTGCATTTTCTTCTCACTTTCCACCTTCATGACCCAAACCACATTGCTTCAATACGAAGCTCCATGTACGTATCCTTATCATACCATCACTGCACTGTAGATTAACGTCGATCACAAGGACCCGTCTACGCGATTGATTGGTGCATGTCACCAGCACCAGGGCAGCAGCTGCGCCCGCGCTCTGCAGTTCCGTCTCGGGATCGCATCTTTCACGGAGGATCCAATCTCACAAATTGTCTTTTTTGATGAAGCTATGAAGGTGGACTCTATAGTACTGTTGCGTCCCTGGATTGGGTAACGCGGGTCCGCAGGTGCTGGAAAGTAAACCAAGTACAACGTTCTGGGCTGCGTTGGCCCGATCGTTGGAGAAACAAACTCGGGATGGGGCGAAGAGTAAGGTGTTCCTCAAATCTACGGGACATCCCTAAAGTGTTTTGACAGATTCGACCTTCCTACAACAAACGCTGAGTTCCGGGTATCCAAAGCTTCTGCGCCTCTTCCACGATTTCTTCTCAAAGATTGCGGCGCATACCGATACTGTCTACACCCAGGACCGACAAAGGTTCGTACGGATTTGGACCGCACTCAACATGTTCTGACCCTTTCCAGCCCAGAAACTGTTCTCGTTCTCCGTGACTCTCTCCGTGCGTTCTCGACATTTGAAGCGCTCTACCTGTCACGCACGTCGAACAAGATGAATGAGTCCGTAGGACAAGTTTTCCAGGGCGGTGCACGGACTTTGACGCATTGCTTGTGCGCTCTGTCGCACGCTGCGTCAAGTCAAGCCTGGACTTGCTGCTTACACGTACGGATGGACTCGTTATCCGGGATCAGATAGTAACACTTCTTACGAGACCGGCCGCGACGCCGGAACACTCCAGCGATGGTTATGTGATTATGGGGTCGTCTGTGATAGTAAGTGCTTGATATTGCGTGGAAGCTAGACTAGCCCATAACCAGCCCACAGGATATGATGGCAGTCTATGGGCGTATCACTGGCCCTATCTTGACTGCCACCAAATCAGAGTCCAGTGCGATTATCGCCAAGCTGCATCGCGAGTCAGCACGATCAGCTGACCCACCCTCCGATATGGGCGGATCAAGTGCATATGTCAAGGAGCTCACAGAGAAGTTAGCTTTTGTGAAGAGCGAAGTCCTCGCACGACTTTCAATCGAGGACGTGACACGGGAATGGTTCGTCAGATCACGTTCACTTCCTTCGCAATGTCCCGAAGAATTTTGTCCGCGCAGGCCACTGGATATCGTTCGACATGTACTTAGGACTTTCGTGCTACACGTCTCGATAGTCAAGCCGCTCGACGAAACCCGCAAGCTGCAGCTCACAGGCGACATGACCGAGCTCGAATTCGCCCTGGGCAAGAGAAAACACGGCGGTGGCGGGCTCGACGCGGCAGGGTCGGAGTACCGGGCCCTCCGCGCGCTGCGGCCCCTGCTTTTCCTGGAGACGGCACGCCTCGCGGAGCCCGGTGCGACGGCGGGACTGCCCGCTGGTGGTGCTGCACCACATACTCATGCGCGCTCCGATCCCGCTGCCGCATACTTTGCACGGGTGGCAGGCGGCCGAATACGTGCGCTGGGTCGAGGAACACTCGGAGGAGGCGGTCACGCTCATCGATGGGGGCCTCACGCACTGGGAGAAGACGAGCGAGATGGAAGGCGGCGATCCGGTGGCGACGTATCTGTCCCTGGTGCAGGATGTGCTGGCAAACGAAGCAGAGCGATTGAACCTTCTATGC
This sequence comes from Lactifluus subvellereus, assembly GCA_022496195.1. NCBI lineage: Eukaryota > Fungi > Basidiomycota > Agaricomycetes > Russulales > Russulaceae > Lactifluus > Lactifluus subvellereus. The sequence goes on along the minus strand of WTXC01000042.1, from coordinate 164,112 downwards.
CTGTCTTGTGTTAGTTTCTACAGTAGCACTGCCGGGGATAGCCTACGCGTATTGCTAGTGCTGGCTGGCACGCGTTCACATCTATCACGTGTGTCCAGGCAGGTCTGATTAGGCAACTGAAAGAATTGCAATAAGTTATAATAAGTGGCTTATCATGTTAATAGTCTTGAGGAAGCAATAACCTGGCGTAAGGACTGTAAACCAAGTACAAAATGCTCTTCTGATGGGACTTTAACGTACAGACAGGAATTTCCATTATCTCCTTCCATTATCTCCTTCCTCGGTATCAGTATCTGATTTCCTCCAGCAGTGCTGTGCAACACGGCCCCACTTTCACTCGCTAGCGCCAGATGAAGCGAACCTGAGAGGATAGTCTCTGATGTTGACGTCATCACGATAGTCGTAGACATTCTGCTAGAACTAAATTGATAACCGATCATTTCTCATTGGCTGCATAGTTATAATCTCTGATTCGAGCGTGGGAACAGACTTTGACCAAGCTCGGCCGTCCAGTGCGCTCCGGTCATAGGGTCTGCGCCTCCATCACTCATCATCGGCTCCGAGATCGGCTCAGCAAGGTACTCCTATCTTGCCTGACGGACACCTACCGTTATCCATTCCACCACACCGCCCACACCCATGCTCATCCCTCAGGGGTCAACTCGAATGTGGCTGCCATTGCGGGGGCATCGCGAGTGATGTCGCAGCGACCATCGTCACCAGTCTCGCCACTTTGTCTCGCAACGACGAAACTGTCCACAAGCGCCGTCCACTACATTCGTCGTCGATGGCGCATCATAGCTGCCCATGGGCGAAGTCTGGTTGCCCTTGTTGGACGATGACGAAACATAACTGCCGGCATCGATGCCCAGGGTCGCGTGCCATACTGATGCTGAAGCCCCATTGTGTATATGTATATTCCATCTATCACTCGCACCGTGCATGTGTTCTCATGTGCCTTTCTGTCAATGTGTAAGCACCGAAGAGAGATCTCACTCCCCGTTATTCTTGAGCCTGGGTTGCCTATCTTCTCCCCCACACCGCCACCGTTTTCCCTTTCCGCGCTCTGCACCATCGGGACCTGCGCGCGATTGACGCATGTTGTACTGCCTAGCGGCAATTCTTCTCCGTGTGCTGTGTGCCACCCATGAGCCACCACATAGTTGGCGTCCGACGGGCGATACTTCAACATGTGAACAGTCACTTCACAAGGAACTGTGACCGTGATAGCTCCTTCACACTGCATTTCACGAAAAACATGTGACTGATTTCCCTTGGCACCCCCTGTTCTCCTGGTTCCGAGAATGGTCATCACTGCACCGTAGTGGCGCCATCAGGGCCGAGGTATCACGTCAACAGCGCCCGTTTCTCGCGTCCCACGATCACCGCATCTACGAGCCATCGTCTCCCGGCGGCACGGTGAACGAAAACAAACTCCTGATTTACGCATGTACTTCTTTTGTTGTGTTGTCGTACCTTATCCCCTTTCCAGTCATGCGGACATAATTAACGGCTTCCCGTCAGACTGGCAGGTGGATCAGAGAAGGTGGGATCACGAGCGTCGAGAACCAGAATTATACGTTCGCACCGCACTCTGCCATGGTTAGTGCATCAGTTCATTTGCACCACTCCTATTTGTAAATACTTTTTTCGGCGACATCTGCACCATCAACCCCTGTCTCTACCACGCAGTTGGCTCTACGCACAAGAGCGGATTGTGACTGGCAGGTGGGTGGCGCGCAAGAGCATGTCGGGGGTTCTCGTTGTGCCGTCCATTTTCTAACATGTGGCATATTTTCTTCCATCATTGTTCTATCTTGTAAGAAACACTAGCTCATCCAATCGCCGTCATGTCGGTATTGCGTACCCATCAAGCATTCCCATGTTACTTCAAAGGATGACATGTCAAGAATCCAAATGTCACCGATGACGGGGGCAGTTTTCCACGGGTACGCACATTTTCGGGTGTAGTCATCCTCACTTCTCATGTTTCCCTGGGAGGACGGATATCGGCCCTGTTCACAAGTCATCGTCGTGGCGGTCCCTCGCCGATGTCGTTATTAACTAGTCCATCGCACCTGCGGCCGCTTAGAATTGGGCATGTACTCAGTAGTACAGCTTACCCGTTCGCAATCTGATGGTATCACTTACGGATCAACTATCGGCGCCGTCGACGCGTTCCATTCTCTGGGGAAAGAGATCTAATGACTTGGCAAGATGTAGCAGTCAAGCCCAACATGTTCAAGCACTATGTACGGCAGCCACGCTGCCTGTGTTCCGACATGGCTGTACACGACTGTCCGCGACTTGGGGTGCTCACATGATTTGGCTTTATTTGTCTGATCTTCACCACGGATTGCGGAACACGGACTGTTTGCGGTGTATATAAGTATCTCCATGAGGCTGTGCTCACCGACTGTTATCTTACCCCTTCATTGACCCCCTCTGTTGGTCTCTTGCCTTGCTTCCTGTCGGCTTGCCAAACCGTATGAAGGACTGGCGCGATCCTGACCGCGTTGCCGCGAATTTCGGTTTGTTTCTCAGTTTCTCGATGGTACAGCGATTAAGCTTTACGTAATAGCCGCGCTCGAAAAGCTTCTCCATGCCTTGGGCGGCTTGTACATGTCAGTCATCTCAACTTATACACTTTCTGTTTTTTGGCCTCGCAGTTCAATTATTCATCTCGAAATAGCTGGGAGATTCTTATAAACCTGGACTACGAGTTCTCCGTCTTTACGGGAAAGCGTAAGCTTACCGGGACATTTCCAGTATGATCTAGTATTTCGGTGTTGATAATAGGGGCTTACGTCATACCACCAGCTCTACCTAGGATGTCGTTGGTGCCCTTTGGTCGTCCTTATAACCCAATTTCTGGTCCTCGATGTGTCAGCGGGGACTGGCTGCCAGGTACCGAATCTCCTAGCTCTTGCGAGGTCCGGATGGACAAGAATGACTGAGTTACTCTTAGGTTATGATCGTGTCTTTTGTAAGATGCTCTGGTGCTTTCTATGTTGACATCTTAATTTCGATCGGCCATCTAGACCTTCGGATACCTTTCGTCCCTGTTCGCATCAGCTTTGATTATTCTACGCATGTGAGCTACGCTTGCTTTATCGCTTCGTTCGTCTGAGCCTGGCGCTCTCAGTTCCGTACTCTGGGATCATAACAAGGTCGTCATCGCCCTTGCCTCTGCTTCCTGTCTTGGTAACACCGCCTGCTACCTTTATGGTGAGGCTATTTCTTGACTACCTAGCACTTGATCCTTTGAAACTCAATGTGTTGTCAGTCATGGCCACTTCCCGAGGGTACTGGACTGGGGATCCTTGTGCGTTACAGCATACAAGGCACGCCATGGTCGGCATCTTCTCCAGCTTCGCCACGGACCTCCTCCTCCTCGTACTTATGCTCATCGGCGTCTTGCGCTGGAAAGAAGAAGGCCGTCAGCAGGGAAGCCTCGTGTGGTTCTTGTACATGCAGGCAAGCCATTCCTATCCCGGCTGCGGTCACTTTGACCCTAATACGTCAACGCTGGTAATAGGGCTTGGCGTGGGTTGTAGTTTTCACACTGGCTGCAGTGCCCCCCGTGGTGCGTTGACTCTAACCGATTTAGTACATCAACTTGACAGCCGGCGCCCAGGTTTTTATTATTCTAAATTTGAACGGTGTGTCAATCTCTTACCTATATTGAGATCGCATATTCAACGAGGAGTCGCTTCTGGAGACCCCATGAATGTGGTACGTCCGTCGATTTGTGAGAAAGGGATTTGCCGATCTAGCTGTCAACGCCACCACAGATGTTCCCGACTGCAGGGTGTAAGTCAGCCCGCGGCTCCGGAGATTGCGTACTTTTTAACTGACGGTGTTCTTTCGTCACTCAGTAATTGTCACAGCGGTCGGTTCTTCCCGCCTGCATCGCAAACTCTCCGACTATCTCACAGCAAGCGACTCGCTGATGAGGACAGTTGACAATAAGGAGAAACCGGGTGAGACAATAAACCGCGTCGCATGTCCCTCGTACCGTCACTATCCCGCGGGGTGCAAGTGCGGTGGCAGAGGCGCAGCGCCCAACGAAGACGCCCCCAGGTTGCCCCACGAGTCCCCACAAAACTTGTTGGCAATGCGACAAGGCGACAGATCTTGGGGGGGTGAAGTCGCCTGATCCCTTGGCGATACTGAATTCACCCCGTTAGCGATTAAATGGGCTCATTCCCGATACGTTTTCGAGACCTGCCTGGATCGATTTTAGCGCGCTCCCCACCTGTAACACCTATATTTACTTTATGCTTGGGGCGTGCGCGGCCTGCTAGTACTAGTTGAAGTATTGGAATAGGGCCTCAGTCTTCGAGAGAAAGACTGTATATTTAGTCTACCTCAAGCTGTTGGAGTAGTAGGGACTAGGGAGATACATGTTAGTGAAGGTGGAAAGGAGAAGTGCTAATACTATTTATTGACCTCAGTCTTCGAGAGCCTGATCATGAGACACTACTTGGACACAGTATCATACTGTAAGAGTCTGTGACGAAGTAGGGTCCAAGTAAAAATAATTTTAAAGTTGAGCCATGTACTTTTGATAGCAGGACAATCGACTCGTCGACTCGTGTCCATCTCATTCTGGTTCTGCCGGCCAGGCCATGGGCACGGCGTGTGGCCGCACCACCGTGACGGTGACCTCCAAGGCTCCAACATGAAGTACTGATTGAAGAAGTCATGACTCGATATGTCCCTCCCTTGGATTCCCTCTTATCTATGCTCTGGCTTCGCCCGTCTTCATCTTCAAAGGTCGAAATGCATGCGGAGCTCGCCTTAGTTCTAAGTGCCACAAGATGGTGAATTTCAACTGCATCAGCACTTTGTTAACCGCACCACTGAGTCGAGTCGAGGATCTCCGTACGTCACCGAGTATTCCCTTTTCGGCGCCAAGATTGCACCCTCCAAGTATTCCCCAAGGCTACCGATGTCTTGGCACCATGAAAGATCGTTCCTGATCCTGTAGACGCTGACAGGTACACCTCCCTCCCTTCCCTGTGACTGGTGGGGTGATGACATGATGCTAGAGAAGAGGTTCGGAAGTGAAGGCGATGGGCGTCGGGGTCCTGTGCTCTAAAACGTTGGAGAGTGATTCCACTTCAGCTTATGATCTGCATTCCCGCATAGATACCGACGATTCCTCCTCCATTAATAAGGGGTTCTAGGTGTCTCACTACAACGGAATGTACAATATAATGGATGCGTGCCGAGGAGTGGGGACAAGAGGCTAATGGAGACGCCCGGGGAAACGCCGGGGGGTCGACGTGAACGCCCCTCATCGGCCCCATCTCCTGATTGTTCGCATGGGTGTTATTCGTTTCGCCCTTGCAAATGCTAATGTGACTGGTTGACTCTTCCATTATGCATGGCGTCAGCTGGAGGCCCGACATTGGCGATATACAATGGTCCACACTAATTAAGGGGTACAACATCGAGTTATTAATAGAATTAAAATTGGTATCTATCCGGCTGCATTAAAAGTCGCAGCCCCATAGAAAGGTATAGGGTCACAAGATAGTGGGCCCCTTGCCTCGGGTCTTGGAAAAAAGTACCTTTACACAACAGCGATATAGTGGGGCAATAGTGTAGGATGTCAGTTATTACAGTAAATGAAGGGCCACGACTTTACAGGAGCGAGCGGACCGGAGCTAGCCGTTGAAGCAACCCGGGCCCGAATACTGCATTTACTGTGCATTTACCTCTCACTTTCCACCTTCATGACCCAAACCACGTTGCTTCAATACGAAGCTCCATGTGCGTATCCTTATCCTACCATAACTTGCCCGTAGGTTAACATCGATCACAAGGGCCCGTCCACGCGATTGATTGGTGCAAGTCACCAGCACCAGGGCAACAGCTGCGCCCGCGCTCTGCGTTCCGTCTCGGGATCGCATCTTTCACGGAGGATTTCCGCAACCGGATCGCGGTCGTAGGCCTGCAGGACGATCGCGTGTTGGTAGAGGACGATTATGGCGACTACCCCGATTTCGTGACTCTCGTCGAGGTGAACCATGGATACCCAGCGACGGCGCTGTATTGGCAGCCCAGCACCGCTTCGAGCTTTGCGTGGTCTCAGAAGGCACCGATGACCGAACTCCTAGCAACAACAGGCGATTCGCTGCGCGTGTTCGAGTACACGAGCGACGCACCACTCGCGTCCTCGTCCTACGTCGGGCGACAGCCGAGTGGTGGCGGTCATCGTCTCTCCCTGAAGGCAGCGTTATCCGGAGTAAGTCCCGTCACATCCTCTCTTAAAAGCGGAGCTCCCGACACGCTAGTACCGTCTCCACAGCAATCCAAGGTACAGGGCCAAAGCGGCGGGGCGCCGCTGACCAACTTTTCGTGGAACGAGAAGATGCCAAGCCTCGTCGTCACCTCTTCGATCGACACGACGTGTACGGTGTGGAACTTGGACACGTCCACCGCGGTGACGCAGCTCATCGCGCACGACCGCGAGGTGTACGACGTGGCGTGGCTGCCCAACTCGACGGACATTTTCGTTTCCGTCGGGGCGGACGGCTCGCTGCGCGCGTTCGATCTGCGGAGTCTCGAACACAGCACGATCCTGTACGAGACGCCCCCGCCCAAAAACCAGCCGCCGAGCGGCCGCCCGCCGTCGTCGCCGCTGCTGCGCATCGCGTTCAACCCGAGCGACGCGAACTACATGAGCACGTTCCACCAGGACGGCGCCGACGTCCAGATCCTCGACATGCGCAGCCCCGGCGCGCCCGTGATGGAGCTGCGCGCACATCGCGCGCCCATAAATGCGGCTGGGTGGAGTTCGACGGAGGGAGGGTTGGTAGCCACCGCAGGTGAGCCTCGCCTTTTTCTCCGCGTTGACTAGAGTCCCTGACGCCAGCCTGTGCCCTCCCCCCCCCCTCCTCTCGCAGCGGACGACTGCCAGCTGCTTCTCTGGGACATCTCACCCCACGCTCCCCCGCCTGCGGCGTCGCCGCGTAATGCGAGCTCACGGTTGAGTTCCCCAAGGCCGTCGGACGGGAAAAAGCGCGTGCTGACGGACCCGGTGATGGCGTATTCTGGGCAAAGCGAGATCACGAATCTGGCTTGGTCACCGCAGATCGCGCCGATGACGATGAACACGGGACACTCGACGCCCGCTGGGGAATGGATCGCCGTCGTCATGGGCAAATCGATCAAGGCGCTCAAGGTATAGATGTGCGTGTGTGCGTGCGTATGCGTCGTGTGTGTGCGATGCGGTTGTGGCTCCTCGGTGTATTTCTCGGTTTCGGTGCTTGCGAATACATAATACTTTTGATTGTTTTTTTTGTACAGATCGAGGATTGGCGCGAGGTTGGCGTTTGTACTTAATTTGGATATAGGACAGCCCCCCAATCGCATTCATATCTCAGTTATCACGCATGCAACCACACAAAGGCCGACCGACAGCAGATGGCTCGATAGGCCGTAGTAGCTACCCGCTTAACTTGAACGGGGCTGTTCGTCGAGGAGGACCTCTGTCGATAAGAAAACGATATTCAAAAACGCGAACTGAAACGACGTTGAAGGAGCGTGGTGGCTCTGTTCTTTGATTCGAGCCTATATAATTCGGTGGGCCTGGACCCCCCCATGGGCCTGCAATCGGACTTGTTGATGTGAGTGGGGCGAGCATGGTGGGCGGGGTGAGGTATTTCCTTTCCTTTATGGAGTAAGTTATCAACCGTAAATTTGATTCGGAGAATCAGAATTTCCGGCGCTTTCGTTTATTCGCGGAAATGGAAATGACATGAACTTGTAGGTCGCGATAACGCCGCCACGCAGGGGAAGAACATCTTGAAACTCATTCTGCGACGCTTATCAAGGGGTGACTGAAACTTGGTCTTTTGATAGAAGCACCGGCACATGAACCTATCGGTTGCTTCCTCATTGTATATCTACAGTACCATGTTCTCTCTTGGCCGATCTTCTCCCCCTCCTCCGCTCTACCCCCCAGGTCCTCTCTTTCTCTTTTCAACGACAGCAGCACCTGCTAAACCCTAAAAATGACTGCTTTCGCGGGGATGTCCTCGAGAAGAAGCCCTCCGACTCTAGTGCCTCGCTCACAAAGGAGGAGAAAGGTCTTCCCAGTGGTGATGACGCCGAGGCCAACGTAGTCGACGCTGGCGCAGACGAAAACGAGCCCTCGTCGCCATTCACGTTCGGCCGCAACCCTACCCTCGTTCGCCGCGTGAGCCTCGTCGCTCTCGCCGCCCTCATTTTCGGCTGGTGGATCTCGGCTACTGTCCTCCGCGCGACCCGCCACAGGTGGATCGTGCAGACCATCTTTGCCTGGTCGTTCATCGCCATCATCGCTTTCAGGTTCATCCCCAACTCGGTCGTCACGCGGCCCGTCGAGGCGGTCTGGGTCCCCCTCGTCCAGAATCCCTTCTTCAGCCTCCCGAAAGTCGCTCGCTACGGTCTGGGCTGGCTTGCGCTTCTCGCGGTCGTCCTGGGCTCCGCGTTCGGGTTTAAGCTCGAAAGTGTACGTACTATGTATGATTTGCCTTCGCAGCATCACGACCTGTCAACCCGCATGACTTTCCATTCCATTTCATTTTTATTTTTATTTTACCCACTCGCTAATCCGCGGGGTTTTTTGCGAATCAGGGCACAAATTATGGCGACCGCGCGATCTCCGTGCTTGGTCTACTCATCTTCCAGTTCGGCTTTTGGGCGACGTCGCGGCGCCGATCGTACATTGAATGGCGGACTGTCATCGTTGGCCTGTTCATCCAGCAGGCGATCGCCCTCTTCGTGCTCAAGTCTGGCGCCGGCTTCCACTTGTTCAGGTGGCTTGCGGTGCTCGCGTCCGACTTCCTCGCTCAGGGTCTCGTCGGCGCTGCTTTCTTCTTCGATCAGGATACCGTTAATACGAAGCATTGGTTCTTTGTTAACGTGGTATGTCATGGGCGCATATGAGATAAGAACCTTTCTCACGCAGGTTCGGTGATAGCTCGCCACTATCATTTTCTTCATTGCATTCGTCCAATTGTTGTATTATCTCGGCGTCATGCAGTGGATCATCAAGCACTTCGCTTGGTTCTTCTTCAAGACTATGAACGTGTCCGGCGCGGAGGCCGTAGTCGCGGCTGCGTCACCGTTCATCGGTCAAGGGGAATCGGCTTGCTTGGTAAGACCTTACGTTGACATCATGACCGAGTCGGAGATCCATCTTATCATGACCTCCGGTAAGCCTCGTCTTCAGCGTTCAATAAGCATCAGCGCTCAGGTAAAAACATTCAAGGATTCTCCACTATTGCCGGCTCCGTCTTGAGTGCATACATTAGCATGGGTGTCCCAGCTCAGAACCTTATCACTGCTTCGGTCATGAGCATACCAGCGTCAATCGCTATCAGCAAACTCCGCCTGCCGGAGTTGGAGGAACCGGTGACGCGCGGACGCGTGGTTGTTGACCGGGGCGAGCAAGAGAAGGATGCTCCTGTGAATGCCCTACACGCCTTTGCCAAGGGTGCTGTTTTCGGTCTCGTCGTTGCAGGCCAGATTCTTTGCAACGTGCTTGCTATCTTGTCACTAGTTGCGACGATCAACGGCCTGCTCACCTGGATCGGTCGCGGTTTCGGCATCCACCATCTCACGCTGCAGCTCGTCTTACGCTACGTCTTCTATCCTATCACCTTCTTCCTTGGTAAGGACACGCGCCCTTCCTCTCGTCCTCCCGTCGACGTAATTAACGGACCTTGCGTTTTCAGGCGTGCCCCGCTCGGAGATCCTGCGTGTCTCTGAGCTGCTCGCGACCAAGCTAATCGAGAACGAGTTCGCGGCGTATCTCGATCTGCAGGCGCTGATGGCCTCGCAGGACGCCCTCTCGAAGCGCGGCTACACGATCGCGTCGTACGCGCTGTGCGGTTTTGCGAATATCAGCTCGCTAGGCATCCAGATCGGCGTGCTGTCGGCCCTCGCGCCCTCGCGCACCCGCCTCATTGCTCGCATCGGCCCCAGCGCGATGATAGCCGGCTTTATCTCGACGTTACAAGCTGCCGGTATTGCGTACGTATTGTCTCATTCTCCACTGTCAATTCGATGAGAGTTGAAGTGCGTCGTTACAGTGGCATGCTTGTCTGATTGCTAGACGAGTGCTTGACGTGGGTGGGATGTACGAGTGTTCCTTTTGACATCCACGCCTATTTTTTTGGGTGGGGGCCTGTTGGTGTGACGATTAACTGGGCCGCCTCGTATTTATATTATCGTGACGCATGCTTCTGGAAATCTAGACTCACCCTCTGCATTTCTGGACGTAATGACGGCCGAATGAATGAGGGTCGCTGGAAACGACTGTCCACATTCCGATCTGTCCTTTGACAAGTAATGTGCGGTGTCTGGTAGCATTGTACTGTACTGTACATCGGTACCCTGGTCGGTACCTCGCAGCTCTACCCGTCTACCCGGCTCGCGGTTTCGTGTGTTTGACTTGGCTCGATTTTTTGGGGGGTCCCACATATGGCACGAAAATGCGGAAAACCTAATAACACGTGACAAATGTCAGTCGCGCGGGCTAATACGTCACGGTTGACGTTGACGCTGTAAACGACCGACATTTGCGTGTTCGCGTGATTTCTTGGTAGAGTATCGTCGACTCGGAGTCTCAGCTGCCAGTGGGGTCGATCTCTGTCGTTTTAAAAATTGGGGCTGTGACGTTATGGCTGACATGGTGCGCACATAGTATCGTAAAACTACAAGCTGGTTCCCCAACATTCATGTTCGTAACAGCAGGAAAAGTCTTGGCCGTCCTCAAGAGCCCAATTGGAAAGAGGCCTACTTGATTTTCGGCCTGGTTGATTTCCTGTTGCGTGGGCCTCTCAGCGGAGATTGACAGGGTCCACACAGTGATCTAGTTTATGAAGAGCCTCTCCCGAGTCCCTGCCTAGTGTCACGGTAGTCTAGCCATCGGGGATGGACAAAGGAAACGCACTCTCTATGGGAATCGCATGCAAGACTCGGATAATACGCCTACACTAGCATTTATCCTTCTCTTGCCGCCCTCCCGATATCACTTGGAAACGCCGCTTTTGTCGTCATCACCGAGAAATGGGCCCATTCCCCGCCAATGATGGACGTACAGTACCCTTCAAGTTTCGCTGAGGTTCTGCCTTTCTTTTTTTAGGACAGCGAGCCTCTCTTTTTTCAGGTGTTTTCGTTTGCCAGCGTCATCTTGGATCCCTGGTAAATTCTCCGAAAGTATCGCAGGATTCGTGTAGCTTTCCTCGCTCTGTGGCTGCGTCCTTTTTCCCGCTCGCTTGGCAGGAGCGCGTGTAGACTCCCCATCTTTATCGCCTCGCTACTGCATGTCTACCGTCCTGCATCGTCCCACTGGAGACCTAACAATCGTCTTATGTAATCATACTCTTGCTGGCAGCCTGAAGATATCAACCGATACGGCTAATTCGGCTCCTGTACTACGCCACTTGGTATCGACGTAGTCACGGGAAGTTCTAAGGCAGTACTGTAAGGTACTATTCTAGATTGGCGCTTCACTGCTTCCAATCAAGAAGATGTCGTTATGTGTAATGATGGAGCTGTCTTCGAGTAGGTACAGTTGGCCCTAAGAACGGGGGGCTAGATTACGGAAATATGATGACACCTTGAAGCGGTAGTATTTCAGGAGTCGAGGTCACTTATTAAAGTCCGGTCCCTGGAACGTGCATTCATCTGCCAGGACATGGCTTGTGATTGTCTTGCTTTATTCCTTTTCCATCTACTTGTGCCAACAGGATCGAACATTCACTTCTACCATCCGACTTCGACGGGTGGAACAACGGACAATCCTCGCCTGATCACGGCCTGTGTTACCCGTGTAGGGAAAGCTGACCCCATGATAAAAAGAAAGACCTCGATGCTCCACGTAACCCACCGTAGTCGCAACCATGCGTCTCTTGACCCTTCTTCCTGCAATTGGCCTGGCGAGCCAGGCTCTCTCCAGTCCCTTCTCATGCAACAAAGACCCGAACGAAATGACCCTCGCCGAATCGGACGCGGCGGTTAAGGAGTACTTCTCCAAGTTAGAGCCTGCCACAAAGAAGACTCTCCTCCATGACACCACTGGCCCAGAAGCCGGCGCAGATGTGAGCCGAGCCGCCCGTCGTGTGCCCTCGAAGTGCTGTGCGGGGGCTGATTGTTGTTGTTTTTTGCTTGTTGGTCGATCTCTAGGTCGGCGTGGTTGCGGCCGTCATTCCAGACCCCAACCACCCCGAGTTCTCGGTGTACTGGCTGCGCGACGCCTGCCTCGTATACCACCCGTGGCTCAACGAGCTCACCGTGTTCAACGATGCGAGCCTGCGGCCCCAAATGGACGATGTAGTCCACGCTCTCACAAGAACGCAGCAGGTGATCAGCCTCGCTGGGAACATATTCACCGGTGGCATTGGGGAGGCCGTGTTTGACGTCAAGCTCAACAAGCTTCTCGATCCGGCCGCTCGCATTGGCTCCCCCGCCGCGGGTGTGTGACTTTTTGTGTTCTGAGCGCGCTTTCCCGTATCCTGAGCGCAGTATCGGACAGATGGGCCGCCTTTCCGCGTCGACGTCCTGCTCAAATACGCGGATTGGTTGGTCAGGCCCGAACAGAAAAACGGCACGTGGGTCGCCGACGTGCTGTGGCCCGTGATCAACCTCGATCTGCAGTGGATCTCTTCCCACTGGAATGAGAGCTCGTGAGCAAACGTTCTTCTCGGGCGGGGTCTAGATTGACCAATGGACTCTAGATGGGATCTTTGGTGGCCGCCAGTTTGGGGTGGCTCTTACTGGACTGCGTCCTTGCAGTACCGTGCGCTCCGCGGCGGTGCTCGCTTGGGACGCGCCATCGGTCGCAACAATGACGTAGAAGAGTACGACGCGCACGCGTCCATGCTCCTCGATTACATGCAGGTGAGCGGTGAACTCGAAATCCGTCGTCGTCACGCCCGCTGCTGACCAAAATAAAATCGAAATCCGTAGACGTTCTGGAACGACAAGGAGGGATTCATGACGGAGACCACCATCACGGACGTCGCGAAGGGCCGCTCCGGTTACGGGTCCGCACCACTCACCGTCTCCGTTTACAATTTCGACCCGTCGCTCGGCTGCGATGACGCAACGTTCCAGCCATGCTCGCCTCGCGCTCTTTCCAGCTTGAAAGTCGTCGGGGAACACTTTAAGCAATTCTTCCCACTCAGCCGAAACTTCACCGAGGACCAGCCGCCTTACTATGGCTTCTTCACCGAAGATAGGTTCATCGGAGGTCACGTAAGTTCTGAGGTGTTTTCGCTCGGGGCACGTTCACGGACTCATCTTCGTTTGTCGCACAGCCCCAATTCTTCGCTTCTTTCAACTCGGCTGAACAATTGTACTACTCGCTCACCACATGGGACATCATCGGCTACATCGACGTCACGCCCGTCTCGCTCAAGTTCTGGCAGCAATTTGACCGCAGTATTTCGGTCAAGCGCTACGCGAAGGGCTCCTCCGGATACAAAGTCCTGACAGACTACGCGCGCGGCTGGGCGAACAAGATCGTCCTGCAGCTCGCAAAGTCGACCCCAGCGGATTACGTCCTCGTCGAGTGCGTCAACAAGGAGACGGGCGAGCCGTACGGCCCCCGCGGGATGATCCGTAGCCTTGCGGCAGCTCTCGGCGTCATAGATGCGTGGAAGGGTGTGAAGCCTCCCAACTGGGGCCACACCATCTCCGGGCCGCAACGTTCGTGTGTGAGCGGGAACGAGCTTCCACCAGTGCCGCGCCCGAGGGTGGCGCAGACTGAGCGCTACCGCCAGTCTCCGGATGTCTACCATCAGGAAAACTTTGCTTCGGAGACGTTCCGTTACCGCTACGCTGGTTACTGAAGAATGTGACGTGCGGGGGTTGTATGGGAGAGAGGGCAGCCCGAAGCCTTAACATACTCTTTTCGCGATTGTAAGCCGCGCAGATGACTTGGTCTGTCTGCTTATTTCCTTTGCTCAATAAATGTATCACTTTACTTTTTCTGTGTTCACGACCCACTTGAGTGAACAGAAAGGGGCCGGTTGTGTGGGGTAAATGTGAAGTCCTAATCACGGGTCGTGTAAGATTCCCGGGCCTTTGGCTTGATGACTCAGAGCCGCTGCCAGTGCGCTGGCTGCTGCAGCACAGCCCACAGGGTTCCCCGCAACCGCCATCACCACCATCAAGCATCAAGCATCAAGCATCAAGCATCAAGTCCTTCCCCAGCTGACCCCACTAAAATCCATATAAAATACCCATTGAACGCATTCTATTTGATCCGGGGATCGGTACTGGGACTGAAATGATGATGAGAGGGGGACTTCCTTCCATTCCTGTTGCCAGCAAGGCTACTGAAATCGTAACGACTCTCCGTCTCATCCGCTTCTCCGCAACAGCATCACTCGATCGGCCATCTGGGTCACGCATTTCCTCGGATCTGCCTTCCATTACTATGAGATCCGCGGCGACTACAGTATACGACTGACTTGTCAATCTGGTTTGCTCCTTTTGTTCATCTCAATCCACCCTCTCGTTCTTAACTGGCCACCCCCAACGTCACGAAGCACGATTCGCACGATTCATGCATAATTTTCCTCTCATATTGGGCACAATCACGGGATATCTTGGCATATTTCGGGCCAGGTCCGACGCAATAATAATGCATGCTATGTTGAAAGATTCGGCAATTACACTTTCCGATAACTCGGTCCTGACCAGGAACGTCGTCGTCTTAGCTATAGTAAGCGCAGAGAGTTGAAATTTCATTCCTTTGTTAATGTTAACGAGGCACAGCGACAGCCGGCCCGAACAAAACTTGATCCTTGACTGCAGGAGGCGAGAAAAGGCACGCGTCCAATTCCTATGAAACTCTCGGTACCAGTATCGTTCAGACAATACAACGAGAAATCCCCCGGCGCCGCTGTTGGAATCACGTCATGGCTACGCTTGCTTGTGATTCCTGTCCACCCCACTCGCTGAATTCGCCCCCTGACTTCTCGGGTTTTCCAAGAGGATGGAATGCTCGTGTCTACGAATAATCTGATCCCCCGGGTGTTTCATCTGTGATGAATACTGGATATTCCATGCAATCTTCTGACAGCCTGAGCTGATCCCGCATGCGAATGTGGGGCTTGCGATAAAAAGGGTGGATAGCGAGGGCTCACGGGTTCCATTGCAGTTGTGACGATGCGTCTCTCAACACTTCTCCCTGCTTTAGGCCTTGCAGGCCAGGCATTAGCCAGCTCGCATTCTTGCTACGCTCAGCGGCCTGGTGTCAGCGAGGTCCCATCGGACAAGCAAGTCAAAGAATACTTTTCAAATCTTGCACCGGCAACGAAGAAAACTCTTCTCCACGATACCACCGGCCCAGAAGCCGGCGCACTCGTGAGTTCCCCCCGCTCTCCTGCCTTGTTACACGTGAGATTGACAAACACACTTTTTCCAGCCCGGCATCGTTGCGGCGGTCATCCCAGACCCCCACCACCCAGAGTTCTCAGTCTACTGGCTGCGTGATGCATGCCTCGTTTATCATCCCTGGCTGAACGAGCTTACTGTGTTCGGTGACACAAGCCTTCGCCCCATGGCGGATGACGTGACACACGCCCTCATTCGGTCCCAGCAAGTGGTCAGCCTCTCCGGAAACGTGCTCACCGGCGGTATCGAGGAAGCTGTTTTCGACGTCAACCTCAATATGATTCTGGATGATGCCGCCCGGATTGGCTCTCCCGCTGCCGGTAAGTGGCTCACATTGCATGTACTGCCCACATGGAGGCCATGGTCTGAAACTAATCATCGTTCCCACCTGAAGACGGACCTCCCTTCCGGGCCGACGTCCTGCTCAAGTATGCGGATTGGCTGGTCAAACCCGAGCAGAATAACGGTACATGGGTCGCAGACGTCCTGTGGCCGAAACTTAATCTCGACCTTCAGTGGATCTCGTCGCACTGGAACATCAGCTCGTAAGCAGTCTGGAACGCACATTGTACGATTGTCATTAATAGGCGCACAGGTGGGATCTTTGGTGGCCTCCCGTGTTTGGAGGCTCTTATTGGACCGCGTCTCTGCAGTACCGCGCTCTGCGCGGCGGTGCCCGTCTCGCACGCACGATCGGCCGCGGGTTGGACGTGGTTGACGAATATGACTCGCGCGCATCGTTGATTCTTGACTACATGCAGGCAAGTCCCATCTGGAGTGCTTTCCGTCTGGTTACAAGGACAAAGCACAACTAACGCATGGACGACGGTCTGCAGACGTTCTGGAATGAGAAGGAAGGGTTCATGACTGAGACAACAATCACGGACGTCAAGTTGGGCCGCTCCGGTTACGGATCTGCTCCTCTCACAGTTTCTGTCTACAACTTTGACCCGTCTCTCGGTTGCGACGACGCGACCTTCCAGCCATGCTCTCCACGCGCTCTGTCCAGCTTGAAGGTTGTCGGGGACCACTTCAAGCAGTTCTTCCCGATCAGCCGGAACTTCACGGACGAGCAGCCGCCGTTCTTCGGTTTCTTCACTGAGGATAAGTTCATCGGAGGCCACGTATGTCCCCATAACCTAGCATCCTCCTCCCGTTATCCAGGCCTAACTATTTAATTATCATCGCACAGCCCCAATTTTTCTCATCCTTCAACTCGGCCGAGCAACTCTACGACGCACTTATTACGTGGGACATGGTTGGCAGCCTCGAAGTTACCCATGTCAGCATGAAATTCTGGCGGCAACTCGACCCCTCCGCGAAAATTGGGCGGTACAAGAAGGGCTCCAAGACCTACAACCGACTCACTACAGCGGTACGCGAATGGGCGAACAAGATCGTGCTGCAGCTCGCGGAGAACACGCCGAAGGATTACGTGCTCGTCGAATGCATCGACAAGAACAAGGGTGGGCCATATGGACCCCGCGGCATGATTCGTAGCCTGGCCGCTGCGCTCGGCGTGTACGATGCGTACAACGGGCTCGCCCCGCCCAACTGGGGTCACCCGATCCCGAAACCACTCCAGGATGACGAGGACGTGTTTGCATTCTCGGATGAGGTGATTGACTGGGATGCCGCCGACTACGACGACGGTTATCGTGGAGTTGACCCGGCGCTGTATGCCCATCGGCTGCAGTCGCGGGACCGGTTTGAGGGCACGCCGCGCTACCGCTACGGGTACTGATGAACGCCTACATAACGTAACGAAGAGTTAGGTAACTTAAAGAGAGGTGGTGCCAGTTTCTTGACGAATTGATCACGGTGACTGTTACACCCCCTTTTTTTACCTGGATGCACTGGCGGATGGGTTCTTTTCGACGTTGTTCAACTATGATCTTCCTTAGCTTGTCTAGCGAGAAACCATACTCAATGCTGATAGATGAGAAGAATTGTTTGATCTCATTTGAGCTTGCGAGTTTGGGCTTCTTCATAGATAGCAGCGCTGGGGCAGCCCGAGGAGGACACGAAATACAATTCGAGCTGGCCACATGACGTGACGGGGAAGATTGCGCGTCTCTATTAGCGAGCGTCTTGTTGAAAGAGAAAAATAGCAAAGAGATAAGGCCATAGAAGCCGCGGCCTCGCTTCTGCACGCCAGCGCCAGTCGGCGGTTCCGAGTCCGAAGGAACTGCCACACCTCATTGAGAAATATCATTCGGGGTTCAGCTGGCATTCTGGACATTCTGTAAGGAAGGAGTTGACAGCACTAAGGTAAAGGTGTTCGTTTATTGTTTTCAACTCCTTATCGATTTGCGATCGATGACGGCGGTGGCCGGGGACACCTTCGTTGACTATTTATGTGTGAGCGCATCCTCTACCCTGACTCGTGCTTGCCCTCCCCAATTGCCACCCGGTTTCTTGTCCTTCAACTCTCGAAATATTACAAGAACACTCAAAGTCGATTGGATCACAGAAGTAGCTCATTTACGTATACTGCTTCGCTCAGCTCATCCGAGTCGACACATACACGATACGCGTTATCTCCCATTCTGGGTCGCCCATTACCTTGTAGAACATCGCGTTCTCCCAGGACCGGACCACCAGGACACGCTTAGTCACAGTAGGGAACGAGCATAGATGAAATGATTATCTTCAGTAAGTGTTGGCGACATGGCATGTCATTTTTCTAATTTTGTCTGTGCTGTCCCTTCATTTGGAGTCCTAGGTGCGATGGTTCGTAACAAGCACGCTAATGGAGAGTGACACATGGGCGTTTGCAAAGGGACATCAGAAGGGACATTCCAAGTCTAGGCTTAGGGAGTGAGGCACTTTGATATGTCGCTGGTTGGCCGGGGCTAGATGTTGAGGCCATGGCGGGGGAACCTGCACTCCCGCCCGTACTCGGACATCCTGTGCGTACAAAGTTTGAGTCCGATTGGAACTCCTTGATGACAAAGCCCCTCCTGGTGCAGTTAGTTACGCGATGACCTCCCCGTGCTCGTGCTGCAGGGCCACTGGCCCTCCGCGCAAGATCCTCCCCTGTCCTCCGAATAGCCGCGGGATCTAGTCTCTGCGAATCCTCTGTCCTTCTGCGTGACGCTGCATCTCGACGCGCCAACGGACAGATAGGTGTGTTTCATTACTCGACCAGGCGCAGGGGGCTGGGATTAAAGATAAGGTCAGCGTCCTCGACCCATTTCCTTGGGCGCGGCGACGGCATTGCCCTTGATATCCTCTTCTAATACGGTGACATAGGCGTTCTGGCGCTTCTCCGTGCCGCCTTGGAGGTTTGGGAGCCAAGAGACATAGGGCAGAGGGTAATTTTTGAGGGTAGCATGACCACGGGTAAGATCGAGCCTGAAAAGTAGAAACATGTGCTGACGGTTTTTATCTTAGACACAACAAGAGACATCATGCTCCCATTCAGCTCCACTACACGTGCACATAACTTTGTTGCTGCCCCAATTATGGACGAAACGCCTCAATCTGTGGTTTCTTTAGCGTTCACGCCTACAGGTACTTGGACCCTGCGGCTTGCAGTAGTAGCGTTGGACTCCCTACTCGAAGAACAGGAGGGCTTTCTGAGAGTGGGCAAGAGTTAGCTCGTGATTTTTTCCATGAACTTTCTCTGATCGACACGTTCACAAACCATACCGCGTGTCCATGCAAGTGGGATTGTTATTATCCCTACAAGGGGAGACAACAAACATAGATTGGTGGAAGGTAATCTGAGCTCTCAACTTTCGCAACCGCCTTACCTCGCAAAGAGTACTGCACTGACTAGACCAAGACAGACTTTAGTCTCTACAAATTGACTTGCGATCAAGGCTATGTCGTTGTGTTCCGAATTGCAAGAACGTGATAGGGAAGAGCGTTCTTTGGTATGTGTATTTCAAGCTCTTGGATCCAGATGGCCTGACATCGCTGACTACTTCTACAATCATAGAAAGGGCAAGCCACAGATGTCTTGCATGGGGGTGTCCTTGAAATCAAAGTAAAAGTACGCCATAAATGCCAATTCAGCTTCGCGTACATTTCTGGTGTCTTCAATGACAGTGGAGATCTCAAGAGCGTGTGTGAAGCTGAATGAACATATATGGCACTTTTGTCTTGATTTTCAAGGACATCGCGTGGTAGGGTGCTCGCAGTACAACACTTCGATTCTCAACAAACTCTCTGCCCGATCAGAGACATGTCATGATGCTTATATTCGACGATCGATGCCGCCTCGTAACCACCGGTATGTAGCACCCTTACGCAGTGTCTAGCGGAGATACAGGCCCAATGTACCAGTACAAAATCCCAGATACGCTCGACGGGTGACGTGAAAGTATGTTCCGTAAACGATGGGCAAATATAAATCATTAACAAATCCTAGCGCTATACTGTTGCGCCGTCGTTTACTTGTGCACAGACATGCGGAGGTGGGAAGCGGGTAAAAGCAGAGCAGTAGGTAGAATGGGGAAAAAACTTCCTTTTCCGGAAACTACCACCACAACGCCTGTCATAAAACAGACGAAAGTAGCGGGGGCTCAGAATAGTAACTTAGAAGTACTGTATAGGACACGGCGTGGATCATGCTCCCATCTATGACGCTCCAGTTTGTTCAGCAGCGCCCCACTGTCACCACGAACTCACCTGAATTCCGTAACCTCGGACTTCGCGATGAAGAATGCCAGGAACTGGCATACCAGCTTATAGAATCTTATCCGTTCCTTGGGCAGACTACCACAGTTTACAACAGCAAGGGTGGATCATCGCAGACAATGCCGGTTACCTCACGCCAAGTCGGGTTCGTTAAGGAATATCTCAGAGCATTCATCGACGTAGACCGCTCAGCCCTTGAGAATCACTTCCCGGGCTTCAACGCGGCGCAGGCAAAGCGGAGTATGGTTCACGAGATTATTGATAAACGACAGGAGTTGTATCGTCTTTACGTGGAGTATAAACGGAATGTTGTGGAACGAAGTGCGCTTTCCCTCACTTTGTCTGATGCTTTGCCGAGCTCTTCATCCAGCTCGAGCTCAAACTACGCCGAGTCCAACAACTCCCTCAACGCAGACTACTCGGGCCGCTTCATTACCCCAAAAGGTGCGCGATTCAGAGCCGAATATGTTCCGTCCCAGTTCTTCCTTTGATCAGTGTATTCCAGGTTCATGATCGCGACGGCGGATTGTGTCGAGTTACGGGCGTCGCTTCCATCAGCTATTGGTATGATAGAGAAGAAGAGGCGTATGAAAAAAAATGTGGGATTCGGCTGCTTCATGAGGTGCGAAGTAGCATATGGCATACCTTGGAGGGTAGATCAGCCGGTCAGGGTTTAAGTCTGTATGCCGTCCCTTACTGAACGTTCCCGGCGATTCCAGTATTGGGGGCTTATTCGAAGGCTCTTGGGCGTGTCTGGTCCGTCCACCAGTGTGGATATCGCACAGAATGCCATGCTTCTTCAAGCCCCGATTCGTCAAAACTTTCAAGATTTTACACTTTACTTCGATCCCGGAGTATGCTCTTGACCTTCCTCTCATTTTCATTGTCTGAGCCATATTTTCCTTTTCCTCGTTAGTTCGTGTTACGACGCCGAACATTACGGGGGTTGCAGCTCTCAAATATCTTGAACATTGTCCACGTTCGGCAGGAGGTTGCCGCGATAGACGGCCGATATCTTGATCTTCCCATCGTTCCATGTCAAACCAATGCGTCTGTTCCAGATGTCCAATACTCCTATTTCTTACTTCATAAGCTGATTGGCGATATTGTTTACATGGCTGGAGGAACCGAGACGCTGGGATTAGATGAGTTTGGTCCAGATGAAGACCCTTGGACGGTGACCCATCTGGTCTCTGAGTCCTCGCTCCCAGCTTTGGACGATGAGCTATACCGTATCCAGGATCTTCGACAGTCCGTCATCGACAGCCCCCGGCCAAGATAGTTTATCACCAACTTGTAATTTTCGTGCTGCCTATGCGTTTTCCACCTTCCTTCCATGTCCGAAACTCCCACTTCGTCACCACCATGGGTAAACCGTGCCGCAATTCTCGTCAAGTGACCTTTTCAGCTCATTTATTCCGTGCTCCTCTGGGCGACTGCAGTACACACCACGCCACGGCCTGGCTTTTTCCATTGTAGCCCACTTTCGCGGCAGAATCACCTGAGACTGGGTATTCTCTCCCGTCACGGTGATGTTGGGGGGTTGGAGCATTGTTTCAACAACCCCTTCCTCCAGAGTGCTGTACCTTCCATTCCACGACGGAAACCCACCTCCTTCCAGCCTCACGATCCCTTCTTACTGGGCAGGTCTAAGTGCCTATGACCGAGAAATTGCATAACTACATGTAAAAATAGACAAGCTGACGACAACCCCTAGCTAGCCCTTCTGATTGCCACATTCGGGATCTAAATCAATGGCTAGAAAAGTAGAAAAGCAACACCACCAAGATGAGCACGACGTACCTCAAAAAAAGACATTCAATCTCCGTAGAACACATGCCACCCAGGGTCTCGAGTGAGGTCTAGGACTTCCTTGATTTTGTTAATGATCTCTCTGGGAGGGGGCGTGGCAGTGTCGCGCGAGATGTTATCCACAAGGGTGAGACACCAATCCTCCTCGTGGCGACGGGGACCAGTATAGTAGGTGACAAAATGCTTGGTCGTTCGTCGCCACAGGTGGTAGCAACGGTAGTACAGAGGTCCCATCGATTTCCTGAGATACCGCTCCGAAACTTCCTTATCGTCCGTATCGCCGAAATGCTGTCGTCCCCAGTCTTCCAGCTGGTCGGGGGAGAAGGTAAATCCATAGATCATGCGACGTAGCCTACGTCTCTTTGAGACCGCTCGGCTTTGCGGTTTGGAGGAGTCTGTCGCAGGCTGAGCGACTGCAGGAGAGCCGGTAGTGGCCATTCCAAACACTGCAAACATGAAAAAAGAATCACGTGTTTCCGCCGCTGGGCTTTTCACCTGGCGACGGTGGCTGGGAAGGGTTCCCACGCCTACCTTCACCGATACTCGGCCTTGACTCGTGCTTGTTCATCACCAACTGACACTCGGTTTCTCGTCCTTCAGCTCTGGTCTTCTTACAATTGAACATTGCACTCAAAGTTGATCAGATCACAGGGGAAGCTCATATATACTGCTTGGCTCAGCTCATCAACACGGACACGATATTGCTTCGTCTCCCACTTTGGCTCGTTCGTTACCTTGTAGAACGCCACGTTCTATGAGCATTGGGGAAATAGGTGTGATTTTTCTGATTTTGCCTATGCTGTTCCTTTATTTGATGTCCTAGGTGCGAGGGGTTCGTAACTGACACGCCTGCGGAGAAAACAAATATACGCAGGGCCATCAGGAGGGACACCCTGGGTGTCGGCACAGGGGTTGAGAACATTTTGTCAGTCACCGCCTGGCCGAACCTTTTGTTGTAGTTGAGCCATGGCGTGGCCACAAGGACTCCTGCTTGTACTCGGATGTCCTGGTGGCTGCGTACTTAACGTTCAAGTTCGTCTCGACCCCCTTGGTGACAAAGCATTTTCTCCTGGTGTAGTTGTGTGATGACCTACCATACTTGTGCTGCAGGGTCCCTGGCCACTCCGGCAGGACTCCCCTGTCCTTTGAACAGCCAGGGGATCTACTCTCTGCGGATCCTCTGTCCTTTTACGCAGCGCTGCTCCTCAACGTGCCAGAGGACAATTGGACGCCATTCCTTCACTGGGCCACCTGGCGCAGGTACTGAGGATCGCTCGCGGTCAAAGAGGGGCTCACCCGTTTCCTGGTCGCGGTGACGGCATTGTTATTTTTCTCTTCAAATACGGCGACATATGTATTCAGGCACTTCTCCATACCGCCTTTGAGGTTTGGGTATTGAGAAACATAGGACGGTGGACAACGTATGACGATGGCGAGAACATGGGTAAGATTGAGGTTGAGAAGTACAAACTTGCGCTGACGGTCTTTGTCTCGGTTGCAATAGGGAGGTATCACACTCCCAGTCAGCTTCAACTACACGTGCACATCGCTTTGTAACTACCTCAATTGTAGACGAAGTGCCACACCCCGTGTTTTGATTTCCTTAACGTTGGGTTCCGAGTCTACGGGTACCTGGTCCCGGCGACTTGAAGTGGCAGCGTTGGACTCTCTACCCAAAGAACAAGAGGGCTGCGGTGCGTGAATTCTGAAAGTGGGTAGGAGTTAGTTTGTGACTTGATCTTTACAGGGCGTAACGACAAATATACTGTTAATGGGAAGCAGTCTGAACTCTCGACTTTGCAATCGCTCTTCGAGACGGCTCTTTTGAGTACTGCACCGAATACACCGAGGCAGACTTTATTCTCTACACATCTACTTGCGATGAAGATCGGGAGCTATGTCGTTTCTGTGCTTCGAATGCAAGAACTCAGCAGGGAAGAGCGTTCTTTGGTACGTGTGTTTCGAGCTCTCGAATCCAGATGACCATCGCCGACTACTTGTACAATCATGGAGAAGGGCAAGCCACGGATGTCTCGCATTGGGGTTTCCTTAAAATCGAAGTAGAAGTAGGCCCTAAATGCGAATCCGGCTTCACGTACATTTCTGGTGTCTTCAATGACAGTGGAGATTTCAAAAGCGTGTGTGAAGCCGAATCAACATCTATGGCCATTTTACTTCGATTTTAAGGACACCGCGCGGCGGGGTACTCGCAGAACAACACTTTTCTATTCTCAACAAACTCCCTGCCCGATTGGAAGCCTATCGTGATGTTTATTCAACGTTATATTCGGCGACTGCTCCTGGCTCGCAACCACTCATTAGTGGTGTCTTACAGTGTCGAGAGGAGATACAGGCTCGATGTATGTACGAGTGTATTAACTGTTATCTCGATGCCCTCCCCTTTATATTAAAGAATTGACAGAGTCTTTTGCTACTCAAGTTCGATTTCGAAGTAAAAAGAACCCGCACATCGCTAGCTGGTTGCCCCGCGGTAACTCCAGTCTCTATTATGCGTCCCGATGCCCTTGTCTCCTGTGCAGGTTTTTCCCCGCTGGTACCGTTATAATCATCCCCGAAAAAACCCAGCCAGACTCTGTCGCGTTGGCATGCCTGCCATAACGTCTACATAGCACACCTTCCCCGATGCGGGTAAACGATTCACGTAGACGAAACTGTTGTCTGCTACGCGTCAGTAGACATCGCCACATTATGAACGCAAGGAAGATGTCCCTGGAAGTCACCGTGTGATGGTTGTGTCATAGTGAAGGGTGTATTGAATGAGTACAGTTAATTTCGTTACCTTCTGCCTACTGAGAATCACGGCGACCAATGATTGTGAGTTGATCCAAGCGTGAGACTGAGAGAAATGATGGCACATAGTACATGCAATGTTCGCTTTCGTTACCCACAAACATTCAGCAGCCCACGCAGGGGAGTTCCATCAAAGCAAACGTCTTGTCACATTATGTAGGTACAATTACATTCGATCCATCAAGTCCGATTCTTTCTTCTGACTCTCTTCAAACCTCTGAGTTCATTTACTTGTCGGCAGTATTGTCCTGCAGCTGCGGGGAGGAAGGGAGTGCAAAACGTTCTCAGTTGATGTCGAAGCCAGGGCCGGAAGATGTAAAGAAAAAAAAAACGTACCACTTCGATCCAGTACCCATCCGGATCCAAGATGAATGCGATATTTTTCATCTTGCCGTCCGTGAGACGCTTTTTGAATGGCACCCCGAGCCGCTCGAAGCGCGCGCACGCCTCTTCGACGTTGGCCACCGTGATTGCGATGTGGCCGAATCCACGCGGATCCGAGTTGCCAGAATGGTAGGGTGTCACAGCGAGCGATTCTGTGCCGTGGTTATGAGTAAGCTCGAGGATGCCTAGCCAGGTTGCTCGGGGGTCAGGTTGTTGGCGATGGGTAGGAAGCAAGGGAATGACACACCTTCACGGTTGAGACGGCCTTCCTTTTTTTCGGAAGTTGTGGCGTTGCCGCCGGAGCGATCGAAGGCGAGGAAATAGAGCGTAAAGTCGCTGAAATCGTGCTCTGTTCCGTTGGGGAAGAGAGGAGAGAGATTAGCGATCGATGTGTGTCAGGAAATAAGAGCAAATGGGTCGCTCACTTTCGATAAGTTCCATTCCAATGATCTGTGGAGGTGTGAGTTGGCGCCTGGAAAGCACTATTCAGGAAGGGACTTACGTCTGTGTAGAAAGGGATTGAAATGTTAGGATCTTTGATCCGTAACATTGTGTGGTTGAACTACAGAGAGCGAAGTTGATCATTTCCTCTTCCCTAGTGAGAAAAATACTTGCCTTGTAGCTTGCAGTTTCCTCAGAGTAAGGCATATCGAAGTTGAGAGTAAGGTGGGGGTGAACGAGAGTGAGGTGAGCTGCGGCCCTCTATCTTATCTAATCGCCTCCTTTGCTGCTGCTCTGTGAGTGCCTCACTGAGGCCACGCTGAGGCCACGCAACGCCAGCAGGGCCAAAACGGGTAGCTCGGGTTCACATCTAGATCTTCGGCTACCGATTAGGAGACCTCACGTGCCGCCAGCGCTCAAGTGGCGCGGTGGTAATGTTGCTTCTTCTTTGACACCCTTCTCACCCCCAGAGATGTACCTAACTTTTTTCTCTCGTCCCGGTTGCTACTAACGCACCTTCTGCGCACAGAATCTATTCCTTGGCGGTCTCCTCCACATCATCGTGTTTTACTTTTTCGCACTCAGGAACAAGCTGCGCGGGACCGCCTACAGATTTTCCTCGGAGCCATTCTCATTGCCATTCTCAAATGGCCAGCTATCGACGTGTCGGTCTAGATGTCGGCCATTCTCAATCGTTTCGGGTGCGCACGCACTTATGCTATCGTTGTCTTCCCTTTATCAAATCTCCCACTCCCTTTCCCCGTCGCTCTTGCTTTCTTTCGCCAATTACCATTCCTGGGCCAATCTACAAGTCTGTCATACATCCGGCCTGTACACCGCGCTCCCTCACATTGTACCCTGGCCATCTCACCCACATCACCGCCACGCGCTCCAGTTTGTGAACCATTTAGCAGGCTCACCTATGTCTGTGGTATGACCGACACTCCACCTATATACTGGAACTTTGTCCTACCGGACCGCACAGCTGCATTTGTCAGTTCGTTGTGAGTTAGTTGACCTTAGTCTTTACGCCACGCCTCTTCAGAGGTGAGACCACGCATACGCCGACACATGTCTCTTGTCCTTCTCTTGGCCTTCGACTCGTTCCTTGGGAAATGACGCGGCAGTCATCTTCTCCGTCACCGTGTCGGGTTGCCAGTGTGGAACCCTGCTTGGCCACATCATTGACGACAAAATCCGTGTGTTTCAGCGCCCCAGAGCTATGATAGGTGCAATCCTCACGCGGGAGGAGACGTACATGGAATATTTGGTCATCGCGGCGAAGCTGGCGGGTACCAGGTACGAGTACATGATTCTCAGTGTCTCGGGATTTCTGAACTGGCTTGAACGTACAATACATAGTACATCTTCTGGGCTTGGGCTATATCTCCCGTGGCAATCCTGAGGTTCCTAGCGCAAGGATATCAACTTTCGTGGGGTTTCGCACCATAGAAAGTCCACTATCAAGCTCGCCTACAAGCCCACCCGTCGTCGCCCAGACCATCTGAAATACGCGCCAAGCTCTCCCACAATTCGTCAAGCTTCAGGAGCAACGAGTCGACTGTGGGGATCAGAAGTAGAAATGTTGATATAGGCGTTTCGCGTGGGGTTCGACATGTTCGTTTTCAAGAATAGACTCACATAACTGTATGCTGTGACCTCTCGTAGACGAAACAAATAGATTTTGGCGTTGGAACATCTTTCAATTTCTTTCGTCTAGTCGTATTAGGTGGTGGACTAGCATGGTGTAGAAAACCGGCACGTTCACTGAATCATGTGATGGTGAGGATTGCTCTCAGAATTCTTCAGTAACTAGCATGGATGTTCGTGACCTCGGAAAAATATAGCCTGATTGCGCATTTTATAGCTCATCTCTACTAATGTTCCGGTACTCGTCAATATCTGCACGCATACTCCCACTCAATTCATTCACGTCCCTTGCCCACCTCCGCCCCACGTCACTCCAACTTCTTCAACTGATCGTACCGCACGAGGCGGCTTTCCTTCGCGCCCACCTCGACATCCCCTGGCACGCCCTACAGACTCACGTCGTCAGCAACGAGCCGTCGTCAGAGAACGTCGTGCTACCTCCAAAGCATCACCGACGCGCAGGACCTGTCGTCAAAAAATGGACCCCCAGGATCACCGACAGCGTACGCGCAGTCCATCGTCGACGCATACTCGCGGCGCGCGCCCGTCGTGGACTACCCGGACACATAGACGCGCCGCAGCGGGTGTGCGACAGCACCCGCCCGCGGCCCGTGCACCATTCGAGGTGGCCCTGCGCAAACTATAGTACGACGCAGAAAGATCCAAGTGGTGCCCGAGTGGGGTCACAACAACCTCAATGCGTAGGAGGGACATTATGCCGGTTGGAGAGATGCAGTCCATCCTCCGTGCAGTCTGTCGGCGAGGGGAGATTTGCAGGATGTGGGGTGGCGGTGGGGGGAAAGCCTCGTAGCTGCTGATGGAGGAGCAAGTAGCTCATGTACGGGTGGGAGCATGGATGTGCCCGCGAGGGTCGTCAACTCTTGCCGCTCGTTCGTTGTGAAAGCTCACTAGAGTGAGCCCCACCGTCTAATGATAGAGATATAGCAGCGGAGCGGTGCAGGACAATGAGTACAGAAGTCAGGATGTTGTACGTTTCGAGGATGGCCGCGGGGGTGATCAATATCCAGGTGACATCGAATGCGACGTGGCGTTGGCATATGACTTGTGTAGATAGTGTGGCACAGAGGATGATGGGTATATTATTGGGTGTAGTGGGAGTGTGGGAATGGTTTGTCAACCACGAACGGTGGCAGAGCACGGCTCGATGGATTCCTAGGCTAGGTCAATGATTGGACAGCATCTCGGCCACTGGCAGGCAATTCCCTCGTAACGATCTCTACATTAGTTCCCGGCGTCTATCATACACCCATATAGGAAAGTTGACGGCCGGCGCTCAATTGTTGCATTTGGCATATCGATACACGAGGCAGTGTACTTGCTCTCACTCTAAACCGCTACCCACATAGCCCTCTATCCAGCTTTCATGTCCTCGCCGCCGACAGATTCCCCACTTTCCGACCATATTCCTTCGACTCGTCATATGAGTGCCCCTTCTCAATGTTCTGTTTTACAGTCACTTCTGGAGGATGCCGTCGAGAAGTACAAAAATCAGGTGGGGAAAAGCCTCATCGAGGATCAACTCGCCATCAGACTCCGAACGTGCAATTCTGTCGAGTCCGTCGCTGCCTTTCTCGAAGAGCGAGCACAGGCCTTCCGTAAATTCCTAGAACAAGACCGTCATGGCAAGATCATCAAATCGATCAAGCGTGTCGTCCACGTCTTTCATACCACTTTCAACCCTGTCAGTGGAGCTGTTCAAGTCGGACACGGCATCGTTTTAATAGTACGTCTGAAAGCGCTGATGTGTTCTGTATTCCTGGTACTTGACAGTCATTCTATAGCCGTTCCCACCTGTGAAAATAATATTTGCTGCTATTGGTATCCTCCTCACCGTATGTGCCCTCCTTATCCCCTAAGCGGGTGTTCTTCTGACATCAAAGTGTCTCAGACTGTCAAGGACGTGATTGCGAGTTACGATGCATTCCTCGACCTGTTCGAGTCCCTCGCAAACTTCGTCCAACGCCTTGATATCTATACAAAAATGACTCCTACAAGGGTCATGACAGAGACTATTGTGAAGATCATCGTCGAACTGCTCTCTACCCTTGCTCTGGCTACCAAGCAGATCAAGCAGGGACGACTGAGTGAGTCGATCCTTGCCGATTTATGACATGACCGAACACGACGCAGAGAAATTCGGGATGAAACTTTTAGGAGAGAATGAGGTTGAGGCGGCACTGAAAAGACTAGATAGGCTTACCCAGGACGAGGCTCGGGCTACCGCAGCGCAGATCCTCGAGGTGGTCTATGGTCTTGTCCAGAATATGAATGTGGTCATGGATGGTGAGTACATCCTACTCGGTTGGTCACTCACTTTGTACTGAACGTCCATGCCTTAAGACGGAATGGCGTCGACCGATGGTGTGCGAAAGGTTCTAGGTATATTTGCCTGACGGGAATAAGCGAACACTATGTCTCACTGGGTGCCAGAGACGTTGCAACAAATTACGAGCGAAGCGAACAAGGCAAAACGTCAGTTAGTTCCTAATCCCGCTATTGCTGACTTGGGAGAACTGAGACTTGCTCACAGGTGACGAATTGCAGCAAAAGATTCGGACGTGGCTCTCCCCTCCAGATCCGTGGAAAAATCACAACATCGCGTGCGGGACCTACCATAAACGGACTGCAACATGGTTCATCGAAGGCGACGCTTTCACCGAATGGAAATTGTCCGGTTCACTTTTGTGGATTCGTGGGAATCGTGTGTCATCCATTGCTCTGTTACGCTTTTACACTGATCCTAATGGCTCTGACCTCGTAGCGGGCGCAGGGAAGACCATCCTCTGGTACGTTACGCCTTCGATGCTTCCCATTGCAGTAACTCACGTCCTCGGCAAAGTTCCACAGTCATCAAGGACATCGATGGCCTGCGCAGGTCTGGATTAGCATCTCTGGCATTCTTCTATTGTGACTTCAGAGATGACAAAAAGAAGGATCGCCGAGGCTTACTCTCCTCTCTCATTGTCCAACTTTGTGATCAATCCGACTCCTACTATGAGATTCTGTCTAGTTTCTATTCTCAACACCGTCGTGGCTCACAAGATCCCGGCGACGATGAACTTACACGATGTCTGACGGACATCCTCAAATTCCCTGGACAAGCCCCAATCTACATTATTGTAGATGCATTAGACGAATGCCCTAACTCCTCCGGCGCGCCGTCCCCCCGTGAAAGGGTCCTGATGCTTGTGGAGGAGCTTGTTGGTCTGCGCCTTCCGAATCTCCATATCTGCATCACAAGCCGCTCCGAGGCGGACATAGAAACTGTGCTTAATCCTTTGAACCCCCGTTCCATTTCACTTCACGATGAGGAGAAACAAGTCCAGGACATTCTTAATTATGTGACATCCGTCATTAATACCGACCCAAAGATGCAAGGATGGAGTGCAGAGATCAAGGAACTAGTTATCGGAACTCTCTCGAAAAAAGCTGGCGGGATGTAAGGCCTGATACCATGATGCTCCCTGGCGCTCACTCACGCTTGTGATGTAGGTTCCGATGGGTTTCGTGTCAGGTCGAGTACCTCCGGCACTGCTTTCCAGGACGTATCCGACATGCTCTGGATGAACTACCGGACACCCTCGATGCAACTTATGAACGCACTTTACAAGATATCCACGAGACATATTGGATATACGTACACCGCGTCTTCCAGTGTATCACGGTGGCATCCCGTCCGCTTCACGTTGAGGAGCTTGCAGGGTTCCTCGCTTTCAATTTCGAGGCAGGAGAAATTCCCAAGCTGGTGGAGGATAGGCGGTCAGAATACCCAGAGCAGACTCTGCTCTCTACGTGCGCGAGTCTAATTGCCGTTGTCAATGTGTCTGGTTCCCGTCTTGTGCAATTCTCGCATTTCTCTGTGAAGGAATTCTTAAGGTCGGGCCGCCTGGCCACACGAATACCCACACTTTCCCGTTACCACATTTTCATGACACTTGCTCATACGATCGTTGGGCAAGCCTGTCTCGACGCCCTGGTACACCTAGACGAAAAAGTCAGGATGGATAGCCTCGAGAACTTTCCTCTCGCGAAGTATGCCGCAGTGCACTGGTTGGACCATACGCAATTCGAGAATGTATCGCTAGACACGAAAATTCTCTTTGACCCGAGGAAACCACATTTTTCAGTCTGGACCCGGATATATGATCTGGAGGGGCGCTGGTTCTGGCCGTCACAAGGCAAGGGAACACCCTTACAATATGCGGCACGATTTGGCCTACGTGACGTTGCGGAGTTCCTGGTAGTCGAACGCTTGCAAGACGTGAATGACCGAAGCACCTCCGATAACAAGCCTCCGTTATTCACTGCCGTCAAAAGTGGGCATCTCGAAGTTGTACAAATTTTACTTCAGCACGTTGCAGATGTCAATGCCCGTGACCACGACAGTTGGACTCCATTGCATTTCGCCTCGCGATTTGGATGCGTGGAAGTTGTTCAGGTCCTTCTCGAGCATGGCGCAGATATGAGTGCCCAGAACAAGGACAGCTCGACTCCATTGCATTTGGCGTCGAAATTTGGGCATGTGGAAGTTGTTCAGGTCCTTCTGGAGCGTGGCGCAGATCCGAGTGTCCAGAGCAACAACAGCTGGGCTCCATTGCATATGGCGTCGCAATTTGGACATGTGGAAGTTGTTCATGTCCTTCTTGAGCATGGCGTAGATGCGAGTACCCAGAACAACAACAGTTGGACTCCACTGCATTTGGCGTCGCGATCTGGACATGTGGAAGTTGTTCAGGTCCTTCTCGAGCATGGTGCAGATGCGAGTGCTCAGGACAACGACAACTTGACTCCATTGCATTTGACGTCGCAATCTGGACATGTGGAAGTTATTCAGGTCCTTCTCGAGCATGGCGCAGATCCAAGTGCCCGGGACAACGACGGCAGGACTCCATTGCGTTCCGCATCGCAATCTGGACATGTGGAAGTTGTTCAAGTCCTTCTCGAGCATGGCGCAGATGCGAGTGCCCGGGACAACAACAGCTGGACTCCATTGCGTTTGGCGTCGTACCTTGGACATGTGGAAGTAGTTCAGGTCCTTCTCGAGCATGGTGCGGATCCGAGTGCCCAGGACAATGATAGATTGACTCCATTGCATTTGGCGTCGCAAAGAGGACATGTGGAAGTTGTTCAGGTCCTTCTCGAGCGTGGCGCAGATACGAGTGCCCAGAACAAGGACAGCTGGACTCCGTTGCATCTGGCGTCGTACCTTGGACATGTGGAAGTAGTTCAGGTCCTTCTCGAGCGTGGCGCAGATCCGAGTACCCAGAGCAAGAGCAGGTGGACTCCATTGCATTTGGCGTCGCGATTTGGACATGTAGATGTTGTTCAGGTTCTTCTCGAGCGTGGCGTGGATGCGAGTGTCCGGGACGAGGACAGCTGGACTCCATTGCATTCCGCGTCGCAAGAAGGACATGAGGAAGTTATTCGGGTTCTTCTCGAGCGTGGCGCAGATCCAAGTGCCCGGGACAAGGACAGCTGGACTCCATTGCATTCGGCATCGCAATCTGGACATGGGGAAGTTGTTCAGGTCCTTCTCGAGCGTGGCGCAGATCCGAGCGCCCGGGACAACGACAGCGCGACTCCATTGCATTTTGCGTCGCAAGAAGGATATGTGGAAGTTGTTCAGGTCCTTCTCGAGCGTGGCGCGGATGCGAGTACCCAGGACAACGACAGCTGGACTCCATTGCATTCCGCGTCGCAAGAAGGACATATGGAAGTTGTTCAGGTCCTTTTCGAGCGTAGCGCGGATGCGAGGGCCCGGGACAACAACAGCTGGACTCCATTGCATTCAGCGTCGCTATCTGGACATGTGGAAGTTGTTCAGATCCTTCTCGAGCGTGGCGCAGATCCGAATGCCCGGGACACTGACAGCTGGAGTCCATTGCATTTCGCGTCGCAATCTGGACATGTGGAAGTTGTTCAGGTCCTTCTCGAGCGTGGCGTAGATCTGAGTGCCCAGAACAACGACAGCTGGACTCCATTGCATTTGGCGTCGCAAAAAGGACACCTGGAAGTTGTTCAGGTCCTTCTCGAGCGTGGCGCAGATCCGAATGTCTGGGACAACGTCAGCTCGACACCAATGCATTTGGCATCGCAAGAAGGACATGTGGAAGTTGTTCAGGTCCTTCTTGAGCGTGGCGCAGATACGAGTGCCCAGAACAACAACAGTTGGACTCCATTGCATTTGGCGTCGCAAGAAGGACATCTAGAAGTCGTTCAGGTCCTTCTTGAGCGTGGCGCAGATGCGAGTGTCTGGGACAACAACAGCATGACACCGTTGTATTTGGCGTCGCAATCTGGACATGTGGAAGTTGTTCAGGTCCTTCTCGAGCGTGGCGTAGATCCGAGTGCCCAGAACAAGGACAGCTGGACTTCATTGCATTTGGCGTCGTACCTTGGACATGTGGAAGTTGTTCAAGTCCTTCTCGAGCATGGTGCAAATCCGAGTGCCCAGGACAACGACAGCTGGACTCCATTGCATTCAGCGTCGCTATCTGGACATGTGGAAGTTGTTCAGGTCCTTCTCGAGCGTGGTGCAGATGCGAGTGCCCAGGACAAGTACAGCTGGACCCCATTGCATTTGGTGTCGCAAAAAGGACATTTGGAAGTTGTTCAGGTCCTTCTCGAGCGTGGCGCAGATCCAAGTGCCCAGAACAAGGACAGCAGGACTCCATTGCATTTGGCATCACAAAAAGGACATGTGGAGGCTGCTCTCGCCCTTCTCGAGCGTGGCGCAGATGTAAACGCCCGAGACAGGGACAGCTGGACTCCATTCCAATTGGCGTTGCAAGAAAAACACTACCCTCTCACACAAGTGTTGTTGGCGCATGGGGCAAAGCAAGAAGGCCATGTATCAACCGCGGCGGAGTGTTAGATCACTCGTGGGCGTACTGTCATACCAGGAATATAATGGGGACAGCGTGGGTAACACATCGTTGATTAATCAAACAGGAAGCGTTACTAATTCGTTTGTAGTGTCACACTGAGTGAGGTACATCTCGCATCTATTTAGATATACTTGCGGCGGAGACTGGAAGTAGGAGGAATGGGTGATCATTTACTGTAGGAGCTTTCTAGATAATTCAATGGGTAGGGGAGAGCAAGTGGGCAGATCGTTATTGTTATCGAAGGCAAAGGGAGCTGCTGTACTCACTCGGACAGCACACCCTTGAGGGATAAGGAAGAATTCCTTATGAGCGGGGACGATAGTAGCTTAGGTCTATCTGAGCCAATAGTGACGTGTCTTTCCGAGGTAACAAGCTCAAGTGTGCCCATGGACCTGTCTTATCTCCTTTCAGCCTCTCTACTTTCATCCACACTTGGACGTTGACGAAGAACAAACGCGTGACATCATGATTACCAAATCACGACGCGTTTATTGACTGTTGATTCAGCAGAGCACGTGAACTAAAAGGTTCCGCCGAGAAGCTCAAGCTCGAGCTTGTTTGACCCCGCATTAATATTGCCGCTCTTGCAATCATGGCTTTCCTCTAAAGTATCGTAGAAAATCATCTCCACCACCCTCACCACGGATGCTCTCTCCAATTCCACACATCTCGCCCTCCTTTCCCACAAACCTCATCTCTCCACGCCCGAAATGGCTTGATAGCGATGATGAGTTGGAGCATGAGCCCGCTCTCACTAGTGATGATGCATTCGCTATCTTCTCATCCAGTTGTTCTCGAGCACCCTCTCTGGCACCTTCGGATACAGAAGGTGCCCATGTCGATATTGTATCCTCTCCTGTTCAAGAAGCCTTCATCCGCACTTCCGCACCGCCTCGGGCCCCTCTTTCATGATACAACAAATCATACCCACCAAACACAATACCCTCTACAACGCGCGAAGACGTCGCCGCTGCGCTCCAGGCGCTCCATGCGCAAGCACGCCTCGGCTCATCCCGACCTCGGCTCATCCAGCTCTCATTGCAGACCGGGAACATAGATCCGCCTCCCACCCGCCGCTCACGCGTTGTCTCCCCATCTGTACGGAACCTCGTTTTACCGTGCACGCCATCCCCGCCTCCGCGGCCTCGTCTTGAAATGACTCCCGTTATCGATAGCGAGCTTGTCCACGGGACTACTCTCCCGGCACAGAGAATTCCACCTCGGCGCGCCACTCCGGCTTCTTCCCCACTTCCTCATTTTCTCCGTTTGCAGAGGAAGATGAATATGAGACCCCAGAGATATCGCGGTTCCATTCCGTGCATTGTCCTAAACCTAAACGAGCGCCTCTCCAGGTATGCACACAATATTTCTGTCTCCGGCGTCCTTTTTTTTTTTTTTATTGACATCTGTCTTGTCTTGACCGTGCCCACCTGACATTTGCTGCCTTCATCTTTCGCCAGGTGCATATCACCCCGGACGATTCCGAGCCTGACAAACGCACACGCGTGCAGTCACGCGATAAAGAATGATCGCACGGAGTTGTGCGAAGACAGCGAAGTGCTTCCAGCCGCGTCGTTTGAGGTAAAATGCCTTCCTTGTCATTATCGAACTCTATTCAAAGCTGTTTGATGTGACCTTGCCACAGGCTTCGCTTGTTCCGGAAAGCGCCCCCGATGAATGACATCGCCAACCCTGCGCTTCCCTGTTGCCTATTCTTGTCATTGAGGTGTCCCCGACTCTGTTATCGCCTAGGTCCCTCGATTATCATAAGGTGTGTAGACTCTTTTGCAATTCACGTCGTCAATCTCACACACTCGTGTTGTCCCAAGATACTACTGCCAACCGCATGTGAACCAACGGCAGCACGCAGCCTCATGGATGCCGTCCCGATTCTCCGGTCTCCGCGGCCCTACCACCATTGGCAACGGCCCCGTCCTCGCTATCTATGGACAGTCCACTTCCCGATGTTCATAACGCACGGCCAAGCCGCCAACGTACTCCTGGGCCGCCTCGTCCCTGCTCACCATCCTGGATGGGCACAGCGTACCTCCCAGTCCTGCCAATAGTGGACACCAGACCTCGTCTCCTCAGGTCTCCACCGTCATCACCGGGCTCAGCTCATCCACACATACGTGATACCGCTTTGTCTCCCATTCTGGCC
This sequence comes from Lactifluus subvellereus, assembly GCA_022496195.1. Taxonomy (NCBI): domain Eukaryota; kingdom Fungi; phylum Basidiomycota; class Agaricomycetes; order Russulales; family Russulaceae; genus Lactifluus; species Lactifluus subvellereus. Next base: position 127,890 of record WTXC01000042.1, on the reverse strand, counting down.
CGCCCATTACCTCGTGGGGTATTGCGTTCTCCCAGGACCGAGCATCAGGACACGCTTAGTCACCATAATGAATGGCACGGATGAAATGATCATCTGCGAGTGTTGGCGACATTGCATGTCGTTTTTCTGATTTCGTCATCGTCAATGCTGTTCCGTCATTTGGGGTCCTAGGTGCCAAGAGTTAGTAATTAACACGCCTACGGAGAGTGAGACGTGGGTGTTTGCGAAGGGACATCAGGAGGGACTTTCTCGGTCTAGCCCCAGCCCCAGGGAATGAGAATCCTTTTTCTATCACCACTGCTGCTGTTGGGCTATGGCATGGGGGATCCGCACCATTGCCCTTTACTCAGATGTCCGGGTGGCTGCATACTCAAAGTTCGACTCCGACTGGAACTCCTTGGCGACAAAGCCTCTTCCTCCTGGCGCTATGGCGCGATGACCTACCCATACTCGTTCTGCAGGGCCGCTGGACGCTCGCGCGGGACCCTACCCTGTCCTTTGAATAGCCAGGGAGTCTACTCTCCAGATCCCGTCCTTCTGCGCGACGCTACTCCTCGATGTCCCAGGGAGCAGACGTGTCTGTTCCTAACTCCACTGCCACCCAGGTGCAGGGGCTGGGTGATGGCTTGTCGTCAAAGATGAGCTTTACGTACTCACCCGTTTTCCTGGGCGTGGTGATGGCCTCGTTCTCGCTCTCCTCTCCAACCATGGCAACATACGCGTTCGGGCGCTTCTCCGTGGCACCTTTGAGGTTCGGATATTGAGAGACATAGGCCGGAGAGTAAATTTTGATGATAGCGAGAACACGAGTAAGATTGATGTTAAGAGGTACAAACTTGTGCTGACGGTTTTTGTCTTGGACGCAACGCGAGGCAACACGCTCCCAATCGGCTTCAACTACAACCGCACATCGCTTTGTCGCCACCTCGATTGTAAACCCAACGCCCCGTTTTATGATTCCTTAGCATTGGCGTCTACAGGTATTCGGACCTGGTGACTTGCAGTGGCAGCGTTGGACTCTCTACCCAAAGAACAGAAGGGCTGCGGTGCGTGAATTCTGAGAGTGGGCAGGTGTTTGGTTTGTCACTTGATCTTTACAAGGCGTAACAGCAAACATACTGCGACAAATAGACCAAGGTTGGCTTTATTCTCTGCGTATCTACTTGCGATCAAGATTGGGGGCTATGTCGTTGTGCTCCAAATGCAAGAACGCAACAGGGAAGAGTGTTCTTTGGTACGTGTATTCCAGACTCGGTGCAGATGGCCTGAAATGACCGACGACTACAATCATGGAAAAGGGGAGGCCACGGATGTCTCGTATTGGGGTGTCCTTGAAGTCGAAATAAAAGTAGGCCGTAAATGCCAATCCGGCTTCACGTACATTTCTGGTGTCTTTGATGACAGTGGAGATCTCAAAAGCGTGTGTGACGCTGAATTAACATCTATGGCCCTTTTACTTCGACTTCAAGGACACCGCGCGGTGGGGTGCTCGCATGACAACACTCTTCTATTCTCAACAAGCTCCCTGTCTGATTGGAAGCCGGTTGCGATGTTTATTCTATCTTATATCGCGACTGATGCTAGCTCGCAACCACTCATTAGTGGTGTCTCACAGTGTTTGGAGGGGATACAGGCTCAATGTACAGGTATATTATTCTAGATATGCTCGACGGGTGAGGTCGGAATAGGTGAGAGCAGAGGTCACACGATAGGGATTTCACGGGACGCATAGCTAAGCTTATGATAGTGACAGTTCGGCACGACACTACAAGTCCTCGTAGGCGCGACACCCCTCTCTAAAGTGAAATAATATCCTGTAAATAATGGGTAAATACGAATACTTAACAAATCTTAGCCCCATCCTTTAGTTGTACACAAACATGCGGGGCTGCGACGCAGGTATAAGCAACTAATCTTTGAAACGTGTACGGCACCGCGACACAACGCAACGATGTCTTCATATTCAACCTATCACTCACCCTTGGAATGCAGATTTCAATGGAGTTTCTCCCAGCCAGACAGGTGGCACGACTCTTTCTTAATGTATTCGCCGTGTTCTCGACGAATTTCCTGGAACACTAGATGGAGACATACAAGCGTACGTTGCAGGATATGAATGAACACCACTGGGCGTATACCCACGAACTATCCTAATATATCCCAATGTCCCCCTGTTTCGTATCGACGAATTGGCAGAGCGTTTTGCCAGTCGAGGCAACAAGGACTCTGATATCCCTGACCGATTGCCCCGCGGTAACTCCAGGCCCCGTCCGATGTCCTTATCTCCGGCGCCAGGCTGGTATCGTTATAACCATCATCCCTGAATAACTCGGCCAGAATCTGTCGCATTGGCAGCCCGTAGCAACGACTACGTAGTACGCGATGTCGGTCAACAACTTAGGTAGACGAAACTGTTGTCCGCTATGTGTCAGTGGGTATCGTCACCCTTTAAATTGGAGAAGGAAAACGCTCCCAGAAGTAACAGTGCATGAAAGGTGTCATACTGGAGGATGCGTTGAATGAGTGCAGCTAATCTCGTTACCTTTGGCCTACTGGGGATCACTCGCAGGACCAATGTAAGGTGGACACGCCCGTTGCGCTCGGCCCGGGAATGAGCGCTTAATGAGCACTTCAACAACACCGTGACCGATCTGAGCCAGAATCTTATCCTCTAAAATCATCCGCGCGCCAATCTCCTCCGAAAGGCCTCATACCCTTGCTTAGTAATCTCGTTCGCGCCTCGTGTCAATCGTTTAATAATCTTGGGCTTTGGTCCACTTCACTCGCACTTGGACCACCGGTTCCCTCCTCGCCATGTTATTGCTACAAATTTCCACATTCCCTTGTCTCTAGCTTAATATAACCTACCTATGCCTGACAGCCACCACTCATTAAGCCCTTCATACCCCTCCTCGGTGAGTCCTCACCATGCGGTTGCATACCAACCTACAAATTTCACTTTTGCTATCTGTGTCCGGACTTCCATAGCGTTCACTTTTTGTCTCATCCCCGAACCTGATTATTACCTTTCATTGACAGAGAGATTACTTACTTCTGATACGCATGTGCAGATATATAAACCCCAGAGAGGCCTCCTTGAGGGCCGGCACCCTCTTTTCAGGGCATTTTCCCCTCTATTTGTTTGCATGAAGTTCCTCTAAGTTCCTTCTTTATTCAAACCCCTCGACGCCCAGCCTCTCAATGCCCAACTGAGCCACCATGCCACCAAGCGTCTTGATCCCTTCACATCGTGGAATTCTGCTCGTCCTCATTCTGGAATCTCTCTCGCCTTGGTCGTCAACACGACTGGCTTTATCTTATCTTGTTAGTTGCCTCTCTCCTCCCTCTCAACCTTCTTTATCCTCTTGAACTCACCTGTGTGCCATCTTGCGTACTACACCAATCATTGCAAGTTGATCCAAGCCTGAGCCCGAGAGAAGAGAAGAGAGGAGTAAGGATGGCATGTATGTGCATCATCCGCTTTCATTACCCACACACATTCGGCAGCCCACGGCAGTGAGTACCAACAAAGCAAACATCTTGTTACATTATGCAAGTACAAATTACATTCGACCCATCAAGCAGGACTCTTGCTTCTCTCTCTGCAAAACCTCTGGACTGGTTCACTTCTCGGCAGTAGTGTTCTGGAGCTGCGTAGAAGAGGGGAGAGCAAAATTGATGTCGCACTCACCGCCTCAACTGAAATTTCACCTCTACAGTATTCCAGTATAGATATTAGGCGCCACATTGCCTTGTTCGATACGACGTTGTCCCAGATCATCCCGAAGTCAAGGTACGTTTGAGGCCTCTTGGTTTTTAACCTATAGTTGTTGGTTGCTCTCGCTCGTGCTATCCTGCCCTGCCCTGCCGCCCTCAGATCGAGTCATCGTGCTGTCGCTCGTCCGTTGGTATACCCCACTCCCTTCACTCCACCCTACCGCTTCTAGACAAGACAAAGGATGTGTCCGTCGTGGGCCAAACCAATGTCGGGCCTGCAGATGCTACTCCCCAGCTAGCCATCATTGGAAAGTATGGTGTCCCTGGGTCTGTGGTCGATGTGCTGCACAGCTTGGCCGTGCGCCAATTTTCTATCATTGGACGCCAAGCCTTGTTACTGACAGCCTTCGCGACGAAGCAGCTGCACTGGTTTACAATCGTCGCAGGTGCTGTAAGGTGAGCCATGCCGCTGCGCTCGGAATGAGTCGCTTCGGAGCGCCCCTGACACCATCCGAGGCGTCCTTCCGTTCGAATGAAGACTAACACTCCTCTTTCTCTCCAGACTCGTCCTAGATCACTCATATCGACTCGGCCGACGTCGCTCGACGTCACGAAAGCCGCCGGACATCCATTTCTGCATATAGTTTCATCTCGTAGCCCTGCGCCTGACGTCCCTTACACTCCCCACATCGCCGTTTTCACTGACAGGCTGTTTCGCTCTTTAAAATTACCAACATACTTCCCCTCTCTTCGTATGCCTCGGTTGTAATATCAGCCGAGTCACGGACATATATTGACGCGCTCACTTGTATATAAACAGTAGAAGCCCTGCTGATGGGCAGAGAATCCTTATTGGACTCCCACTGTGTTCTCGAAACGTTTCTGCGTGATTCCCCTCTCCCTCTTGCTTCCCTCTCTTTGGCTCTCGTTGCGTTAATCCGGGCTAACGCGCCGTCACACGCTCGCGGTCGAACGACTGGGATTTCTCTCTCTCTTTCACTATCTCTGTTCCTGTCTACTCGCCGCGTGCTATCTACGCCTGCTTCAGGTGCATCCATGGATGATTGCGCTTGTACCCGAGTACTCGTTGACCCACCGCTGACAGGCACGATGTTCTCATGTCCGCGACCCCGCGTCCGACAGCTCGTGCACTAAACCTCCTCTTCCCCCAATCCGCACAAAAATCCTGATCACTCGACCTTTTCCGCTAGTAGACAGATCTCACGACGGCGGACAGCATCTCGGGCATACCACCCCTCGACAGGCGCTCACTGCCATGGCACTAGCGCGACCTCCGTCCTGCACCACGGATCTTGATCGTGACTACGCTCGGGCACCACGCGGACCCCTCCGCAGCGTACTCCGATCCCGCGCTGGGCCAGAGCAACGTCGAGTGCGCAGGTGCTACTCACGCGGCTTGCCATCCTCGAACAGTACGGTATCCCTGCATCCGTACTTGACGCGTAGTACCGTGACAACCCTATCATTAGACGCCGGGGCCCACTCCAGACAGCCTTCACGACGGAGCTGATGACCATGTACGTCTCCTTCCGCGTGCCCATTGCCCTTATCATGGATCCGGGTTGTTGACGTGTGACACACAGCTCCCTTGCTATAAACGAGGTCAAGTCGGGGCACCACATTCGCAACCTGATGCGTTAATGATGGCCGCGGCGTCAAGGCCAAGGGAAGGACAAAAGAGGAAGTTCTATGTGTATGAGAGTCGCTTCCGATGTCAAATGGTATCGTGTATTGACACTATAACCCGCAATTCCGGTTCTGCGGCCTGGCAGGAAAAAGCGCGTTCAAACAGTATAAGCGTAGTATCAGTCATACCACAAACATAGTGAGCTTCCTAGGCGATCCACAAATTAGAACGTGTACAGTAGGACGGTCAGGATGGTGAGTGAGCACAAGACAGCCCGGGAAGGAAGTGAGGAAGCGCAGGATGTAGGACAGACGTATGGCAGATTTAGGAACTGGCCAAGGAATGGTAAGAAATGAAGGGATATGAGGATGACAGGGGGAAAGTCCTGGAGAGGGATAACGGGTAGTACGTACGACGACCGGTGGACGGTCGCTGCGGGTCATGTAAGCAAAGTAACCTTGGCTCGACTCTACCTCGACTCCTCGTGGTAGGCGCGAACACCGGACTATGGTGGTGGCCTACGAGAGTCGAATACAATGACCTCTGAAAAGATGAGATCATGAGGACGGCAGTCACGTGCAGCTCATTGAGCGAGCGAAGGGGAACAGACTATCTTTTGTGGTCCAAACCCAAAAGACATCATTATAGCTTTAGTCTAAGGGTCGTAACTCTGCGTTTGCTCGTGGGACGCCATACTTGTGATATTGTGCCAGTGCCGTGTCTGACCACGTGAATCGGAGAGGACGCAGAGTCCCCGAGTCGGACCACGACATCCCTACCTCTACCTCTTTATTCGATGTCCTGCACCGCACCGCTGCTGCATCGCTATCATTGGACGAGGCCCCTCGAATGAGTTTTCACAAAGAATGAGCGACATGAGTTGATGACCCTTGTGCCCATATCCTCGCTCTTACCTGCACCCGAGGTCCTTGGCCGTTCATCAGCCGCCACGAAGCGTTCCCGACCAACCAACCACTCCACACCTTGCAGAACCCGCAGCTCGGAACCCTCTGATTAGCACGGGGCCGAGCGCACAAAATCCCGCTCGCTCGACAACTTTCCCCCCTCGCCGACAGGCCTCCTTCTGGAGGATGGCCAGCATCTCGCGCTTGGGCGCCACACACGGACCGGCGTGATATCCCTCCTGCGCATGGACATCATTCGTTATGACCCCACTCGGGCACCCACTTTGCCCCCTCGGCGTCGTGCCACAATACGCGCTGGGCCACCTGCGCCAGGACGTACGAACCGCGGGCGCGTGCCGTACGGCGCGGAGGGCGCCCGCCGCGCCGCGCCGCGTCCACGCGTCTTGATGGGCAGCGACCGTGCACACCGCTTATTCGCGGCGACGATGATCGGCACGTATGCAGTCGCGGAGGCGATCCCGGTCTCTATTTTGACTACAGGCCCGGCCTGGCGGTACTACCGCTCGAGAACGGCGCCTTCTCGGACGGCGGCTCCCGTTGCTGACGGCGTGCCACGGGAGGTCGAGGAGGGCGCGAAGAAAAAACATGTATGCGAAACGACTTGTAGAAGACAGATGCTGAGGGGATGCGGCCTGGACGGATGTGAGCAACGGCTGTGAAAGAATGGGGTGGGAGGATGCATGTGAGTTTTGACGAGTACTGGGACAAGAGAAGATCATCCATAGAACACGCAATATAAGCTATATTTTTCATCTAGCATTTTACATCGTGCTAGTGCACCACCTCGTAAAACTAGACAAAAGAAATCGGTGTATATTTCAAAGTAAATTGCCAGATCTATTTGTTCGGTCTTGGAGAGGCCATAGCATACGGCTACGGGATTAAACGAACGCGTCCAAACCCACACCAAACACTTATCACCCGCTGATAGCCACAGTCGACTCGTTGCCGGCCAAGCGTTTGTTTAGCATGTCGAAGTGTGATACTGTGTGAACGATGTTGGCGCCGGTACGCATATAATCTGGGACGACAGATGAATTTGTAGGCGATAATGGGCCCCTCCTGAAGCGAAACTCCACGAATGTAGTTGATATCCCTCGGCCAGGGACGTCAGAACCGCCACGGGAGATAACCAAAGCTCAGATGTGGTCCCGATGCTGTGTGTTGTAGGTGTAAGCATGTTCAGAAATCTTGAGACTATGTGAGAATAATGTACTCGTACCTGGTTATCACCCGCCAGTTCGCCACGATGACTAAATATTCCATGTACTTCTCCCCCGTGCGCATTGCCCCAATTATGAGTCTGAGGCGCTGACACAGCGGTTTTGTCGTCAACGACGCAGTCAAGCAGGCTTCCGCATTCACGACCTCGGTACGGCACTGGAGAAGATGACTGCAACTGCATTTCCCAAGAAAGGAGCCGAAGGACGAGGAAGACGTGGTGATCAAGACGTGATGTCACCTCTGAGGAGGCGTGGCGTACAGACTGAAGTTAGCTTGTGAAGGGGAAGCTCGGCGTGTATGGTTGGAGCTTCCGATGTCTAAAAGCACCATGTATCCGAGGAGTGTTGGTGATACTTCAGAGGTATATGGGCCTGCTAAACGGCCGACAAATCGGAGAACGTGGTACTAACGAGAGTGGGCAGGGGGTAGCTAAGGCAAAAAGCGAGGGTCGGTGTACTGAATCTACAAACTAGCCGATGAAGGGCGATTGGCGGAGAACAGTGAGGATGACGGGGAAAAACTCTGTGGGGCAAGGAGAGTGGGTAGGGACGGATAGATCTGAGCACTTGGTGCTCCGCGCGAGCGCACCCGAAAAGTTTGACAAAAGCCAAATATGTCTACCAACATGCCGATCGTTGGCCCGTTGGGAAAGAGGATGCTACCGCCGAAGTAGCAGACTGTTTAACGCAGCTTGTTACATGCACGGGAAAAGGTAGTGTTTGTTTTGAGGCCGATGATAAGGAAGTGGCTGCCGAGGAACAGGATCTGAGGGCAGAGGCAGCGGTCAATAACAACGGTCCAGGAACAGAGCGAAAGGTGTTTCCAAGGGCGAGGGAACTAGCTTTGTTGCCAAACGAGGACATGAAGCCAGGAAGCACTAAGAGCTCGCCAAACGAGGTCAGCCCGACGTCGATTTTCTGCGCAATGAGACGAGGCTTAGGATGGGCTGGCTCTTGCTTTTCGTTGTGGGCTCACTCACTCGCATTGCATGTCTGTAACCTACACATTTGAGAGTACCAGTTGACGAGACTTCACTTGAGAAACTGGTTGGCGACGATGAGGCAATGGACGCTTTAACAGATGTAGGGAGAAAGAAAGAGCAATAGAATAGACTCACCAAAGTCGTCCCCCTAAGCTACTCGTAATACTGGTAACGTCAGCGACGAGCGTACTACAGTAGTGACACGTGAGATGGAGGCACCAGTAATGAAGGTAACAGTCCTCTTGGCGAAAACGAGTGGGATCTCACTGGCAGCCACCCACCCGAATAATCTGAATGTTCAAGCACTCATGCATCAATACAGCACGGGGTGATGTATTAACTGTTCGGTTTCGGTGGGCTCTGGGGATGGCAGTACCGGTCTCCACAGTTGAATTAGTGGACGGTCATGAGAGAGCTGTCGGGGGTAGATTGCCGCCCCTTGTCAGTCATCGGCAAACCTGCATATAACTTTTTTTGACTTGTACGAGCTCGTACTAGCTCGTACTAGCTCGTACGAGCTGAAAAAGTATGAAAAGTCCGTAAGTTGAAAAGGAACCTAGATTCAACCAAAAGCTTGCTTGGTCATGTTGCCGGAAAGTAATTAAGTAGAAAAAAGTTGTGGAAAAGCCAAAACAAGCCGAAAGTTGGAAAGTAGCATGCAGGCCATTTTCAGAGAATCATCATAGACCTTATCAACGAAGTTCTGGGGCACCTCTTCACTCTGAGCCCTCAAGCTGCAGATCGGTGCCCTGGTACTATATGCTCCGCGTGCATCATTACCAATGCACGCCCAATGTCCTCCTCTGTGCCACCCCCAAAGCCATCCTCATTCTCCTCCAAAATATTCCCACGAGCCTTGTATATCGCCACAGCCGCAGATGAGCCATGAAAGAGCGGCTTCTCAGATGACTCTATCGGTGTGCGTGCGTGCGTGCGGGCGGGCGATCTGCGGGCATGCGGGCGGGCATGCGTGTGGGCGTGCGCGCCCACATGAGTTGCAGGCGTGCGGGCGATCTGCGATTTGAGGCGGCATGGCGGTATCGCGGCTGCGTGGCGGTATGCAGCGTGGTCCAGCCCCTCCAACTCACAGTTGAAGCGAGGGAGGGGGGAGGGGGCTAAAGATAGTATTATTCATAAAACATAAAGTACAAGATATTTATCCTATTGTATTTATTAACATAATCCGGCATACGGGGGCTGCGTGAGTGGTCTCGGCAGTGTGCGTAAATGCGGGCGGGGTGCGTGGTGGGCGACCGGGCACGGGCGACGTGCGTGCATGCGAGTGATGTGCGGGCACACGGGCGGCGTGCAGGCACACGGGGAATGTGCCAGTGGGGGCGCGTGGGTGATATGATCATCGTCAAAGACTTTAGCAGGGAAGAAAACTACAAAAAAAAGAAAAACATAGCTAGAGCCCAACCCTTCTGTTCAAATCGGTCTCGTGTTTGCAGCAAGAGTGGGGGTTGGCCAGATGGAAAACAGACAGAACCCTCTCTATCTTGCATTTGTCGCGAGGGAGGGGCAACGGTTCGAAAACGAGAGGAATGCCGCCTCTCGTGAGGGTGTTGGCGGCGTCGATAGACGAAAATCCCTCTCTGTCTCACATTTGGAGCGAGAGAGGGGGGCGGTGGTGGGGAAATTTCCCTGACTTGTACTTGAGGGCCTTGAGGCGAGGGTGTCAGAAAAAACCGTAAAACCGCGGGTGAGGGTGCGGTAGTGGCTCGCACCCGCACCCGTGACTACCGTGACCGGAAAACCGCGGTGTTACCAATACCCGTGTAACTCCTTACACTTTATCCACTTTTTAACTTAAAGCCATTTCGGTACAATCATGAATGTGAACTTTTTTGCTTTTTCACTTATTTACTTGCAATTTACAAAATAAGTCGAAAAGTTGAAAAGTTTATGCATAGTTTGCCGATGAATTGCAGTAGAAATTCTACTAGGAAACTCCAACTGCGTTGGCATAGACCTTGCTGCTGCCAAATCGAACTGTGATTCTATTGCTACATCGCAGATCCAACGAAACGATGTCGACAGACACATGATTTAACGGTTTCGTCCACCGGAAGATCCGGTGGACGAAATCGGATATCCGGCGTCACAGTCACGCCGACATACGATGCGTGATGGCGGTCACTATGATCTAACCGCAAAAGGAGAAAATTGGTCGGCCAAGAGACCTTGCTGCAAGCAGCAAGGTAATGCCATTGGCACAAAGCCCATTTATCCCAAACTGGCCACACAATTTTCTTATTTTGCGCTTTCAGAAGAACTCTGTGCGGACAGAAATTTATTTTATGTAGAATTGTGAGCAGCATAAAGTTTTTGAGCTCAGAAGTCAGATTCAGCATGCGCAGACACTCAGCTCAGTAGGAGGGTCATGATGCACACCTTATTGGACGATAAGGCATACTTATCTCGGCCACTGGCGTAACGGTCTCTACATATGGGAAAGTTGTCTACGCCCGCTCACACGACGGGCAGGAATGGATAAGCAGAGTCCGCTTATGTCCAATAAACTGATGACTAAGTCAAGTCCGTTAATCAGACTGCAAATTTTAAATAAATATAGTCTGCTAATTTACTGGGTGAATAGTTTAGCCAGTGGAATGAATTGATATATCGGCTAAACTATTCACCCAGTAAATTAGCAGACTATTTTTATTTAAAATTTGTAGTCTGATTAACAGACTCGAATTATTGGACATTAATTGATCCCTAAGCGGACTCTGCTTATCCATTCCTGCCCGTCGTGTCAATTGTTGCATTTGGCATATCGATACACGAGGCAGTGTCCTTGCCCTCACTCTGAACCGCTACCCACATAGGCCTCTATCCCGCTTTCATGTCCTCACAGCCGACCGATTCCCCCCTTTCCGACCATATTCCTTCGACTCCTGATATGAGTGCCCCTTCTCAATGTTCTGTTTTACAGTCACTTTTGGAGGATGCCATCAAGAAGTACAAAAATCAGGTGGGGAAAAGCCTCGTCGAAGATCAACTCGTCATCGGACTCAGAACATGCGATTCTGTCGAGTCCGTCGCTGCCCTTCTCGAAGAGCGAGCACAGGCCTTCCGTGAATTCCGAGGACAAGACCGTCATAGCAAGATCACCAAATCGATCAAGCGTGTGGTCCACGTCCTTCATACCACTTTCAACCCTGTCAGTGGAGCTGTTCAAGTTGGACACGGCATCGCTTCAATAGTACGTCTGAAAGCGCAATGTGTTCTGTATTCCTGGTACTTGACGGTCATTCTATAGCCATTCCCACCTGTGAAAATAATATTTGCTGCTATTGGTATCCTCCTCGCCGTATGTGCCTTCCTTATTTTATAAGCGGGTGTTCTTAGTGTCTCAGACTGTCAAGGACGTGATTGCGAGTTATGATGCGCTCCTCGACCTGTTCGAGTCCCTCGCAAATTTCGTCCAACGCCTTGATATCTATACAAAAATGCCTCCTACGAGGGTCATGACAGAGACTATTGTGAAAATCATCGTCGAACTGCTCTCTACCCTTGCTCTTGCTACAAAGCAGATCAAGCAGGGGCGACTGAGTGAGTCGATCCTTGCCAATTTGAAACATGACTGAACACGACGCAGAGAAATTCGGGATGAAACTTTTAGGAGAGAATGAGGTTGAGGCGGCACTGAAAAGACTAGATAGGCTTACTCAGGACGAGGCCCGGGCTACCGCAGCGCAGATCCTCGAGGTGGTCTATGGTCTTGTCCAGAATATGAATGTAGTCATGGATGGTGAGTACATCCTACGGTTGGTCACTCACTTTGTACTGAATGTCTATGCCTTAAGACGGAATGGCGTCGACCGATGATGTACGAAAGGTTCTGGGTATGTTTGCCTGACGGGAATCAGCGAACACTATATCTGACTTGGTTCCAGAGACGTTGCAACAAATTACGAGGGAAGCGAACAAGGCAAAACGTCAGTTAGTTCCTAATCCCGCTAGTGCTGACTTGGGAGAACTGAGACTTGCTCACAGGTGACGAATTGCAGCCAAAGATTCGGACGTGGCTCTCCCCTCCAGATCCGTGGGAAAATCACAACATCGCGTGCGGGACCTATCATAAAAGAACCGCAACGTGGTTCATCGAAGGCGACGCTTTCACCGAATGGAAATTGTCTGGTTCACTTTTGTGGATTCGTGGGAATCGTGTGTCATCCATCACTGTTACGCTTTTACACTGATCCTGATGGCTTTAACCTCGTAGCGGGCGCAGGGAAGACCATCCTCTGGTACGTTAGTCACTATGCCTTCGATCCTTCCCATTGCAGTAACTCACGTCCTCGGCAAAGTTCCACAGTCATTGATGGCCTGCGCAAGTCTGGATTAGCATCTCTGGCATTCTTCTATTGTGACTTCAGAGACGACAAAAAGAAGGATCGCCGAGGCTTACTCTCCTCTCTCATCGTCCAACTTTGTGATCAATCCGACTCCTACTATGAGATTATGTCTAGTTTCTATTCTCAACACAGTCGTGGCTCGCAAGACCCCGGCGATGATGAACTTACGCGATGTCTGACGAACATCCTCAAATGCCCTGGACAAGCCCCAATCTACATTATTGTAGATGCATTAGACGAATGCCCTAACTCCTCCGGCGCACCGTCCCCCCGTGAAAGGGTCCTGATGCTTGTGGAGGAGCTTCTTGGTCTGCGCCTTCCGAATCTCCATATTTGCGTTACCAGTCGGCCCGAGACGGACATAGAAATTGTGCTTAATCCTTTGAACCCCCGTTCCATTTCCCTTCACGATGAGGAGAAACAAATCCAGGACATTGTTGACTATGTGACATCCGTGATTAATACTGACCCAAAGATGCGAAGATGGAGAGCAGAGGACAAGAAACTAGTTATGGGAACGCTCTCACAAAGAGCTGGCGGGATGTAAGGCCTTGATACCACGATGCTCCCTGGCGCTCACTCACGCTTGTAATGCAGGTTCCGATGGGTTTCGTGTCAGGTCGAGTACCTCCGGCACTGCTTTCCAGGACGTATCCGGCGTGCCCTGGATGAATTACCGGACACCCTCGATGCAACTTATGAACGCACTTTACAGGATATCCATGAGACATATTGGATATATGCACACCGGGTCTTCCAGTGTATCATGGTGGCATCCCGTCCGCTTCACGTCGAGGAGCTTGCGGAGTTCCTCGCTTTCGATTTCGAGGCAGGAGAGATTCCCAAGCTGGTGGAGGATTGGCGATCGGAAGACCCAGAGCATGCTCTACTCTCTACGTGCGCGAGTCTGATCACCGTTGTCAATGTGTCTGGTTCCCGTCTTGTGCAATTTTCACATTTTTCGGTGAAGGAATTCTTAATGTCGGGCCGCCTCTCCTCGCGAACATACACACTTTCCCGTTACCACGCTCTTATGACACCTGCTCATACAATCGTCGGGCAAGCCTGTCTCGGCGCCCTGGTACACCTAGACGAAAAAGTCGGCATGGATAGCCTTGAGAACTTTCCTCTCGCGAAGTATGCCGCAGTGCACTGGGTGGACCATACGCAATTCGAGAATGTATCACTAGACACGAAAATTCTCTTTGACCCAAAGAAGCCACATTTTTCAGTCTGGACCCGGATATATGATCTGGAGAGGCGCTGGCGCTGGCACTCACAAGACGAGGGAACAACACCCTTGCAATATGCGGCACGATTTGGCCTACGTGACGTTGTGGAGTTCCTGGTGGTCGAATGCTCGCAGGACGTGAACGATCGAAGCACCACCCGTAACAAGACTCCGTTATTCGCTGCCGCCAAAAGTGGACATCTCGAAGTTACACGAATTTTACTTCAACACGGCACAGATGTAAATACCTGTGACGACTACAGCAGTACTCCATTGCATTCCGCGTCGGAAGAAGGACATTTGGAAGTTGTTCGGGTCCTTCTCGAGCGTGGCGCAGATCCGAGTGCCCGGGACAACAACAGCTGGACTCCATTGTATTTCGCATCGCGAAGAGGATATGTGGAAGTTGTTCAGATCCTTCTCGAGCATGGCGCAGATCCGAGTGCCCAGAACAAGGACGGCTGGACTCCATTGCATTCCGCGTCGGAATCTGGACATGTGGAAGTTGTTCAGGTCCTTCTCGAGCGTGGCGCAGATCCGGGTGCCCAGAACAAGAACAACTGGACTCCATTGCATTCCGCGTCGCATTCTGGACATGTGGAAGTTGTTCAGGTCCTTCTCGAGCGTGGCGCAGATCTGAGTGCCCCAAACAAGGACAGCTGGACTCCATTGCATTCTGCGTCACAATTTGGACATGTGGAAGTTGTTCAGGTCCTTCTCGAGCGTGGCGCAGATCCGGGTGCCCAGAACAAGGACGGCAGGACTCCATTGCATTTCGCGTCGGAATTTGGACATGTGGAAGTTGTTCAGGTCCTTCTCGAGGGTGGCGCAGATCCGAATGCCCGGAAAAATGACAGCAGGACTCCGTTGCATTTGGCATCGGAATTTGGACATATGGGAGTTGTTCAGGTCCTTCTTGAGCGTGGTGCAGATCCGAGTGCCCAGAACAAGGACAGCTGGACTCCATTGCATTCTGCGTCGGAATTTGGACATGTGGAAGTTGTTCAGGTCCTTCTCGAGCGTGGCGCAGATCCGAGTGCCCAGGACAAGGACAGCTGGACTCCATTGCATTTGGCGTCGGAATTTGGACATGTGGAAGTTGTTCAGGTCCTTCTCGGGAATGGCGCAGATCCGAATGCCCGGAAAAACGACAGCAGGACTCCATTGCATTCTGCGTCGGAATTTGGACATGTGGAAGTTGTTCAGGTCCTTCTCGGGAATGGCGCAGATGTGAACGCCCGGGACAGGGACAGCTCGACTCCATTCCAATTGGCGTTTCAAGAAAAACACCACTCTCTCACACAAGTGTTGTTGGCGCATGGGGCAAAGGAGGAAAACCATGTATCAATCATTCTGGAGTGTTAGATCACTCGTGGGCGTACTTAAATGTCATACCAGGAATATGAAGAGGACAGCGTGAGTAACACATTAATCACCAACAGGAAGCGGTACTAATTCGTTTGTAGCGTCACGCTAAGTGAAGTACATCTCGCATCTATTTAGACATACTTGCGGCGGAGACTGGAAGTAGGAAGAATGGGTGATCATTTACTTTGGAGTTTTCTAGATAATCCAATGGGTAGGGGGGAGCAAGTGGGTAGATCGTTATTGTTATTTATCGAAGGCAAAGGGAGCTGCTGTGGGCGGCAGTGCTCACTCGGACAGTGGCAGCACACGCTTGAGGGATAAAGAAAATTTCCTTATGAGGGAGGATAGTAGCTTAGGTCCATCTGAGCCAATAGTGACGTGTCTTTCCGAGATAACAAGCTCAAGTGACCCCATGCACCTATCTTATCTCCTTTCAGCTGCATCGCTGGACGAAAAACAAAACCACGACAGGCAAGAATGGATAAGCAGAGTCCACTTATAGTCCACTGTGAGATCAATTAATGTCCAATATATTGACCACTAAGTAGATTCAGTTGTTGTCGCAAATTATATTAAGACAATTGAATGATCTGTCGACCCATCCTTATATGTCACATGATTTAAAATAAGAATATGCAAACAATTGAATATTAGTCATGTGCTTAAGAGAGAGCCCTTTATTTCCTGACATATGTAAACTAAATTGTTATCTCACCCAATGTGCATCATCGATAAGATTATATAAACTTATTTCACTCTATTGTTTTAGTCTTAACAGGCTCTGATTAGCTTAATGCAGCAGGGCATGGAAAGGCATCTGTTTATACTGAATAAGATGAGACATAAATAATGTCTACAAATCAGGCTACAAATTTTAAATTAGAATAGTCTGCTAATTTGCTAGTGATTATTGGCTGATGGAGATCGATTGGCCTGATAATTTCCAGCTAATGAGCAGACTATTCTAATTTAAAATTTGTAGCCTGATTTGTAGACATTATTTATGTCTCATCTTATTCAGTATAAATGGATGCCTTTCCATGCCCCACTGTGTTAAGCTAATCAGAGCCTGTTAAGACTAAAACAATAGAGTGAAATAAGTTTATATAATCTTATCGATGATGCATGTCAGGTGAGATAACAATCTAGTTTACATATGTCAGGAAATAAAGGGCTCTCTCTTAAGCACATGACTAATATTCAATTGTTTGCATATTCTTATTTTAAATCATGTGACATATAAGGATGGGTCGACAGATCATTCAATTGTCTTAATATAATTTGCAACAACAACTGAATTTACTTAGTGGTCAATATATTGGACATTAATTGATCTCACAGTGGACTATAAGTGGACTCTGCTTATCCGTTCTTGCCTGTCGTGAACGCGTGACATCATGATTACCAAATCACAACGCATCTGTTGACTGTTGATTACAGCAGAGCACGTGAACTCAAAGGATCCGCTCCGCTCCGTCCAGAAGCTCAAGCTCAAGCTTCCGACGTACATGGCAGTCTTGAACAGCTTGTTCAGGTTGTTCATCCGTTGTACCTTTAACCTGTAGTGATGTTGAGAAGAGGCCGGCCATGGTGAAGAAATTGAGGGTGTCCTAGATGCTCTGCACATACGCGTTTGGGGTGAAGAGGAACCCGTCGGCGACGACTCGGACCTTGATGATGTACTCCCCCGTGAGGGTGAGGTGATACACAGGTGTGGCCACAGAGTCGACGACAATCCTCTGACAACACCGACAAGTAGCACGAGCTGGAAGACGGTACTAGTATGCGCTACGCAATCGGCGAGGGTAACCATCTGAAGATGCGTTCACCGCCTGCGGGTCGTACGAGGGATGGTCGCGAATGAAATCGGCCTTGATGGCTTTGCGTTCTCTAGCTGCCACCCCCTCGTTATTAATGGTCGCAAGCAAATCACTAACTTGAAGAAGCAGGTTGGTTTTGAACAAGTAACGAGACTACTGAATGGGACTCACAGGTATCACTCCGTTTCTTAGCCGATAGGGTTCTGGTGCGTGGTGCTGTTGCTCGCGAGCGTGCCGCAAAGTGGCAAGAGGTACATTGTTCAATGGTGTGTCACCCGGCCCATTGGCATGAACGGGTCGCTGCAATATATTGTGGCTCTGTTTAGTAGGCCGCGTGACTCGAGAATGATACTTGTAACAATTGCATGATATTGGAATGAGAGATTCTCAATGAATATGATCGCGTATGTTACGGGCGAGAGCTTTATGATCAGCCATGATCGTATTGGCCTTTGCCCAAACATGGCATGATCCGGCCCAATCCGGCATGATCATGCCCAATCTGCGATGATCATGGGCCAAATCTATAATCCCCAAAATCATGTTTCTGCACTTTTGCAATCATGGCTACTCATATCTCGCCCTCCTTTCCCACAAACTTCATCTCTCCGCCCCCGAAATGGCTTGTTAGCGACGATGCTTTCACTGTCTTCTCATCAAGCTGTTCTCGCGCACCCTCTCTGGCACCTTCGGATACAGAAGATGCCCATGTCGATACTGTTTTCTCTCCTGTTCAAGAAGCCTTCATCCGCACTTCTGCACCGCCTTGGGCCCTTCTTTCGAGATACAACAAGTCATACCCACCAAACACAGTGTCCTCTACAACGCGCGAAGACATCGCCGCTGCGCTCCATGCGCAACCACGCCTTGGCTCATCCCGACTTCCGTTCACCCAGCTCCCATCGCAGACCGAGAACGTAGATCCCTCTCCCGCCCGCCGCTCACGCGTTGTCTCCCCGTCTATACGGAACCTCCTTTTACCGTGCGTACCATCCCCGCCTCCGCGGCCCCGTCTTGAAATGACTCCTCCCGTTATCGATTGCGAGATTGTCCACGGGACCACTCTCCTGGGACAGAGAACACCCTCGGCGCGGCACCCCGGCTTCTTTCCCTCTACCACCATCTTCTCCCTTTGCAGAGGAAGATGAGCATGAGGGCTCAGAGCTATCTCCGTTCCACTCCGTGTATCCTAAACCTAAACGAGTGCCTCTCTAGGTACGCACAAATTTTCTGTCTCCAGTGTCCTTTTTTCTTTATTGACACCTGTCTTGTCTTGACTGTGCACCACCTGATATTTGCTGCCTTCGTCTCTCGCCAGGCGCATATCACCCCGGACTATTCCGAGCCCGACGAATGCACACGCATGCAGCCACACGATAAAGAAGATGGCGATCACACGGAGTTGTGCGGAGTGCTTCCAGCTGCGTCGTTTGAGGTAAAATGGCTTCCTTATCATTATCAAACTCTATTCAAAGCTGTTTGGTGTGACTTTGCCACAGGCTTCGCTTGTTCCAGGAAGCGCCCCCGATGAACGGCATCGCCAACCCTGCGCTTCCCTGTTGCCTGTTCCTGTCATTGAGGTGTCCTCGACTCCGTTATTGCCTAGATCTCTCGAGCGTCATAAGGTATGTGGACTCTTTTGTAATTCACGTCGTCGATCTCACATTGTCCACTACTGCCAGCCGCATGTGGGCCAACAGCAGCACGCAACCCCATGGATGCCGTCCCGATTCTCCGGTCTCCGCGGCCCTACCACTATTGGCAACGGCCCCGTCCTCGCTATCTATGGACAGTCCAGTTCCCGATGTTGCTGACCATAACGCACGGCCAAGCCGCCAACGTACTCCCGGGCCGCCTCGTCCCTCCTCACCATCCTGGACGAGCAAAGTGTACCGCCCAGTCCTGCCAATAGTGGACACCCGACCTCGTCTCCTCTTAGCTCTCCACCATCATCACCGGGCTCAGCTCATCCACACATATGTGATACCACTTTGTCTCCCATTCTGGCCCGCGCATTGCCTCGTGGAGTATTGGGTTCTCCCAGGACCGAGCATCAGGACACGCTTAGTCACCATAATGGACGGCACAGATGAAATGATCACCGTCTGGCGGGTGTTGGCGACATTGTGTCGTTTTTCTGATTTCGTCTATACTGTTCCGTCATTTGGGGTCTAGGTGCCAAGGTTAGTAATCAACACGCCTACAGAGAATGAGACGTGGGTGTTTGCGAAGGGACATCAAGAGGGACTTTCTCGGTCTAGCCCCAGCCCCAGGGAGTGAGAATATTGTTCATGTCACCGCCTGGGCGAGGCTGTCGCTGCTGTTGGGCTATGGCATGGGGCATCTGCACGCTTGCCCTTTACTCGGACGTCCTGGTGGCTGCATACTCGAAGTTTGACTCCGACTGGAACTCCTTGACGACAAAGCCTCTTCCTCCTGGTGCTATGGCGCGATGACCTACCCATCCTCGCTCTGCAGGGCCGCTGGACGCTCGCGCGGGAGTCTACTCTCTAGATCCCGTCCTTCTGCGCGACGTTACTCCTCGATGTCCCAGGGAGCAGACGTGTCTGTTCCTAACTCCACTACCACCCAGGCGCAGGGGCTGGGTGATGGCTTGTCGTCAAAGATGAGGTTTACGTACTCATGCGTTTTCCTGGGCGTGGTGATGGCCTCGTTCTTGCTCTCCTCTCCAACTATGGCAACATACGCATTCGGGCGCTTCTCCATGCCACCTTTGAGGTTTGAATACTGAGAGACATATGCCGGAGAGTAAATTTTGAAGGTAGCGAGAACACGGGTAAGATAGATGTTATTAATAAGAGGTACAAACTTGTGCTGACGGTTTTTGTCTTGGACGCAACGCGAGGCGTCACGCTCCCAATCGACTCGGCTTCAACTACAACCGCACATCACTTTGTGGCCACCTCGATTGTGAACCCAACACCCCGTTTTGTGATTTCCTTAGCGTTGGCGTCTACAGGTACTCGGACCCGGCGACTTCCAGTGGCAGCGTTGGACTCTCAACCCAAAGCACAGGGAGGGCTGCGGTGCGTGAATTCTGAGAGTGGGCAGGAGTTGGTCTGTCACTTGATCTTTACAAGGCAAAACAGCAAACATAGGAAGGCAGTCTAAACTCTCACCTTTGCAATCGCCGTTCGAGACTGTTCGAAAAGAGTACTGCAACGAATAGACCAAGGCAGACTTTATTCCCTGTACATCTACTTGTGATCAAGATCGGGGGCTATATCGCTGTTGTTCTCCAAATGTACGAATGGGGTAGGGAAGAGGTGGAGGCCATGGATGTCTCGCTTCAGGGTACCCTTGAAGTCAAAATAAAAGTAGGCCATAAATGCGAATCCGGCTTCACGTACATTTCTGGTGTCTTCAATGACAGCGGAGATCTCAAAAGCGTGTGTGAAGTTGAATTAACATCTATGGCCCTTTTATCTTGATTTCAAGGACACGGTAGCGGGGTGCTCACAGCACAACTTTGTTCGATCGCAATAAACTGTCTGCCCGATGCCTGTCAAGATGTTTATTCAATGTTATATTCAGTGACTGGTGGTGGCTCGCAGCCATCTATTGGTAACACTTTTACACAATCTCTTGAGGGGATATAGGCCCGATGTATGAGTACATTACCCGAGATACGCTCGACGGGTGACGTTGGAATACGTGAGGGCATAAAGGTCACATGATAAAGAAATTACGAGTAACGCAGACAACAAATGGCTACAGGATTGATTTATAAACGAACGCGTCCAACCCACACCAAACGCTTATCATCCGATAGCCACAGTCGACCCGTTGTCCACCAAGTTTGTTTAGAATGTCGAAGTGTGGACGATGTTGGCGCGGGTACGCATATAATCTGAATTTGTTGGCGACCTTGATAATCAACCCCTCCCGAAGCGAAAGCTACGAAACTCCCGGTAGTTGACATCCCTCCGCCGGGGACGTCGGAACTGCCACGGGGGCGCCGGGAGGGAACCAAAGCACAGAAGTGATTCGGATGCTTTGCGTTGCAGGTCTAAGCATGTTCAGAAATCTTGAGACCATGTAAGAATCACATACTCGTACCTGGTTATCCACCCGCCAGTTTCATCGCAATGACTAGATATTCCATGTACTTCCCCTCCCTCGTGCGCGTTGCTCCAATTATGAGTCTGAGGCGCTGACACACAGCGGTTTTGTCCTCAACGATGCGGTCAAGCAGCTTCCGCATTCACGACCTCGGTGTGGGAAGACGTGTTGACCAAGATGTGATGTCACCTCTGAGGAGGCGTGTCGTACGGACTCAAGTCAGCTTTGGAAGGGGAAGCTCGGCGTGTATGATGGGTGCTTCCGAAATCCAACAGCACCGTGTATCCGAGGAGTATTGGTTATACTTCAGAGGTATGTGAGCCTGCTAAAAGGTCAACAAATTGGAGAACGTGGTAGTACCGTGAGTGGGCGGGGGATGGCCAAGGCAAAACCGAGGGTGGATAGCGTAGCGTACAGGATAGACGTACTGGATCTACGAACTAGAGGATGAAGGGCAATTGGCGGAGGACAGTGAGGATGGTGGGGAAAAGTCTGTGGAGCAGAGAGAGTGGGTAGGCGGATAGATATGAGCACGTAGTGCTCCGCGCGAACGCAAACATGTATACCAACATGCCGATCGTTGGCCCGTTGGGAAAGAGGATGATACCGCCGAAGTAGCGGACTGTTTGACGTAGCTTGTTACATGCGCAGGAAGAGGTAGTGTTTGTTTTGAGGGCCGATGATAAGGAAGTGGCTGCCGAGGAACAGGATCTGAGGGCAGAGGCAGCGGTCAATAACAGCGTTCCAGGAACAGAGCGAAAGGTGTTTCCAGGGCGAGGGAACTAACTTTGTTGTCAAACGAGAATATGAAGGCAAGAAGCACGAAGAGCTCGCCAAACGAGGTCAGCCCGAAGTCGATTTTCTGCACAACGAGACGAGGCTGGATGGGCTGGCTCTTGCTTTTCGTTGTGAGCTCACTCACTCACATTGCATGACTGTAACCTACATATTTGAAAGTACCAGTTGACGAGACTTCACTTGGGAAACTGGTTGGCGACGATGAGGCAATGGACGCTTTAACAGATGTAGGGAGAGAGAAAGAGTAATAGAATAGACTTGCCAAGGTCGTCCACTTAAGCTTGAACATTGATAACGTCAGCGACGAGCGTACTAGTGACACACGAAATGTGGTGCGATGGAGGCACCAATAATTGGGGTAACGGTCGTCTTGGCGAAAACGAGCGGGATCTCATTGGCAGCCACCCACCTGAATAATCAGAATATTCAAGCACTCGCGCATCGATACAGCACGGGATGATGTATTAACCCTTCGGTTTTTGTGAGCCTAGGGGATGACAATACCGGTCTTCACAGTTGAATTACGCCACCTGCGTCCATAATTAGAATTTACCCCTTGTCACATGACCCTGTTGACATAATTCGACTCTGCATGATGTGCCAGTCGGTTCCGCGTTCTTTCACCTGGCGACGGTGGCTGGGAAGGATTCCCACGCCCACCTTCACCAACAATTTTCATGCACATACTCGATCCTGACCCGTGCTTGCTCATCCCCAGATCACAGAGAAAGCTCATATAGCTTGGCTCAGCTCATCAACACGGACACGATATTTCTTCGTCTCCCACTTTGGCTCGTTCGTTACCTTGTATAACACCGCGTTCTCTTGGGACATGGTATCAGGACACCCTTGGCCACCGTAACGAACGTCACGGATGAAAAGACCATCTTCTATGAGTGTTGGTGAAATAGGTTGTAATTTTTATGATTTTGCCTATGCTGTTCCTTTATTTGAAGTCCTAGGTGCGAGCGGTTCGTAACTGACACACCTACGGAGGAAACAACGTGTGGAGATATACGCAGGGCCATCAGGAATGACATCCTGGGTGTCAGCACAGGGGTTGAGAACCTTTTGTTTGTCACCGCCTGGCCGAAGATTTTGTTGTTGTTGAGCAATGGTGTAGCCACAAGACCTGCTTGTACTCGGATGTCCTGGTGGCTGCGTACTTAACGTTCAAGTTCGTCTCGAAACCCTAAAGCATTTTCCTCCTGGTGTAGTTCTGCGAGGATGTACCCATGCTTGTGCTGCAGGGTCCCTGGCTGCTCCGGCAGGACCCTCCCCTGTCCTTTGAACAGCCAGGGGATCTACTCTCTGTGGATCCTCTGTCCTTTTACGTGGCGCTGCTCCTCAACGTCCCAGAGGACAAATGGACGTCATTCCTTACTCCACTGGGCCACCTGGCGCAGGTGCTGAGGATCGCTTGTGGCCAAAGAGGGGTTCACCCGTTTCCTGGTCGCAGTGACGGCATTGTTCTTTTTCTCTTCTCCAAATACAGCGACATATGCGTTCAGGCGCTTCTCCATGCCGCCTTTGAGGTTTGGGTACTGAGAGACATAGGACGTGGGCAACGTATGACGATGGTGAGAACGCGGGTAAGATCGAAGTTGAGAAGTACAAACTTGCGCTGACGGTCTTTGTCTTAGTCACGATGGGGAGGTATCACACCCCCAGTCAGCTTCAACTACAGCTGATGTGCATATCGCTTTGTTACTACCTCAATTATAGACGAAGTGCCACGCCTCGTGTTTTGATTTCCTTGGTGTTGGCGTCTACAGGTACCTGGTCTTGGCGAGTTGCAGTGGCAGCGTTGGACTCTCTACCCGAAGAACAAGAGGGCTGCGGTGCGTGAATTCTGAGAGCGGGCAGGAGTTTGTTTGTCACTTGATCTCTACAGGGCGTAACGGCAAACATTGCGTTAATGGGAGGCAGTCTGAACTCTCAACTTTGCAATCGCTCTTCGAGACGGCTCTTTTCGACTACTGCACCGAATACACAGAGACAGACTTTATTCTCTACACATCTACTTGCGATCAAGATCGGGAGCTATGTCGTTGCTGTGCTCCGCGGGCAAGAACTCAGCAGGGAAGGGCGCCGGGCGTTCTTTGGTACGTGTTGTTTCAAGGTCTCGAATCCAGATGGCCTGACATCGCTGACTACTTGTACAATCGTGGAGAAGGGCAAACCATGGATATCTCGCATTGGGGTGTCCTTAAAATCGAAGTAGAAATATGCCCTAAATGAGGATCCGGCTTCACGTACATTTCTGGTGTCTTCAATGACAGCGGAGATCTCAAAAGCGTGTGTGAAGCTGAATTATCATCTATGGCCATTTTACTTCGGTTTTAAGGACACCGCGCGGCGGGGTGCTCGCAGAACAACACTCTTCCATTTTCAACAAACTCCCTGGCCGATTGGAAGCCTATCGGGATGCTTATATTCGGCGACTGATGCTGGCTCACGTCCACTCATCAGTGGTGTCTTATAGTGTTCAGAGGAGATACAGGCTCGATGTATGTACGAGTATTAACTGTTATCTCGGTGTCCTCCCGCTTTATATCGAAGTTTTTTGCTAGTCAAGTTCGATTTCAAAGTAAAAAGAATACTCACATCGCTAGCTAGTTGCCCCGCGGTAACTCTAGGCGATATCATGAGTCCCGATGCCCTTGTCTCCTGTGCAGGTTTTGCCGCGCTGGTACCATTATAATCATCCCCGAAGAAACCCAACCAGACTGTCGCATTGGCATGCCTGCCATAACCTCTACATAGCACACCTTCCCCGATGCGGGTAAACGATTTACGTAGACGAAACTGTTGTCTACTTCGCGTCAGTGGGCATCACCACCGTATGAACTGCAAGGAAGATGTCCCTGGAAGTACCCGTGTGTGTGATGGTCGTCATACTGAAGGGTGGTTCCAGAATGGTAGGGCGTCATAGCGAGCGACTCTGTGCCGTGGTTATGAGTAAGCTCGAGGATGCCTGGCCAGGTGGCTCGGCGGTCAGGTTGTTGGCGATGCGTAGGAAGCAAGAGAACGGCACACCTTCACGACTAAGAAGGCCTTCCTTTTTTTCGGAATCTGTGGCCTTGCCGCCGGAGCGAGGAAATACAGCGTAAAGTCGCTGAAGCCGCGCTCTGTTCGTTGAGGAAGGGAAGAGGGAGATTAGCGATCGATGTCTGTCAGGAAATAAGAGTAAATGGGTCGCTCACTTTTCGATAAGCTCCATTCCAATGATCTGTAGAGGTGTGAGTTGGCGCCTGGAAGGCACTATTCAGGAAGGGACTTACGTCTGTGTATAAAGGGATTGAAATGTTAGGATCTTTGATCCGTAACATTGTGTGGTTGAGCTACAAAAGTTGATCGTTTCCCTCGCTAGTGAGAAAAATACTCGCCTTGTAACTTGCAGTTTCCTCGGAGTAGGGCATATCAGGGTTGACAGGGGTGAACGACTCGGACCTAACTTAGTAGGGTGAGTTGCGGCCCTCTGTATATCTCACCGACTCGGAGGCCACGCCGCAGGGCCAAAATGGTAGCTCGAATTCACATCGAGCCGCCCATCACCGTGACTTCACTTGAAGGTGGTGCGGTGGATTTGCTACCGAGGGTAGTAGACCTCACGTGTCGCCAGCGCTATCACAGCGCTCATTTGGCGCGCTGGTGATGTTGCTTTCGTGTCATGCTCTTTTTGACACCCCCAGAGATATACGCAACTTTTTCACCTGTCCCGGCTACTACTGACCGCCCCTTCTGTGCACATAGTATCCTATTCCTGGGCGGTCTCTTTTTTTCGCATTCAGGAACAAGCGGGACCGCCTACAGACTTTCTTTCCTCGGAGCCATTCTCATTGCCATTCTCAAATGGCCAGCTATCGACGTCACGGTATTGGTCTAGATGTCGGGCTTTCTCAATCTTTTCGGGTGCGCACGTGCGTATGCTATCGTTGTCTCCCCTTTACTAAATTTTCCCACTCCCTTTCCCCGTCGTCCTTGCTTTCTTTCGCCAATTACCATTCCTGGGCCAATCCACAAGTCTGTCGTACATCCGGCTTGTACGCCGCGCTCCCTCACATTTTACCCTAGCCATCTCACCCATATCACCGCCACGTGCTCCAGTTTGTGAACCGTTTAGCAGGCTCACCTACGTCTGTAGTATGACCGACACTCCACCTATATGCTGGAACTTTGTTTTACCGGACCGCACAGCTGCATTTGTCAGTTTGTTGTGAGTTAGTTGACTTTAGTCTTTATGCCACACCTCCTCAGACCACGCATACGCCGACACATGTCCCTTGTCCTTCCCTTAGCCTTCGACTCTTTCCTTGGGAAATGACGCGGCAGTCATCTTCTCCGTCACCGCGCTAGGTTGCCACTGTGGAACCCTGCTTGACTGCGTCATTGACGATAATATCCGCGTGTTTCAACGCCCCAGAGTTATGATAAGTGCAATCCTCACGCGGGAGGGGACGTACTTGGAATATTTGGTCATCGCGGCTTAGCTGACGGGGGTACCAGGTACTGTAGAGTACATGATTCTCAGTGTCTCAGGATTTCTGAACTGGCTTCATCGTACAATCACAGTACACCTTCTGAGCTTGGGCTATCCCCGTAGCGATTTTGAGGTTCCTAGCGCAAGGATACGAACCTTCGTGGGGTTTCGCACCATAGAAAGTTCATAATCAAGCTTGCCTACAAGCCCACCCGTCATCGCCCAGATCATCGGAAATAAGCGCCAGGCTCGTCCACAATTCGTCAAGCTTCAGGAGCAACGAGTCAACTGTGGGCATCAAAGTAGAAATGTTGATATAGGCGTTTCGCGTGGGTGTTCATTTTCAAGCACAGACCCATAACTGTATGCTGCGATCTCTCGTAGACGAAACAAATAGATTTTGGCATTAGAACATACGTAAATTCCTTTCGTCTACAGTAGTTGTATTAGATGGTGGACTAGGATGGTGTAGAAAACCGGCATGTTCACTGAATCATGTGATGATGGGATTGCTTTTAGGATTCCTCAGTAACTAACATGGCTGTTCGTGACCTCGGGGGCAATCGTTATTGTTATTGAAGGCAAGGGGAGCTGCTGTGCTCACTCGGACAGCACGCGCTTGAGGGATAAGGAAAAATTCCTTATGAGCGGGGACGATAGTAGCTTATGTCTATCTGAGCCAATAGTGACGTGTCTTTCCGAGGTAACAAGCTCAGGTGTGCCCATGCACCTATCTTACTCTATCTCCTTTCAGCTGCATCGCTGGACGAAGAACAAAACGCGTGACATCATGATTACCAAATCACGACGCGTCTGTTGACTGTTGATTACAGTAGAGCACGTGAACTAAAAGGTTCCGCTCCGCTCCACCCAGAAGCTCATGGTCGAGCTAGTTTGACCCCGCATTGCCGCTCTTGCAATCATGGCTACTAATACCTTTCCTCTAAAGTATCGTAGAAAATCATCTCCACCACCCTCACCACGGATGCTCTCTCCAATTGCGCATATCTCACCCTCCTTTCCCACAAACTTCATCTCTCCGCCCCCGAAATGGCTTGATAGCGATGATGAGTTGGAGCATGAGCCCGCTCTCACTAGCGATGATGCTTTCACCGTCTTCTCGTCCAGCTGTTCTCGTGCACCCTCTCTGGCACCTTCGGATACAGAAGATGCCCATGTCGATATTGTATCCTCTCCTGTTCAAGAAGCCTTCATCCGCACTTCCGCACCACCTCGGGCCCCTCTTTCGCGATACAACAAGTCATACCCACCGAACACGATGTCCTCTACAACGCGCGAAGACGTCGCTGCTGCGCTCCTTGCTCTCCATGCGCAACCACGCCTTGGCTCATCCCGACCTCCGCTCGTCCAGCTCTCATTGCAGACCGAGAATATAGATCCGCCTCCTACCCGCCGCTCACGCGTTGTCTCCCCATCTATACGGAACCTCGTTTTACCACGCACGCCATCCCCGCCTCCGCGGCCCCGTCCCCATATGACTCCCGTTATCGATAGCGAGATTGTCCACGGGACCACTCTTCCGGGACAAAGAACACCACCTCTGGGCGGCACCCCGGCTTCTTCCCCACTTCCTCCATCTTCTCCGTTTGCAGAGGAAGATGAGTATGAGACCCCAGAGATATCGCGGTTCCATTCCGTGCCTTGTCCTAAACCTAAACGAGCGCCTCTCCAGGTACGCACACAAATTTTGTCTCCGGCGTCATTTTTATTTTTATGTTTTATTGACATGTGTCTTGTCTTGACTGCGCCCACCTGACATTTGCTGCCTTCATCTCTCGCCAGACGCATATCACCTCGGACGATTCCGAGCCCGACGAACGCACACGCGTGCAGTCACGCGATAAAGAAGTCGAAGAAGATTGTGATCGCACGGAGTTGTGGGAAGTGCTTCCAGCTGCGTCGTTTGAGGTAAAACAGCTTCCTTATCATTATCAAACTCTATTTGATGTGACTTTGCCACAGGCTTCGCTTGTTCCGGAAAATGCCCCCGATGAACGGCATCGCCAACCCTGCGCTTCCCTGTTGCCTCTTCCTGTCGTTGAGGTGTCCTCGACTCCGTTATCGCCTAGGTCTCTCGATCATCATAAGGTGTGTAGACTCTTTTGCAATTCACGTCGTCGATCTCACACTCGTGTTGTCCCAAGACGCTACTGCCAACCGCATGTGAGCTAACGGGAGCACAGCAGCCCCACGGATGCCGTCCCGATTCTCCGGTCTCCACGGCTTCACCACGATTGGCACCGGTGTTGCCCGTGCTATCTATGGACAGTCCACTTCCCGATGTTGCGGACCATAACGCACAGATCAAGCTGCCAACGTACTCCCGGGCGGCCTCGTCCCCGCTCACCATCCTGGATGAGCACACCGTACCGCCTAGTCCCGTGTACGGCGGCCACCTCGCCTCATCACCTCTCAGCTCCCTACGGTCATCACCGGCTCCCGAGCAACGGGGAGAATCGGAACATGCGCCACTCCCCGGCGCGTGCGCGGGCATCAAGCGTCCTGCCTCTGCTGCCCCAGAGGACGTCGACCCTGATGCCGACGCCACTGTTGCTAATATCGTCGAGCCAACATCGGCATCGGCATCGACGTCCGTCCCGCCTGCGCGTGCACGTCCTCGCGCGAAACGGCGCCGTAGGGACATAGACGCGGACGACAGGCCTTGGCGCAACCGCAAGAAGCATCTTCCCACACCAACACAGGAAGCCTCCGCCTCCGCCTCTGCTCCTACCTCTACCTCTACCTCTACCCGTCCTCCCGTCCCACCCTCCGCGCCGAGCGCCTCCTCCTCTACCACCACCACCACTTCCATCTCTTCCTCCTCACCCACCGCCGACGACCCAAACCCAATTCCAGACGAAGCAGACGAGGACGAAGACGAAGACGACCACTCGGAAGCCAGCAGCGACGAATGCGGCAGCGACGCTGGCGGCGGCGCAGACGACGCCGAACACGACCCCCAACGACCATGTCCGCACCCCGCCCTACTCGGCATCCTCCTCGAGACCCTAGCCCAGTCGCGCGCCTCCTCGCTCCCCCTAACAGCGCTAACGCGCACAGCGCCCGCGCTAGCGAGCTACCCGCACGCAGCACTGACGTCCACCCTCGCGTGGGCCGTGCGCGCGCGCATCCTCGGCTGCGTGCGTTCATCGGGCGAGGCCTTACCCCCGTCGTACTTTTACGATCCCGCTGCCGATCCGGATCGTGAGCGCGGCGAGCTCTTGCGCTGTTTGATGCCCCGTGCTGGCAAGCGCCGCGAGACGATGAAGTATAAGCAGTATTATTGGGCCCCTGTCGTCGTCGGGCGGGGACGCACGAGGAGGTGGGATGTCGATTGGGAAGAGTGAGCGTGTGCTTTGCCTGTGATTGTTGGCTAAATTATTGTTGTTATTCGGGTTTCCTGCTGTCGAACAAAGCTGTAAGCCGATGAATACCCCTAGTAGCGTTGTGTACGCAATGCCAATTCTTGTTCTTTTCTTGCAATATGTCCCATGCGAATGAGTGAGAAAAGGAGACCATCATGTTAACTATGGGAAACATGCGAATACGTATGGTAGGAGCATGGAAGGTTCATAGTAACTCATACATACATGGCAGCAGAAAACACTACCTGTCGGTCACCCACTTTTAATCCCACCCTACTGGTTGTGCAGCATCCCATTGCGTTGTACCGGCAGGCTCTGCTGCCCAGTCATTGGTGGCGGTAGCCTCCGCAGCCCAATCAATAGTACCTAAACAGCCGCTCATAAGACAACCTTACGAAAAATCAGTTTCAGTACTTACCCTCTGTAGCAAGCGTGGGATTGATGCCCCCAACAACAGGTGCTGAGGCGACGTCCCACTCGGTGACAGGTTCAGCCACGGCATCGCCAGCCGCAGCGGCCTTGGCCTGCGCCTCTTCCTGTTGCTGCTTCTCGACCTCCTCGGGGTCACGGTAGAAGAACATGTCGACCATGACGTTCCAGCCGTCGGGCGTGCGGGGAATGGTGCCGCGCAAGCGGAGCACTTCGCGCGCAAGCAGCCACCAGATGAGGCCGATCGCGTGCCGCGATTTGTTGTTTGTCGGGATCGCCACGTCAACATATTTGAGCGGGGCGTCCGTGTCCGCGAGCGCGATGACAGGGATGTTGACGTACGATGCCTCGCGGATCGCTTGGTGATCGACGCGCGGATCGGTAACGATGATGAGGCGGGGCTCCTTGAAAGAGCGTGTGATGTAATTTGTGAATGAGCCGGGGGTAAAGCGGCCGGCGATCGCTTGCGCGCCAGTGTTAGCCGCATATTTGAGCACTGCGCGATGGCCATATGGCCGCGCCGATATCACACAAACGTCGTTGGGGTTCTCGATGGCGGCAATAATCCGCGCAGCAAGGACAAGCTTCTCCCATGTCTTTCCAATGTTGATAATGTGGATGCCTGCATTGAGAGAAAATCTGTGAGAGGGCGTCCAGCGGTGCAGGCGTGAATAGGGTCACCGTCCGGCCGCCTCTTCCAAACGTAGGTTTCCATCTGCTTGTCACAGTTCTGGGTGCCAAGGTGGCACTGTGCAGCGAGGAGGAGCTGGATGTCCTCCTCAGTTGCACTCAGAATAGAGGGGAGTTTTGAAGACATGCTGAGCCTATCACACACAACGTATGAGAATCAGCATCCAAGAGTATGCCAAACCATCCACCGCCAAAACTAATTCGTTCGGATCCATTCCTTCGCGAAGGGAGATGAACAGCATGCAGACACACACCTTTGAGGAGTTTGGGGGGCTGAACGCCTGTGTTGACGACGTTCGAGGGCTTTTTTATCGGGTCCTGCGGGCGTTGATCACTAGAGTTTGCCCATCGTCATCCTCGCACAGCCAGACCGGCATTCACCGAAACACGTTCCCACACATTTCACGTACTGACACTACAACACTTTGGACAATGCACGCAACTCTTCGCCGCCCGTTTTACAGCAGCCCCCGACCAGAATCCCATCCCAAACGCCCTTTTCTGCCGCCGTATGCACGATTTCACAGAGTTGCCTAACCCACTCGTCTCTTTGTGTATGCGTCTCCCCGCCGTACCAGCCCCATTTACGTGTCTCCCTGTCATACGTCTGACTGCCGTTTGGCTTGAGCACGAGCCAGGGCTTCCCTCTGCCAACGCTGGTGGTGGGCCTTTTGGGAAGTACGTCATTCGCAGCAGCGACGGCACTCGCAACGTGGGCGACCGCGGTGCAATTGATACCGAAAGCGTCGGGCATCGCATAGCGCGCGTCTTGATCACCAGTAGCAGCGGAGGCGGGAACGTCATCGAAGTACGCCGCGAGCACTTCTTCAGCTCCTAGTCGAGCGCCACCACCAGAAGCACGCCCCTCGGGGAACGCGCCATCCGTATAGACCGCGCACACCCACCACGGCTTGCGCTCCTCCGGCGCGACGTCGTCCTCGAGCGCCGCAACGGCGCGCCGGATGGCGCGCACCTCGCGAACGAGCGGGACCGTCTCGAATGCGACCGCGTCGACCGCGCCCCACGTCTCCTTATCCGCGGCATACGCGCGCAGCCGCTCGAGGTGGAACGCCACCAGCTCGTCCTCGGAATGTGCCTCTTGTGCGCGCTCGTCTGTGCGGAAGGCGTTGCGGTTCGGGTGCGTGGGGTCTGGCGGGTACACGTACGCCTGCGGGCCGTAGGGCGGCGGATAGTAGCCGTCAAACTCGTGCGGTAAGGGCAGCGATGCGCCGAACGCGGCGAGCGAGAGTGCGATTTTGATGCCGTCGATGGGAACTTTGGTCTCTGCCACGAATCGGCTGCGCGCTTCGGTGGCGAGCGTGACTGATGAGCGCATCAGTCTTATGGCGTCATCTTGGGAATAACCTGCCCTTGCATACGTGCTGAACGAACCCTGATAACTATCGTGCATGGTGAATATGGGATCTAGGCCGAACAGAAATTTTCTCACGATGCAGTATCTATAAGACGTGCTCCTGCTCGTAAGAATATGAGGTGTGCCTCGATAACAGACTCAGGATTCTTGATTATAGCTTCCGAGGACCAAAGGGATGAGGCTGTATCGATTTGAAACTCATCTTCAAGTGTGGATCCCTATCGAAGGCACCCTCAACGCATCAGCCTATATACGTATAGATCCCTATGTACCAGACCTCCATCAATCAGTACGCACGAAGTAGATGGGAAGAGTTTGGAGAGAGTAGACATCGCTGCCATCCAGTGTACCGCTGAGAGTACTACAAAGAGCATCCCATGACCTAATATCTAATATTGTTATGGCACGCGAGAAATGGAAGCACCCATGTCAGTGGTCAAACAAAAGGAAAACAGAAGCTGGTAGCGGCGAGGTTCGAACTCGCGCGGGTTTGCCCCACTGGGAGTCAAGTATGATAACTTAAATCCAGCGCCTTAGACCACTCGGCCACGCTACCAATCCCTATTTGATACCATTTAGCCTTTATGATTCTTAACGTCATCCTGATATATCAACTGTCGCTCTCACGTACCCACTAAATATCAATATCCTTCATCGTTTTCTGCCTCCTGGTCACCGACACTTCGCAATTGCTGAAGGCGGTCTCAGTCAAGCACACCATGGCAACAATGCTAGACTCAAATGTATTTATTGCCCCAATCTTGTAGCCACCCACAAGGAGTCTGAGGTAACTCGGGCTCTACGCAACGTATTCGTTGTGCGCCTCGTGCCACTCTCTAAGCGATGCCTCCGGATACTCCTTGAAAACCTTCTTTTTACCTTCAGGCAGACGCACGTATGCTGGTGCCGATCCCGTCATGAGAACCGTCTATACAGACAGGTCACATTCCCTTATCAATCACACTAACGAGCAAGCCGAACGCAGATTGACAACGCACCATCTCATCTGGTACTTTCAGGTCTGGCTCGTCAATTGCAGACGCGAAGGGATGCAACTGCTCTGGACTGCACGAACCCCACGCACTCCGTCGAGGTGCAATGCATTGTCAATGAAGAGGGTGCGTACCAAGTTTCGTCCCACAGCCAGAGCATCGCCGAGCACTTCGAGCAGAAGTGCCGTTCGGACGTCGCCCGCCTTTCCTCCGGCGTACCACGGTCCAATACCGCTTTGTATATCCTATCCTCCACCAGCCCGCCCACACACATGGTCGGCACGTCAGCAACATGCATACAAACGAAACATCAAGGGTAGTTCGTACGAAATGTCGCCCTTCCCATTCGTGATTCGGAGTGTGTGCGTGTGCGCTCCGAGGTTGATCGAACCACCCGTACCCCCCACCTTGCGGCAGATGGAGCAC
This sequence comes from Lactifluus subvellereus, assembly GCA_022496195.1. NCBI lineage: Eukaryota > Fungi > Basidiomycota > Agaricomycetes > Russulales > Russulaceae > Lactifluus > Lactifluus subvellereus. The sequence continues at coordinate 93,948 of WTXC01000042.1, read as the reverse complement.
ATACAAAGCTGATACGGTACTGGCGTACTGGATTGGACGGTGAAAGCCACTGCGCCGCAGTGGCAGCTTCCCTTGAGCTCGACAGACATGGTATTTCCGAGGTGGTGTATTCCTGAGATGCACGCAGCGCACGATGGATGGGGCGTGAGACCGCATGACGTCACGATTACATTACTTACGAGGGGCTGGGGAATGAATGGTACAGTATTAATATAAGTTACGAAGGGGATGTCTATCGCCCGCGTGCGCTCTACTGGGGACAATCCCACAAAAAAGCTGGGGATGTGCAGATTCCAATGCCTCGGTTATCACTGGATCGACCTCCAAACGAAGAACGCGGTCGCGTGTGGGGAACCGTTTCTATTTCTTCTTTTTTTTTTTTTTTTTCCTTTTCACATCACTACATCTACATTACGACATTGCAATGTACCACGTTCATGTAGAGGAGGAGTACAATACCCTACGCTTCGTACAACGACTGAGGCTGTTGCACTAGAATTGAGGCCCAGGATCGGCGAACCCTTCGGCGTAACCCGATAAACATGGCCTCAGATCTCGTGGGCTCGCCATTTGGCTCGCTCAAGCTCATATTCAATCCCACCGTTTCTGAGCACAGCATACACCTCCTTGATCCGCGGCTCTCGCTCCATGACTCCATGACTGCGCCTCTGGCAACACACCCACTATATCGGTGCTGCAGGTGTACTGTAACAGGTCGTGATCTTCACGAGTCACGAGAAAGTCGCGTGCGCGTACATTATTTATCAACGCTCAAGTCGGAGCGGGGAAACTCAGCGTCGTGAAAAAAAAACCTCGTGGAATAGTCATCCACTCACCTTCAATCACATTTGTGTTTAGGCTTTAGAAGTAGGGAACCATTGGGGGCGTTGCTACGTGTCGGTAACATCTGGCATGGCAGTGATGGTGTGGTCGACTCGGAAACGGCAGCATCAAGAAACCAGAGTCCCGAACATCATGGTATCTGTCTATCAAAAGGCAAGCGAGCGATTTAAAACGACGATTTAGTACCCATATACTATCAAAGGTTCGTCATGTCACCAAAAGGATTGCTGTGTCACTGCGGCTGGCTACTAGGAGCCAAATAAGGAGAATCCATAAAAAGAACTGCGAAGCGACTCGATGGCAACGTCCGAGCCATCGTTTCATGCTCGAGGCCATCAAGAATGAAGAGGCTTTTCGACACGTGCGACACTCGATTTCCTCGGACACTTGCCAGAGTTAATTGGACGTCAACCGGCAATGGCAGAAAGCCCCAAAATACGCTCAAACGTGTGAATGTGTTACTGGCCGACCTGCCTTGATTACAGCAAGAATATAGACTATATAGTATGTCCGGTGAGACGGTCGATAAAAAAACCCTGTTGTTCGACCGCCGCCCTACTCACTTCCCTTCCCTTTATTCTTCCGACCACCATGCTTGTCAATCGTCTTCACGTCTTCCTCACCTTGGCAGTGGCAGCGGTTGGTGTGTCTGCGCAGAGTGGGCTCGATACATGCATCACCGGTTGCTTAACCATCGCCGAGGGACACAGCTCCTGCACCTCTTAGTGCGGTGTCCTCAATGATCACTTGCTCTTTGTCTCTGATCCCGCTTTCTTAACAGCACCAACGTCTCATGTGTCTGCACCAGTAAAGCCTTTCAGACTGCAGCGGCCAGCTGCCTGAGTGCCAACTGCACAACCGCGGACCAGAAGGCTGCTACTCAACTTCAAGAGACACAGTGCGGCAACGGTACCTGTCTCTCGCCAAACTTCTTCGTGACGTTATTCAGCTGACCCACCTCCGAGCCTCAACATCAGCTTCCTCTTCTGCTGGAGTCGTTTCCTCCACTGCCTCCGCCTCCGCTGCCTCCGCCTCCGCCTCCAAGGCCTCGAGTGGCGCTGCTCCAGTTGAGCAGTTGCCCCTCCTCACGGCCGTCATCGCCATTGCGGGAGCCGCCCTTGGGGGTGCCCTTGTCTTGTAACCTATACCCTAGCGAAGCAAAACATATCCATATCGTACCCTAGTATGATTCCAGCACACATTCTTAGTATTATGAATCTTGTACCGGGGGTGCGAGAAATGGGTTGGTTGCAGAACTCCAAGATGGCACGATTTAGTAGCACGTCTCCAAGGGAGCCGCCAATTTTCTAATCTTAATACTTCGAATGAACCCTTAATGAGTGCCCGCGGGGAAACTCAGAACTACAGGATCAATGATGTCACGGTATGTACGGTATTTTGCGCCACGCCATATCCGGGCCTACGCCACCACTGGCACATGATGGCAACTCTCGTCCGCTTCGCAAAATTTGGCAGCGACTGGACTGCGAACGAACTCGCTGCATACGACATGTCTGTTGTGTCGTAGGAGTCGGCGGACGTTTCTTTGGAGTAAGCAACTGCATGTACTATTAACATGTGTAGATACTCAGGCTGTATGCTGTGGAACACACTCGACCGTCACGGTGGATGGCCGAAGATATCGGCGATGTTGACTTTTTTTCCGCACAATTTACCTTGATTGTTGTCCACTGGACCTCGCGATGGATCCTGTTCCCGCGGCGGAGGAGTCTGCCGTGTGCGAATTTCGTCCGACCGTCATTTCGACTACATGATGCATGCTATCGCGTGGGCGCAACAAGGAGACATTCGAGTCTTCTCGTCGAGTCCGAATACGATACGCGAGGTCGGGTGGACGTATGTCTGTTTGACGAAGAACTCCTCGGAAGATCTTTCCCTAAGTCCAGGAAGACAAAAGGCATATAATGGAGGAGAAGCGTGGAGAAGCGGAGGCGCAGCTCGTCCGAGGAGTCGCCGAGGCGACACACTCGTTTCAGAGCAACAGCGAGAAGCGTACCTTTGCTGGTACTGCGCATGATAAGGACGCGTGTCTCATTCCCGGTATGATCGGCATCGCTCCACCTTTCTGCAAAAATACTGGTTATGAAGGAACATGGGGACTTGGTCTTATTCGGTGTCTTTCCTCCCTAGCGTACTGTTGTTCGTCGCCATGTTTAAGTCCCCTACCCCTTTCGTCGCCTCATTGAAGGGATGGAGCCCTTGCGTCCGTGCTACGATTCTTCAATGTTTTGCATCTCGACGGAAACTAAGGGGACGTGTCGATCCCTTAGTAGGCAGTTGTACCCTGATCTATACTACGTTGATCAATGTAGGGACCGTCAATACTCCGTGAACGTCCAGTATAGCCGGGAATCGCTCTTTTGCACGATTGGGTTTACAACACAGTAAATAGGATAATTTATTATAGCCCCGTGCTGGCAGCCTGACGAACCTCTCCAACCTCGGCTTCGTCGTTCGGAGCGCGCGTGTCTAACACCACATACTCTCCATGTGGGACCACCTGCACCGGTCCAAAGTGGTGCCGTATCACCACGACACCGACAATATAAAACGAAGGAACCGCCTAAAGACCGTCGTTTTAGCGGTTTTGTTTTTGCCAGTACAGTATACGGAACGGGGGCGCGAAAGTACTATACTCACTATTAACAGAACACCCCACAAGAGAGGGCTGTCGCCGGCCGCGACAAAGCCGAGCCAGGCGTCGTAGAATGCGAGCAGGACGATTGACGCACCCAGCCCTGAAAGCAAAATGGGATGCGCGCGGGTGCGGTCCCGCGCTGGGGTACGCTGGGCCTGGAACCCCACCACACACTGCAGACCATACAGCAGCAACAGGCCGGTGCCCCACCACTGCGTGGAGATTTTATGCCAATCAGCACGGGACGTACGACCAAACCGGTCGTCCGAGCGCCTCACCTTGTGCTCTGTGCCAGAGCCATCGTTCTCCATGAAAAGGTACGCGAGCATGCCCCCCGCGATAGATGCGCCAGCTAGAAGAACAGTAGCGGTGAGCAGCAGCACCCGCGTGCGGAAACGGGGGGGAAGCGCACGCACCGACGCGGAACTGCAAAGTCTGGTGCAGATCAAACGCGGCGGAGCTGCCCGTCACCTTGGCGTATCGCACCACGAGCGCGCCGGCCGGGATGACGAACAAGAACCCGACGATGCAGAGCGTGGCATGCACGAGGGTGGTAAAGCCGCCGCCGCCGCTCGTGGCTGCTGCAACCGCCGCCTCGGTCTCACTCGTCTTTACGTCCGAGCTTTCTTGGCCTTCACCGTCCCCCACTGCAGTCAACGGTTGCTCGGGATCGACATCGACGTCGGGAGCAGCGGCAGAAGGGGTAGGGAGAGAAGGAGACGCGTCGACGTCGGCGGCGGCGGTGGTGCGCGTCAAGTTGAGCGCGCCAATCCCATACTTGTGATGGACCGAGAGGTCCACGTTCTCGTCTGCAGATTCTGGCGACGTGCGGCTGAACGCCCAGATGATATTCTGCAATCCGTCCGGCGGGGCCTGCGATGAGCAGCGCGGATCGTGAGCTCCAACGACCCAACAACCGGTGCATGGGGCTGGAATCCTTACCGGCCGTGTGAACGCTATCTGGGGATGCTCCCCGGTGACCTGCGGGGCCACATCGCGCGCGTCCGTCGTACGTTACAAATTAGATCAGAGCCGGAGGGGCGACGCACTGATGTCCCCCCGAGCTCGAGCGTAGCGACAAATGGCGGGTTCGGGTCGGGCTCCGGCATGACTTCGAATGGCGCCTTGCGCTGCGAAAGCGTCACGGAGGCGTAGGAGCCATCCTCATCGCGCGACGGCCACATTATCACCATTGCGCTGTCGCCCATGAGGTTCCCGAAGCCGCTGCAAGGAAAGAACGATGGCCCGGCGCCCTAAGGCATCAGCATCCCGACGAGAGAGAGGGAACACGACTACTACTACGTACATGGCCATCCAGCCCAGCTTCTGGGCGCCAGTGCTGCGCAAGGTGTCTGTGTGCATGCGTTGTTCAGCGTCATGTCGTGTGTTACAATAAGACTTGAAGTGAGAAGGACATACATCGCGCCACGTCACCCTCCACGTCACACTCGATACACATCATCTATTGTTGGTCCAGGTCAAGACAATTTGCTTTCTTTTTCTCGCTGACGTACCGAATTGCACAACGTATCATGGGCAGAACCGGATGACGATTGCCTGGCGTGTTGTGCCTGCTGTATAAGTTACGTGGATGAGGGGGGACTATACCGTATATGGATTTGGACAGCTCACGAATCGTGTGCCTACCGAACTTGCTCCGCTCTTTTGGAAGATGGAGACGAGTGAAGTGAGAAGGAGGATTAACAAGGGCGTCATCATAGTCTATCGCCGCAACGCGGTCTCACTACTAATGTAAAGGCAAAGGTGATGGTGTCTGCTTCGTTGCATCAAGTTGTGAGCGGTGGGCGGCGTTTAGCGGGCTCAGGCTTCTCTTCTCTTCCGTGCTACTGTACAGTACATGTACTGTACCGTAACAGAAGTCACCATACCAACTTCGGCTAGACTCCCACACCGTGATGGAGATCCACCAAATCTCGTCGTCAGAGACGACTGCGTTTCATTTTCATTTTATCGATAGAGGGTCGCGTACTCGCCCTGATACAACTTTTTTGGTGAATTTTTACACGTATTATTTTCGTTGTCACGTGGTTCTCAGAGAGGGAGAGACGATGTTGGCCGGTGATGTCACTTGTCAAATGCGATGATCTCTCAAAAAAACCCGCGCGCGAGACACCTCCTCACACACTCGAACATGCAAGGATAACATGACTGTACTGTATACAAGGGATTATCCTGCACTGCTACACAATTTTGCTAGTGAAAGAGAAACGATAGAAAGAATGTGCCAACCAATCAGGTATGGAATTAGAGACAGTGGGTTCGGGCCGGGGTGCTGCCTCAGGCTGCGCAACAGTGGCATCAGTTCTGGAACACCTTGGTCCGTAATGACCAAGCTTTGTGGGAAGAGCCTCGTAATGCCATCCAATCTCGTTATAGTTATATTTAGTTCATGATCGGGAGAGACAGTGGATTGGATTGTAAAACATATGTTTGTCTGTGAAGATGGTGGCATTGGTAACGAGGAACGTTCGGGAAGAGGGATGGGCAATACTAAGCTGGGCCTAGACAAATTTCTCGAACATGTAACCCGCTGATCCGTTTAAAACACAAATATTTGCCAACTGCAGTATGTAGCCAAAAAAATTTTAGCGATAGCGAGTTTGGCGATGGCATATGCGACGAAAACGTGGAGGTAATCTGTTGCGATCTCCGCAACCGCGGAAGATCTCTAGGACCTGCCTGACTGAGTGAAAAGCAGATTCACATATCTTCTCAGTAGCGGTGAAAAGGTACGTTTCCACAACAAACCTCTCGATGGCACCTTCAAGTTCAAGTTGCACACCAGCTATAACCGTATCAACTTGGTACCGGAGTTAAGTTGACGAGTCATGTGCGCGCAGAAGGACTGGCATCCCATAAAACCAAAGTGCTTTTGGATGAGTTCGAATTTGGGGACAAGTATCGTGCTGGGAGGGGAAAGCTCACCCAGTGCAGAACAGAAACGCTAGATTAAGCCCAAGCGCGATCATCTCGTCGATGTCGAAAGGTGCCATTGTAATTCCCTGGACCACTGATACCATCCGGCGATGGTACCAATGGTTCAGGGAATTACAAGCAGACGGCTCAGTCCTTCGCCAGGGAAGTTCCCCACACGACTCAAGATCTTCGTCGCATATCGGCCCTCAACAATGTGGAGATTCTGGAGAGATGGGGGGACATGGGTGTTTGTTGTTAGGCGATTGGAGCCCGGGCCGAATCGGTAGGGCCCAAGTGTCATAGAACGTCATCGTCTCGAACGGGGCATCGTGCACTGTAACCCTCAGGTCTTCGAAGAGGGACGTAAAGCGTGTGTAAAGTGGTGGGCTTATTGGCGCATAGACGGCGGAAAAGATTCAGAATCTTTTCTGTCGTCTATGCGTCAACAAGCCCACCACTTTACCCAAGAACATAGAAGGACATATGACTTTCCAGTGGATTTGCATCGGGCGCTAACACCAATTATCTACTCATTACCGGCTACTTTCGCCATACTGGATCCAAAGGCGCTATTTACCAGATTACGACCTCAACGCGGTTGCGTGTGAGGGCCACTGTCTTTTCTTCTTTCCTACCCTGTTTCTTTCCACATCACTACATTACGAAACTACAAGGTACTATACCACACCACGTTCGTGTTGGGGAGGAGTACTGTATTCTTTACAATGTGGGGTGGACTGCACTGGCACGTGATGTCTTGTCTATACGCGTTCAAAGTTTGAGCGTCACCGTCAGCTTCAAGTTCCCCTCACTGGCAGTTCGTCTGTTCTGTTTACACACTGACTAAGGGTAAGTACATGGCATCACTAGATTACTACTAGGCCATCAATAAACTTACTCGTCGCTATCAGTTTAGGTAACTACCCTATGCATAGTTCATCTGTTCATAGAACGACTGAGCCTGTTCATGCAGCCCGCGAACCTGCGAACCCTTCGGTGTAACCCGGTAAAGAACTTCTCGTAGGCTTGGTCGCCATTTTGATGGGAATTGGCTTCCTCAGGCTCATATGCAATCCCACGATTTCTAAACACAACACACGCATCCTCGATGATCCACGGCTCTCGTTCCGTGACTGCGCCTCCAGGTTGTCATAGCACACATATGGCAACACGCGCACAGTATACCGGTGCTGCAAGTCTACCGTAACAGGTTGTAGAATGCTTTACGAGAAATTCTACGGGCCGCGTGCGCATACATCATTAGCGCCAAGTTGGAACCGGGAGACCCGCCGTCATGAAACCCCGTGGAACAGTCACCCACTCGCCTTCAATCACGTTTGTGTTTGGGCTTTTTAGCGGAACCGTTTGAAGCGTTGTTATGTGCCGGTAATATCCAACAGGTAAGCGATCGAGTTGAGGTCGACCCCGAAACAGCAGCGCCAAGAAACCCCACGCCACGAAGATCGCGGTATTTGTCCGTCGAACGGCAAAGCGATTCAAGACGACGATTTGGTACCCATATGCTATCAAAGGTTCGTCATGTCACCGAACACATTGTTGTGGCTAGGTACTAGGAAGCAAATCAAGGAGAAGCATCCTGCATTCTTGACGACCTCTAGCTTGAAACGACGGCCCAGACGGTTCCGCACTTCTTTCTATGGGTTCTCTCCGAGGCCTGCGACACTCAATTTCCGCGGACACTGACAACCGTCGCCAAAGTTAACTTAGACGGTGTTACTGACCGGCCTGCCTTAATTGCAACAAGAATGTAGTGCGTCCGGTGAGACGCGTGCCGTTCAATAAGAAAACCCTCAGCTTTTAAGCCACCGCCTGACTCACCTCTCTTCCCTTAACCTTCCGACCACCATGCTTGCCAATCGTCTTCGCATCCTCCTCGCTTTAACAGTGACGGCGTTTGGAGTGTCTGCGCAGAGTGGGCTCAGTGACTGTGCCGTCAGTTGCTTAAAAGGCGCCGAGGGTCCCAGCCCCTCCTGCATTTCTTAGTGCGTTTCCTCATTGACCACGTTGCTCTCTATCTCTGATCCTGCTCTATTAACAGCACCGACGTCTCCTGTGTCTGCAACAGTGGGACCTTTCAGACTGCAGCGACCAACTGCCTGAATGCCTACTGCACAACCCAGGACTACCAGACCGCTACCCAGCTTCAAGCGGAACATTGCCACTGATGGTATCTGTCCTCTCGCCAAAATTTGTTCGTGACATTGTTCAGCTGACCCACCTCCGAGCTTCCTCCATGACTGCCACTCCTCTGGAAGCGCCGCGCAAATTAGCTCCGTTGTCACCGTCTCGGCCTCCACTGCAATTGACAATAGATAGGGCAAGGAACGAGAACGAAGTAAACAATAACGAAAGCTCAGAGGAGCTCGATTAGATGCTGACCTTGGTTTCTATATACATAACATGACTATAGTCAGGAACTTGAGCGTCGAAGTGAATGTTGGCAGAATGTAGATCGTCATCGACCTTTCGGTTTGCGTCCGCGCGAGGATCGCCGCCAGTGGCTGCTACCGCGGAGAAGCACAGAGAGGAGTAAATTCAGCCGTCGACAGAGATTAGGTCGTCGACGTTTGACGACGCTGCGGAGGAGTACAGACTACTCCGGCCCTGGGACAGTCCGATACAGGCTATGATGTGACGGAAGCACGTAGCAACGTCGGCAGAGAGGAACCCTTAGAAGAATGGTGTGGCAAGGTCGATCGCTTGCCCGCACTGGCGAGATCATGATGCCATATCGTCTAGATGTATTATATACACCCGAGCCACTTCTCAAGAATGAGGATGGGGAAAACATAGGTCAGAGACGCAGCCACTGATGCAGCTGTGGTCGTTGGTGTCACTGTATTGTCGCTGCATGAATCGTCGTCACGTTTATGTGTGTGAGATGTGGTGCTAGAGCGGTTCATCATGGAATCGCAACAACCGAACTGAGGGGAGCTGACTGTCAGCAGGACGCATAAATTTAAAAATACTGTCCATCACGTGTCTCTATCACGTGCCTCCTGACGTCCCCGTGATCATCGAGGTCCAATTGTGAAATGTGAAAGCCTTGTACGCATCGCCCTTTGTCAATGGTTGCCCGGCGCGCATCTCTTACTCCCCTTATTATCCAGCCATTTTCAGCCAGCACGCCCCTCCCCACTGCGCGCGACTCGGACGGAGGAGCGCTGGAGCAGGAGAATGGTGTCATAACCTTGTTCGCGCTTGATATATACACATTCTTTACCCCCACACGCTGGTATGACGTGGAGAGGGACGGGTAATTTGGGCTTCCTGGCATTACAAGACAGTCTTTTTGGGGTCGGATGGGCAATAAGCTAGGCGTATGATTACAGCAGATAAATTTCTCGGACACGTAACCCGCCGATCCCTTGAACCACTGATTTCTGCCAGTGCTTATTACGTGGTGATATGAGTGGGGCGGGCCGCCATATATTTCTAATGTATACGCGGTCGAGCGTCAGTCTCAAGTTCCCCTCAGTTCGTTTGTTCACACACACTATGACTGAGGGTAAGTACATAACATCGCTAGATCGCTCCTAGTCATCAGTAAACTTACTCATCGCTACCAGTCTAGGTAACTATCCTATGCATATTCATCTGTTCATAGGACGACTGGGCCTGTCCGTTTAGATTCATGCAGCCTGGCAGCAGCCAGCGGACTTCGGCCTATCCCCGTAAAGGACGTCTCGTAGGCTTGGTTGCCATTTCGATGGGAATTGGCTTCCTCAGGCTCATATGCAATCCCGCAGTTTCTAAACACCACACACGCATCCTCGATCCACGTTCCCTGTTTCATCATGATGACTGCGCCTCCAGGTTGTCATAGCACCCATATGGCAACACGCCCACAGTATATAGGTGCTGCAAGTCTACCGTAACAGGTTGCAGAATGCTTCACGAGAAGTCTATGGGCCACGTGCGCGTACATCATCAGCGCCAAGTCGGCACGAGGAGACTCGCCGTTATGAAACGCCGTGGAACAGTCATAATCTCCAACAGGTAAGCGATGTAGTTGAGGTTGACCCTGACACAGCAGCGTCAAGAAACCCCCCGCTACGAAGACCGCGGTGTCTGTGCATCGAAAAGCAAAGCGATTAAGACGGCGATTTGGTACCCATATGCTATCAAAGGATCGTCATATCACCGAAAAAAATATGTGGCTAGGTACTGGGAATCAAATCGAGGAGAACCCATAGAAAGAAGTGCGAAAGTGACCTAATGTCCGAGCCGTCGTCTCAAGCCAGAATGCAGAGACTTTCTGAAGCGTGCGACACTTGATTTCCGCGGACACTGGCAACCATGGCCAAAGTTAACGTTGACTGGACGGTGTTCCTGACCGGTCTGCCTTGATTACAAGAGTATCGTATGTCCGGTGAGACGCGTGCCGTTCAATAAGAAAACCTTCAGGCTTTAAACCGCCGCCTAACTCACTTCCCTTAACCTTCTGACCACCATGCTTGCCAATCATCTTCACATCCTCCTCACTTTAACAGTAGCGGCGTTTGTCGTGTCTGTGCAGAGCTACTCAACCGTCAACGAGGAACCCACCACCGAGTGCGTTTCCTCATTGATCACGTTGCTCTCTGTCTCTGATCCTGCCTTATTAACACCACCGACATCTCCTGTGTCTGCACCAGTGGGGCCTTTGAGACTGCAGAGCCAACTGCTTGAATACCGTCTGCGCAACCGGGGACCCACAGACCGCTACTTAACCTGAAAGTAAACATTGTAGCTGATAGTATCTGTCTCTCGTCAAAATTTCTTCATGACGTTGTTCAGCTGACCCACCTCCGAGCTTCCTCCACGACTGCCACTCTTTTGGAAGCGCCGCGCAAGTTAGCTCCATTGTCTCCGTCTCGACCTCCACTGCAATTGACAATAGATAGAGCAAGGAACGAGAACGAAGTAAACAATAACGGAAGCTCAGACGAGAAGCTCAATTAGACGCTGACTTTAGATTCTATAAACAATTTTTTTGCGTGACAGGAACTTGAGCGTCGAGGTGAACGTCGGCAGAATGTAGATCGTCATCGGTCTTTCGGTTTGCGTCCGCGCAAAGATGGCAGAAAAGCACGGAGAGTAAATTCAGCCGTCGACAGAGATTAGGTCGTCGACGTTTGGCGACGCTGCGGAAGAGTACAGACTACTCCTGGCCCTGGGACAGTCCGATGCAGGCTGTGATGCACTGGTTCCTGACGGAAGCACGCAGCAACGTCGGCAGAGAGGAACACTTAGAAGAACGATATGGGGAGGTCGTCGATCGCTTGCCCGCACCTACTCAGGCTGGCAGGATGCCATATCGTCTAAATGGCGTGTATACACCCGAGACCCTTTTCAAGAATGAGGATGGGACAAACATTGGTCAGGGACGCAGCCACTGGTGCAGATGTGGTTGTTGGTGTCACGGAATTGTCTCTGCATGGACTGTCTTCACGTTTGTGTATATGTGATGTACGATGTGGTGCTAGAGCGGTTCGTCATGGTATCTCATTCCATATCTTTTGGTTTTTAATAATGTGAGCATCGACGATATGAGCCACCTACGAGGCGCCGGCCGACACTGGCAAAGGCTATACTGGTATGTCCAGGATGTAGTAGGGGGATTGTGAAAGCCTTGTACGCATCGCCTTTTGTCAATTGTCGCCCGGCGCACACCCCTTACCCCTCGTCTCATGATCCAGCCCTTTCCGGCCAGCGCAGGCGTGGTGGAGGACACGCCCATCCCCGCTGCGCGCGACTCGGACGGAGGAGCCCTGGAGCAGGAGAATGGTGTCATAAGACTCATAACTTTGTTCGCGCTTTAGAAAGTCGTTAATCCGCTGGATATATCATATCCTTTACTCTCACATGCTGGTATGACGTGGAGAGGGACTGGGAATTTGGTCTCCCTGGCACTAACGAGGTCGAATGAGCAATAGGCCAGTGTGATAGACAAACTTCTCGAACACGTAATGTTTTCTGCTTATTACATATGGTTTTTAGCGGCAGCAAGCCTCAGAAAGCAGATTCGGATGTCTTTTCAGCAGCGGTGAAAAGGTACGGCTGCGCAGCAACCTCTCGACGCATCTTCAAGTTGCTGGTGCTAACATATAACCGCATCAATGTCCCGTGGTTACCCGGGTCAACTTGGTGCATTATATGCGCGCAGAAGCACTGCCAGGGTACCCCACAAGACCATAGTGCTTTTGGATGAGAGTTCGAGATTGAGGCAAAGCACCGCGCTAGGGGGAAAGGCTCACTCTGAGCCGAACAGAAGCGCTTGCGATTATTTCTTCGAGATCGAAAGCTGCTGCCACCACAAAATCCTCGGCTTGTAACTCCTGGTGCCACGGATACGATCGGTCCTCCGTGGGGGGAAGTCAGGTGCACGACCCAAGCACTGCGTGGCATATAGGCCCTCAAAAAAAGGTGGGACACTGGTATTTGTTAGAGTGATTGCCACTGATTGGAACCGATAGGGCTCGCTTTCGAGGCCGTTTTAGCCTTCGTTTCGGGTCTCGTTTCGAGTCCGAGTTCTCAAAAACAGCTTTAACTTTCAATTGACAAGCGTTTTAGAATCTGTTCTCGAATCTGTTTCAGACACCGCTTCGGAGTCTGAATACCCATGTGGCTTATTGCCAATGCCCGGTCCATACAATGAGCTATTGTTCTCTGATCAATACATAGGTTGTTCTCCACTGAAGTGTGGTTGTCCTTATGAGACCCTATGAAACGGAGAGGCAAAATGGCAGCAGATTCTTTACAAAGAGCTTTTCTTGTTGACCTCGTGGCTGGACATGAGGAAGAACTCCTTGACTTCGACATTGGCTCACACTCAAATTCCTCTTCATCGGACTCTTCCTCAGATGATGAACCCATGCCATCCATTAGTGACATGCTCCTGGAATCCCTAGGAGTCCAAGCAATATTTCAAAGAACGTGCCGAGACCAACAAAAGTTGGGATCACCTCCAGCTCTTGCTCACCGATTGGAAGGTTAGTAATTGTTAACCAGCCAGAGATATCCCGATCGTACTTGCACATCACCCCCCAGTGTTTTGACGATCTCATCGCCACACTACATGATGGCCCTATCTTTCACAATCACTCTAACAACCCACGGACGCCTGTCAACGAGCAGGTGAGGAGCACGAACGCATCGTGTATTTGACCAGTAAGGACATGTTTGAAAGCCTGCAGCATAGTATGCCGTCATGCCATTCAAAAACAGATTCTAAAACGCTATCAAAGTTGAATCTGTTACTGAGAACTCGGACTCTGAAACTAGGCTAAAACATCCTCGAAACCTTTACTGTGATCTCCCCTATTGCTCTTCGATGATAGGTTCGAGGACCTGAAAGTGGCCATCTACTACTGCGAGTACACGAGGTGATGATCCTTGCTTGGCTGCGGACATCGCGAGGAATGTTCTTGCGGGCCTCTTGAAGAACGATATTTTCTTCAGATGAGCGACGTATGTAGTGGGATCGGAAACGTAGAGCGGGTCAACATCATCCTCAGGCTCGACACACCGACAGAACCAAGAGGTCGCATCAAGATCTGTCATATAGACGCAAATCGGTTTGGCCTCGAGATGATGGCGACGAGGTCGAAGAAAAACTTTTTAAACAATTGGCTGAAGAACCTTGGTGCGGATCGCACACAGCACAACAACAAAAAGAAAAAAAGATAGGGACGAATGCAATCGATGCATCACAGTCAGCTACGTAGCCCACAGTGTACGATGAAGAAGATTCCCTCTGCACCCGGTCGGACTGGCTATGATCGCGAACCAGACGGACCCTCCTATGTCCCGTCCCCCTGTATTCTGTCAAGCAGAGAGTGCGAATGCGAGCGCGCAGCGCCTTTGATGCTAAGTCCCAAGGTAGGGCCGAGCGACCCTGCAGGAAGATGTCTTGACGAATCTGAGCGCTGCGGCTGGGGCGCGGGCGGGGACTTTGATTTCGACACTCGTCGACTGCGCGACCCTGGCGAAAGGCGCTGCACGTGTCCCATGCGCAGCAGCAGTGACGGCGTCTCATCCTCAGTCGTCGTCTTCAGCCGTTTCATCGCGGATTGCTGTTGAACGCCGTCTTCGGCTGTGCTTGCAGGGCTAGATGCGCCCGAGCCCACAGACTGACGTCGTTGGCGTGCGTGTTGTCCCCTGATCGATAGCCTCTGTGCCCCTTCCCGTTCTTGCGACACACCCGGTTCCTCTTCCCCGGCCTTTCGCTTGTTGTTCAAAGTTACGTCAGCAAGAATGCTGATCTCTGGAATTGGAGGTGATGTTAACGGTTTTGCAGGAAGCGAGGAAGGGTGGGAAGCTGGGCGAGTCAACGACTGGTGAAATAAACAACGAGCAACTGGTGAACGAGGCTAGGAAAGAAAGTAAAAGAGCTCGGAAGCGCACCCTGCTGAGATCCCCTACCCGTTTAGACTCGGGGTATTGCTTTTCATCAGCGAGATGGGTAATCTCGACCAGAACCGAGTGTAGGGGTGGAGAAATGTTCCAGTTCGTTTGCTCTTCCTTCCTCTGGGGCAGGGGGGGAAATAATAGAAGAAAAAGATCACATCTGTCAGTTTTCCCGTAAGGTCACAGTCCACCAACCTGCCGACACGTTTGCAACAGCATTTCGCACGACCGCCACGCTTGCGCATCTAACGGGGCTATTTGGATGAAGAACTGCATCGCAGAGATGAAGTGAAAGGTAGGCGTGGGCACGGCGTCGGACCACGCACCGGAAGAATGACGGTTAACGCGTCCACGACCTGACGCCGCATCGAGGCGAGCTCGGCAGACTCTGGACTCGTTTGGTGGCTGCAGGCAGCGAGGGCCTGCGCCAGACGGACGATGAAGAACAAGCGCGCGTCTGCGGACAGTCTCCCGAGCGTCATTTTCCCCATGAGAGACGACGTGCAGTAGAAGCGCAGCAGCTGGACGGGATCCGACGCGCCCTTTTCGCGGCACAGAAAGTCGCACAGCTCGAGGTAGCCGCGGGACCGCTCCAGGCTCGCGGGGTTCCGTCTCGGCGCGAGGTCCTCCTTGAGCGAAGAAGCGGCCCGCGTGAGCAACACTCGCGATAGTTCGTTGCCGCGTCGAGTCGGCCGGCCGCCGCTGAAGGAGGGCAGGAAAGCCAAGATGTCCTTCGTGATCGTCGCCGCGTCCGCGCCGCCATACTTCGACACCGCCTGCGCGAACCCGGAATCTCTCTCGTCAGCGCCAGAAGCGGGGAGTGGTTGGAACGGGGAGTCGCCGTCACCTTGAGAAGGGTGTCTATCAGCGCTTGTTCTTGCTCCGCGCCGCTCTCCCCTTGGCCCTGCAACCCCATCAGGAGGGGCTTCCGCGCGTCCTCCGCGAGGAACGCCACGACCAGCGCGCGCAGCCGGTCTCGGATGGCCTTGTCCTCGTCTTCCGTGGGGTCGTCTGGGGGAACGATCTGGTCGCAGAGGACGCTCAGGGTAATCTTCGAGTCCAGCTCGAGGTGCTGGATGAGCGCAGTCTTGACCACAACGACCTCTGCCGGTTCATCTGGAGAAAAAAAATGTGGCGAAGAAAAGGAAGGGAAGGCAGTTAAGACACAATTCTCTCCGCCAGGGGATGAAAGGAAAAACCAGGGAAAACTGGTCGACGAGACACGCACCGCTCTGAAGTAACTGCACTAGGACGTCCACGTTCCTCTCCACCCATCTGGGCTGCTCCTCGGACATGCGAACGACAGCCTTGTATCCTTCGATTCGGATCTGGGAGAGAGGGGACAAAAATCAGGTTTCCTAGGATGGAATGATATGGGGTGTGGCTGGCGAGCTCTCGCGCAACGAACGTTTGGATCCTGGTCTTCGCAAAGGTCGTATATCGCGTTGATAGCGTCTTCCTCGAGGTCGGGGAACGCCTTGAAGAACTTGGCAATATTCATCGCTGCTAGGCGCTTGAGGGATGTATGCGGAGAATGTGCAAGTTTAATCGCGTGAACTAGGGCATGTTTTCTCTGCACACAGAAAGCAACCCCCGTCAGAGCACGCAACGGAATTTTATGCGTGTGCAGGTGTGCGCGCGCGTGAGGGAGACAGACCCGGAAAGACGTACGACGGAATGGGTGAGGGGTGAACGACCCTCAGCGTGGGCAAACAACTCTGCGGCTTCGCGCTCTCGTTCGGATAGACTGGCAGGCATAAGTTTAGGCACAGAAGGTGTCAAGACCAGGTCGCAAGCTTGAAGCGAGTTTACCACACCACGAACTTGCAATGTGGTTCGGGTCGCTTATAATCACTGGCAGCAGTACCCGAGCGATTGCTATGCTACTACAGTAGCCAAACATGATGACGTAATAACAACCCAGTCTTCTATAAATAACTCTTCAAACAGAGCTCAAGGTGTCTTCTCGGAACATATTCTCGAACACCTCCGTACTCTGTCCAATAACCCCGAACGCATCCTGCGACGTCCGACCAAGGAAGTCGAGCTCTTGCGTGATCCCCTTCATCGTCAGCGCGTATGCGAAAAACAGAAGCTGTCGTGAGCCCTTGATGTCTCGGTTTCTCACAACATTCAGGCTTCGGATCGCTTCCACCTTTGCGCCCACGCTAAGTATTCCCAAAAACGGACAGTGGTGGGTATATATGCCTTACCAGTTGTTGTCTTGCCTTCTCGGCTGGTGGTAAGTATGGGGGCAATGGCGCCTTGAGGCGAAACGCGGATGCCAATGTCGAGAAGTATAATATAATGTTCCCGGCCATCTCTCGGCGCTCCTTACTTACGGGCGCGATAAAATCGCGGCGTACGCTCTGCATCGAGAATGATGATCAACATCTCGCGCCTATGGTCGTAGTTACCCGTCTTACCGTATACCTGGGCACAGCACGGTCCATGTTTGTTGGGCAATGCGTCTTCCAAAGCGGGGTTTTACATACCATTCCTCGCGCGTGGTGACGCACCGCATGCTGTGAAGCTTGTCTAGTATTGTTTGCAGGCTCGCCAGGATCGAACGATAAAGCTTGATGGGGAACGGGCCCTTTAAACGAGGCTCGTGCTGAGTCTGTTTGAGCAAACCCTGCAGTTCAAGGAGCTTGATTTGCAGATGCAACTCCCTACATTGGGCGAACAAAAATCAGGAGGGGCCACCACCGCTTGGATGAAATGAAGGTTTACATGGCCATGAATTCCTCAACCGAGTTGTTCAGCTCTCGGGGAAGCAGCGGTGTCTCTTCGTTTGGACCATCCGCAACCTCCGTCGGATCCTCGGGGGAAAAGGAATTGGACGCGACGAGACGCGTGTACAGCCAACCTATATTCAAACAAAACCTGGCACACCGGGGGTCAGCTCTTCGTCGTCCAGGTTAAGACGCAAAAAAAAAAAATCGCAGCCGTACTCTCCGAGCTGCTTGCTGAGTTCTCGGCGAGCTTCAGAAGGCCACCAGAACCGCGAGACAAAGCCGGCCCAGACTACGCCAACCGTGACGGCCGTGGAGCGATGAAGAGCGACGTCGACGACGGATATGTCCACCTGTCTCGAGTTGTAACTGCACGACGTTTCTGTTATCAGGATGCTGTGCCATCGAACCGATCACAGCTGAAATTTGGCGCACGAGAATAGACACGTCAGGTTATACGTCAGGAGAACGAACCGGCCGGTCGTCGCGTACTGCGGTTTGGACACGATGTAGTAAAAGCACGGCATCGAGAAGAAGAATCCAAACACGGCCAGGATAGCCGGAGTTTTGTGGAACAAGGTGTACGCGGTGGCAGCTGTCACGGCGCCAGACCTGTCAATCAAAGCTTGAGCGATGGATGAAGGGTGCCGGAGCACCGGAATAAGGATGCCCTCACAGCGTCCCGAGCACGCGATGCACGCTAAGGAAATTGGTCTACACGTGGGGTGCGCTTGAGCCATCCTCTCCCCAGGTTTCAAATTAGTACGAAAGCTTAAACGCACCGCGCCGATTGTAGGGGACATGACGACAAAGAACTAAGCGAACCACGCAGTTTCAGGGTTACGTTGTGCACGGACACCGATCCCGCCGGCATCGCACTCACAGAAATCAGAGCCCATTCTCCACGATACTCCATGAACGTCGGCCGCGTCGCCTCGATGAATGCGGGTGCGGCAAGCATGGCGGTGGCCACGCCCGTCTTGACCGCGTACTTGATGTCGTGGTCTTGCATGCGCTCTCCGAACGCCCACAGCGACAACTTGAACCGACGCCAGGGGGGCAATCCCGCGTGCGATGGCGTCTGCACCGTGTCGGGTGCGTGCGGACGGACTTTCGGGAACGAGTAGGCGATTCGCGGCTTTTCCTTGGTCAGTATTCCCGCTGTCGCGCCACCGTCAATCAATCAGACCGCACAGCACATCATTTTGTGGCGGGGCGTAATCGTACATATTCTCCTGCTCAGGCCTCTCCTGACCGGCTTCGACGTCGATGAGGCGCTGGGCCTTTCCCGTGGCTCCGGTGTCTTGCCGCGGCTTCCAAGACAACAGAACACGCTCGACAACGCGGAAGAGAAGCTTGAGAACCAGCTGCGGGAGGCGCTAGGCCGCTCAGCCGCGTAGATCCTGCTCATCGCAACCGTCAGCGAGATGAGCTCCCGCGCGAACTCCTGCATAGCAAATATGAAGCTAGTGACGCAAATCAGCCAGGGCAACGCCAAAAGGCAAACTGTCCGCGTACAAGTACACTAGAAAAACATGCTCGTTGTCGCTACCAGACAGGAATGGGTTGGAATTGTTGTCTTCACTCGAGATAGTAGATGCGCGTTCGGCGGCGACGGAAGGATCAACACGGTTGTACAGACGCAATACAGCATGGTTGGAAGTGCTATCGAATTCGTAGAGTGCTCGTTGTATCTCATTAGCCAGGTCCATAAGCTCGTCCAGAACCGATTCGCTGTCGGAGGTAGTTTCCTTATCTGAGAACGCCCTACGCAGGCGCCCGATGGCCCTTGTGCATGTTGCCTGAACCACAGAGAGAAAATGATGATTAGGTAATACCCTTACGCCCCGGATATGAATATCCTTCAGCTCACCGAAAGGGCACGCAACGGGGAATCGAGCTCGCCGACGAGATCGCCGAACATCGCAGCTGCTGCGGGAAGCACGACGTCTTCTGTGTTCCCGTGTCCTTGCGACACTGCTTTTCCCTTGACGAGCTCCGTCTCGAGCATATTTGAGAACGTCCTGCCGTGGGAATTAAATGAAGAGCCCCTGCGAATCGCGAGCCTTCCGTCCTTGTGCGCCTTCGCAAGGTCGTATTGGAGGCTTGTACCGCTACGAAGACCGTTCAGATGCTGAGCGAGACGCGTGAGACTGTTCACCGCGTCTTCGTAAAAATCACCGCGATCGCCTGACAAGCGCGGACCAGAACCATCGCAGAGTCGTTCACTCTGCGCCTCGGAGAGGTTCTTTTTCAGCCCCGTAAAAGCGGCTTGATGGTCTGCGACGGCTTTGGAGATCTTCGCTTGCGAAGGCTGGTAAAATTCGTCCTCGAGCAGGAACGTGCTAGTGAGCAAGGAGAGCAGGGTAGAAAACGAATCGAGTGTTTTGACCATGTTCGCCTGTAGGTTTTTCTTGGCAGATTGCGACCAGAGAGTAACACATACGAGATTTGAGATGCAAGCCCCAATCGTGACGATCAAGGCCACTTGCATCAGTAGCTCTATCCCGCCTTCCTTGACAACTCTAGTGGTTGTCAGCCCATAATTTGTCGACAATAGCGAGATCGTGGTCTTACACGACGAAGAGGATGATTGACGTCATGCTCGCGGCTGCACACTTGGTCATCAGAAGGGCAAGCCAATCAGGTACACTTAGGGGTCTCACCTGGATTAAAAGTCGGCTTGGCTATCCAAAGTTTAAACCACGCAACCATCGACATTCCAACGCCAATCCAGAGGAGCACGAGGGCATCTGCAAGCCACTCCCACCCAGCGTGCGGCTCGAGCGCCCAATACGTGTACATGCTCCCCAGAGAGATGAAGGATGCGAACGCGAGTCCCATGACGCAGTATATGTCCGCTTCCAACATCCCTCCAATCGTCTTGGCTGGGTTATAGTATACCGCCCTATGCATGATATAGTGGTTCAGACACGCGTGCAACAAGTAAAAAACAACTTACACTGTCGCAACCATGTGGCCTGTAGCGGAGGGGAACATTTGGCCCGGGCCGTCCTGGGCCAAGTCGGCGATAAAGCGCGCGAGCGGAGGGTAGTACGTGAACAACGACCCCAAGAAATACGCGATGCTGCACTTGAGGATATTGCGATACAACGTGGGCAACGTGGGCAGGCGCGACAGCAAGCGCCGCTCTCTGCCAGCACCGTCGTCACCGTCCTCCTCGTCGTCGCAGGGCGAATCGTCCCCCCTGGGGCCGTCGTTGTTGGCCGACGCCGAAGTCGGCTCCGTGTCCTCCTCGCGCGTCGCCCCCGTCTCCGAACTCGACCCAGTATCGTGGACATGTACATGTACACGTACGCCTGCCGCCGGACCCTCTCCCACCGCCCCCGGCGCCGGGAAATAGTCGGCGGCGGGGTGCCGGATCGACTCGGGCGAGTACGAGTGGTGGTCGGAGTACGCTCCGTGCGTGGGCAGGATGGGAACGGGGATAGAGACGCCGCTGGACTCGTCGGGTCTTGGGCCACGAGAAGGTGTCGCCGTCGCCGTCGTGGTCGTGGCGGTCGTCCCCTCGTGCGGCAACATGACCTCGCCAAAGACGGACCAATCCTCCGAGGCTGGGTCATCCGCCCCACCCGTCAAGTGTCGTATCCCCGACGCGACGCGCTGCAGCGTCGACGGGCGGGAGATCCTGCGGCGATGGTCGGCAGTGGAGGGGGAAGCCGAGGTCGACGGCGAGGCCGAGATCGAGTGCGAGTGCGAGGAGGTCGTGCGGCGACGTGGTACTAGGGTTGGGCGCGCCATGACGGGGGAGAGGCGGAGACTCTGGGGGTGGAACTCCTGGGGATCGAGAAGCGAACCGCGGTGAGACGTGGACTGATTGGACTCGCTGGCAGTGGAGGAGGAGAACGAGGTGCCGTGGCCGTGGCGTGCGGGGAAACGTGGGACAATGGGCGGGCCCAGACGAGCTCTCGCCGAACCGGGATCGGGTACATCGTGCTCCATTGGGGCGGTCGTGATAGAACACGAACAGATAGATAGGGTGGTGCGTGGGAACGCAATCAACTCTTAGCGTTTGAGGGGACTACGAACTTGAATCTTACGAGCGCTGTAGTTCCGCCAAATGCAAGTCAATCAATCATCATTGCATCAACACCTTGAACCCGGGCGACGTGACTCTGAAACCATGACCACGTGTCCTCCCCAATAACATAACCAACCTTTTTTACTTTACTGGGTTCCCCTCCCCCTCCGCTCCGGAGGATAAAATCCCGAACCGCGACACTCGGCGAACGGGCAAAGTGAAAAAAAAAAAAATAGACAAGAAGCCACGCAGATCAGTGTCAATTCTGCAAGACACACACATGTGAGTAATTAACCCGAGGATATTAACAGTTAACCAGTCAATCATACAATCGCGTTCAGCGCTCAGATCCTGGGCCCGCTGAACACGTGGTTGTAGGATACCTCGCATATCTCCGCGTAGCCTCCTTTAGGTCAGAAAAAGATGGTGGCGCCAAAAAAAGATGGGAGAGGAGATGAGTGGGGTATGCCGTGAAAGAAAATTAAAAAAATCCCTCCATCGTTGTCGTAAAGAGTAAGTCTGTTGATCGGTCGCTTTTCCGAAGCAGGGACATCAGGAGCATTTACTCTCGTTGAGAAAAAGGGTCGGGGCGAGTGGGGGATGTGAAGATTCATATTGATACCCTCGTCTTGTAATTTACCATCGATCACTATCCCATGATCCTTCGCCACGCAATCACGACAATGCTGAGAAAAGAACACAACAGTTGTGGCCAAATAGGTGATCATTAAGGACTACATAACACAATTGTCCACGAGTCGGTAAGAGTCAGAGAGAGTAATACTACACGAGGTTTTAATGTCCAATGGAAGTGAGTACAGTGTCCGAGAGTTGGTATTGGAACGGGGAGATAGCAGAAATATGTACAGTAGTCCGTGAAAGCTACAGTGTTCGGTGGGAATGTCCGGGTGTCATGGAAGCGTTGGCAATGACATCTAAGTGCCAGTCCGAGTCCGCGGGTCGAGACGTGAACGTAAATAAGAGTGTAAAGGGGTCAGTAGGTAGCTCGTGCCAACGTCTTTTCATGACAATCGTTCAGTCGAGAATGTGACTAGGTCAAGCCAAGCCAAGGGGTGATTGTAGTCGGGAGGCCAGAAAGCCTGTAAAAAGGTGGTGAGCACACGATTGGCCATGTGACAAAGCCACCACGATACTATACCTGCCAACGGGAAAGTCATACTTAGCCGCGATAACGTAGTTGTGATGCTCCCGACATGGCTTCCAAGTTCGTTGGATGCAGCCGGCGACCACGATTCCATCTGGGCCATCTCACGGATGAATACGTGAGCAGCTGAGGCCCAGCAACACTGCAGTCCAAGTTAGCTGGGGACAGTACTAGAAGGACCTAGGGTAGAGCGCACTCCGACGATTGGATCGAGAAACTCGATGTCCATATCAGAGACCTGGCCGATGACTAATAGCATTCCACGAGCAGCAAGCACGCATTTCTCGTTCCACAACCGGTCTACCTCGGCACGGTGGTAAAACAACCGGATAAGTGCGGCCTGCGCCAACGTATGCACAACGATCAAGTGGTGCTTGTCACTAGAATGGAGAGCGGCTAATTGGTGCACGGGGATAAGGCTTGCGATGAAACGGGTGATCGAGTCCTCCACCGACAGCGTGTCTTGTTCGGACATCTGGGTCAACCCTACACCCGCTGCAGAAGCAACTTGTCTCAAAAGGGAGGGAGAAGCGAGTGGCTATCAGAAATCACGTACGAGTGTTCCATGATGAGGCAACCTTTGCGGCGAGGTCAAAAAGTGCGGATGCTTTAGCACGCAGGGCAAAATTGGAAAATCCACCGGCGAGGACCGGGACTTGAATCTGATGCGCGAGGAAAGCCTGCACAGTATTCAGATGGGCTAGGTCACTGAAATTTTCCTAACCATTCGCCTGTCAATATTAGCGCTGGAGCACGGGCGGCAATCTCTCACAACCGTGTATTCCATTATCTCCTGTGGCCACGGGACAATAATCGAGGATAGACCGCCCGGTCCGTCGGAGATCAATGAAGGGCGGTGCAAAGCTGCGGACCAACACCGATCAATGCAGAACACCTGCCAGAAGGCCAGGATGCGTTCTCCGCGTTCAATAGCATCTTGGGGCGGCGGTAACGTGAACGTCCCTTCCAGGCTCATGCCAGCATCTCGTCGCTCGGACCCTTGCTTGTGCAGGCCCCATTGCAGCGCGAGAGCTACGGCAGTGCTCGCATAGTGACCTCCTTCCATGACGCGGCCATGCACCATGAAGTATTGAGAGAGAAGGCAGCATCCCTGGATAACGTCGACAACCTTAGTTGGCGTGCGAAGCCAGTCATGAAAGGCCTCCGTGGCGCGCGTGAGATACATGGCCTCATGTTGTCTTAGCGTTGGCGTCCGTGAGAAATAGCATGCCCAGAGGAAAATCGCGTCCATCAAGACCGGGTGGCGCTGCTCCTCCGCAGGACGGCGCAGGGAGTTGCGCAACCGCTCCACGTGCAAACCGAAGAATAGCTGATCACGATGGGGGATAAATGTCTCTAGTCTGCTCAGAGTTGTTCTCAGTGGGACGGTAAGGTCTCGAGGGGCTAACGATTACTGACAAAGACTGGGCGAGTTCAGAGGGAACCTGAGTTGGGATCAGGCTGTTTGGCGAATCGGCATAGCATCGGTCCTACAGCAATATCAGTAGGTAAGTCAACAGTAGCTCCCAGAAAGAAAAAGGACCGCACACTGGGCATCCACGAGATCGTCGGAGAACAGCAAGCCACCGAAGGGAGCGGGGAAATGGAGGCTGAGGCACGTGTGCGTGAGTCAATCAATCAATTGAGGTACTTGCTCAGGTAAGCGAACACGTACTGATAGGATTGGGGGATTGAGATGCGGAGAAAGGAAAACTTGAAGGTGAATCGGCACCAGAAGAGGAAGAGTCCTCGGAGACGGGGATCGCGTGTGGGTCGAAGAGGGGTACAGAGGGTGTGTGCTCAGGACTCTCAAGTTCCCTGATACGAGCTTCGAGGTGGGCGATGGTTTCACGGAGGAGTTGGGTTCGCGTCTTGCCCTTGCCATCGTCGTACTCGCATAGGTCTTGTTTTTTGGCACGCACGCACTGTTGACAAGATGGTTTCGAGCCGTCGCAGCGCTAGGACATGGATAAGTACAAGGGGCCCAATGCAAGGACAAAGGCAAAGAGGAATTCACCATTTTTCTCTTCCTACAGAAAGGAAAAATATTATATCCTTCAGATACGTCGTCGCTGAGGAAAGATGGGCGATACGGACCTGCATCGAAGGCACGCTTTACCCCTTTGGAGAGTGGGGGCGCTGTTGCGGGTTGGGCTCGCTGAATAGTCGTCTGTCATTATAGAAGGATTAGGAGATTAAGGTAAGGGAGAGTAAAAAGAAAGGAACAAGAGAGAAGAGAAAGCAGTGTGAGACGACGATGGGGAGAGCAGACAGTTAGAAATGAAACATAAGCGGGGATGATAAATAGGACATAGAGAGAGAGTAGCAAGTGAGTTACATAGCCTCTGAGAGGTGGCTGGGATCTATGATGGATGATCCCTCGCCTCCGCCACCTTCTTGGTTGCAGGCACGGTCCCGAGCCGGCGCCCCCTCACTGGGTTTTCCCTGTTGTGCTTGCTTGGCAACGATTTCAAACACCCGAGATAGCGACCAGTCAACCCCTTTTACTCTGAATAAGCGCGCACGATTACATTGTTTTTCCCCGGGAAACCCCAGAATTGAACCTGTTTAGACTCAGCAAGTGGGACCCAATAATTTACCCACGATGGCCAATTCACCCCGAGCCGACACGGCACTCCATCAAGTCCACATGGTCAGTCGCGGCTTCCGCCCGGTCCGGCCGCTTCACATCTTTCCACCGGTTCGGACATATTAATTGGTCTCGCTCCTCCCTCGGGACATGTTGATGGCCTCAACCACCTGTCGGTCACCGTTTTAGAAAATTTGTCTCCCGTCTCAAAAAATTCGTCATTGCAACCCGTCTAGTGCACCCCAACACCTTGTCATGCCTCTCTCGCCTTTTTCCGCCTCACCAAAATTTTGCCCCTGGACCCTAAATAGTAGTGGCACTGTGCCACTCACTTCGCTTGTTTTCGCTTCGTCGGAAACGCTAATTATCAAAATCTGAGCAATTAATTTGCATCCGCTGTTCATCATATGGAGGAATCCCTCGAGAGTGCAGCGGCAGCTGCAAATGCGCCTAGCCAGAGCGTACACCTATTTTTTTTTGACGCCCGGACCGCCAGGTTAATGTTTTGCCTTCGGCAAATTTCCATGGTATCACCCTCTGGCTCCCGAGGTCTTTGTCTGACGTAGCCATGTGTGTGTGCAACCTCGATGCTTGCCTTCACGCCCATCTCACCTCACTGGCGGTTGACTTCTGATCGGTGTCACTCACTTTTCACCTGCGTTCAGACAGGACTCGTACTACTCGCTGAGTTCCTCAAACAGGTAACAGGAGGATATGTCTTTGGCGCCACACACCCACCACAAGGGCTATTTGCAGCGAGGGATTCTCTCGCGATTGTCGCCATGTCAATATCCCTTATCATCCATGCTAGTGGCACCGTTGGCGATCATAGCGGCAGCCACCGTCAAGGTTCCTATGTACTCACCACGCAGAAATTTCAAAGGCTGACGCGATGAATGGCTTTCCTCTATCCACCTTTTCGTTTCCCGCCGTTTCAGCTTGGCGCGCGGCGTCGAGAATTTGGTATCTCTGCGAGCAACTGACTTGTGTCTGTTGGCTACTGTCCTTTAAAGTTACAAGGCCCAGGTTCATATTTTTGCGCAGCAGGATCCACGTGCAAGCCCTCTTTCTTGCTTATGCAAGTCCCTCCCTGTCGGGTTTGGTACCCTCCTACAGCTCGCTGCCAACAGTTCTCCCAGTCGGCCCCCGGTCTCGTGACAGGCAGCCACTAACCACTTCTAGGCTCACGAGCGTGTAAACGGAAAACTGCGATCATGCCAGCGGCGCTCTACTGTATAGTATACTGATTACAGTACGAGCACTTCGTGTACGTGGTGATCGCGTACACCTAATAACCAACATTACAAACGGGCCGACGTTCGGGCCGCCACTCGTCGGGGGATTTCTGCGCCCGACGCATCGAGATTCCCTCTGCCGATGTTTGTCGATCGAAAGGGCAGAGCCTCATGACGACGTTGCCGTGTTGACGAGACTTGCGTCACCAAAACGCTCGCAATCACTAGTCGAGGAGCAGAAGCGTCATTCTGTGTGTGGTACCCGCTCTTGCCATTTTCGGCTAAGCCATAGTATGCAGACATACGTTCCCCTTTGAGCCAGTCTCCAACCCTGCCCGCTCGCAACTCACCTGTCAAACGCACTCTATATTGTACTGCCGAGTCGGACAGGCTTCCTCCAAGGTACGCAAACCGTAACTTACATTTCATCTGTCAATCAGGCATTTCAGGTAAGCACAAACCTAAAGACAGGCACCCTTACTACTGACTCTTCACTCAGCCCTTCCTAAATCAAATATCACGTCCTTTCTGGTACCTGATAGGGGGGTTGCTCGCGTTCCTGCTTGTCGCCCCTGTGACCTCTGCAGGCTTCCAGGCTATTGGGGCTGACGTGCGGGGGGTGCCCGCGATGCCCTGGTTGTATGTCATCACTACCAAGCCTACGACCCTTTCATCAGCATCCGTGCAAGATCAGAGTTCTAAATGCTTTTTTTATTTCAAACGATGCACCTAGGGAGTATGGTCTGAATTGCGCACTTAGTGATGTTTTACGTGCCTTCATATGGCCCCGTAGGCGCCCCCCACATCAGAAAAAAAAAAAAAAAACTCCGTGCCTCTTAAGCGCCCAATGCTCTCTTTTGCCTTGCGCGCTCGGTAGCTACCGAGGGGGTTGCGCAACGTACTGTATTGTTTAATCGCAGACGTGTTCCCCTCCACCATCTTTGATCGGTTGCGTTGCTCCTTGAGATCAAAGTTCCCATGGGTCTCATTTCAACCACGGCGGGCGCCTTTCCATGGCAGAGTGCTCCGTCGCCTTTTCGGTTTTTTTCCGTTCCAAGTTCTAAAAATGATGAGGGGGGGGGGCGTATTTGTAGTAGACGGATCTGCTGCTCTGGTTGTACGTACAGTATGCCCGGGCCTCGCTCTTATTGTACTGTACAACCCCGTTCAGGCCATCTCTCTTTGATTGGGACCACCGATATATGTCGCTTCACGGCTCACGATCGCGTCCACGTGCGGCGGAACTCACGCATCGTGCTTCGATATAGTCTGCTGTACCCAGGGTGAAGGGTTTCAAGGGAACGGCTCAGTCTTCAACAGGCTTGCATTTTGACGTACTCTGGCCTTGCGTGTTGAGCGCCATTGGCCGTCGCCCTTGACTTTTCTGTTGCTGTGGGGAGGTGAAGAATAGAATGGGTGCTATTGAAAGGCAGTTACATATACCGATGGAGAGACGCGTATGATAAGATGCAAGTGATAAGGTTACAAGTGCGTGCAATGCAGTGTGGGTAAGGTAAGGTAGAGTAAAGGAACAGGAGACTATCAAATAGCAGGGGAAGGGGGAGGTGCGATGCTCATGACAGAGGTATCAGCCAGCGGGACGTCACGGAGGGCGACCGCCAAGGCTAACATGGCAAGGTCTATTCACCCAGACGACGTGCCGCCAGATATTGACGGGGCTGGGAGTTGGGGCTGCTGGGGTGTTGGCTGCTGCTGTGGTTGAGACTGGGACTGAGACTGAGACTGGGTTTGTTGCTGTTGCTGTTGGCTCTGATCCACACCAATGCGAAGATACCCCGCTTGCACAAGAAAATCCCATACGCGACTGGTCTTGTTCACATCAATCTTCACGAGGTCGCGTGCCTCACGTCGGCGCAACTTGCCGCCACGTCGGGCGTACTCGCGCACTAGGGTCTCCTTGATTACCAAGTACGGTTTTGGCAGGATGCGGAGTGTAGAGCAAAGGGTTTGCTCGGCGGGTGTGAGAAGGTGCAGTGAGGGGCTGTTTGCGAGGTTTAGCGGCGCCGCTGTTTGATCAAGGGTTAGCCAGCGCGTCGGGAACTAGGCGGAAATCAAAGCTTATCACGCACGTGGTCGTCGGCTCGATGGGCCTGTGGCGCTCGCTTGGTCAACGCTCTTACGATCTGCGTCGCCGCCGCTGTTGCGTCTTGATGCTTCGGGTCCAAGGGATTGCCGTGCACTGGCAGCACGCAGTTGTTGGAGCCTCTCTGAAGAGAAGTGATCTCGCGACATATTCGCCTTGGCCTGCGTCTGGGGGTCGCCATGAGTGCTGAAACAGGGTGCTGTCAGAGAAGCGAGACGCACGCGTTTATACAGATCATCTTCCCACTTCTTGATGTCCGCGGCTGTGGTCAACCCAAGCCTCCTGCATTGTTGCAGCTCTGCTATCCGCTTGCGTAGCATGGCTTCATCTGAAGGGTTGGGCTGTCAATTAAGCCCCACAGAGTGCAAGTCGACACGTACACAGGATGTCAGTACAGAAGACCTCATAGTCTTCTGCAGTCTGCAGTCTTGCGAATGGCCGTAATCGATGCACAATATCTTTCTCCTCTTTTGGACGTTTTTTCTCCGCGGCTTGTAACTAAAGAACTTCAACATGCTTCCATCCGTAAAAGAGCATACATACCTTCTTGTATTCCAGCAGCCCCCGGTCAAACATAAGCGCCTTGGCTTCGCGTCGCTTCGTAATACGCTGCATATACATCTCGATCAAGGTGAGCTTAAACTCGAGGGAGGCCTGAGTCTCAAACGGAATCGGAGGCATGTTCTCCTCCGACTCTTCCTCGACACCGTCGCCGGTATCGGACGGCGCTGGGGTATCCTTCTCCTTCTTTACTTCCTTATCTTTCTTGACAAAACCATTCGCAGCGCCGTTGAGGCCGTTCACGGCCAGGCCGTTGCCATGGGCGTGAATGGCACCGTTGACCAAACCGTTCTGTGGTGCGAACAACACTTCTTGTTCGTGCTCCTTCTCCTTTTGTTCCTCCTTCCAGCGCATGCGAGTCTTGTAATCGTGATCTTCCTCATCTTCTGGAATAGAGTCACCGCCCCATGCCATACAAAGGCCAAATTCGAGATTCTTGATGAGTTCCTCGGCCTCGTTGTCGATCTCGTGCTCAAATTCAAGTCGGCCAGGAAGGAAAGTTGCGATGTCGTGCACTGCTGGCGCAGACGTAGGGGCTACTTTTTGAAGGGGTGGCGCAACTGTCATATTGGATATCCGACGCCGTTTTCGTTCTTGGAATTCTGCAGGATCGATATCAAAAGATAGGTCCATACGCTGAAACGGTCGCCCGAATTAGTAGGAATACAAGCCACTTAGAAGATCCATACGGGTCTAGGCCAGTGCGGTGAATCAACGTAGACCGTATTATAGTGTTCTTCAACCTCCTCCTTTGTGCGAGTGCCGACATGCTCAGCGACTGCTTGCCAGTTTCCTAGACCTTGTTGGGCGACGCCTTCAACTAGTAAGAGTTCCCTGAAAAATGCATGAGTAGCCACACTCCCGTAATTAGAAGGAGAAAAATCACTCGTCAGCGCCCCAGTCCTCAGTGAATATTGGATAGGAATGGAGCTCCTTCAAAAGTCCGGGTATTGTAAGCCTCATGTTGGGTGGGCTGCAGGAGAATTGGTTCACCTCAACCCTGTATGCATGGCCTCGTTTGTGCTTGCCAAACTCCTTCCCACTGCAAAAACAATTTGGACAAAGGTCGACGCCGTCCCCTACTGCACACGCTGGATCTGCACACTTGATTCGAATAGAGTGGGTAAGGTCGGCCAGACAACCGTCACATTCTGTCTGTACGCCAGGTTCGTTGATTGCTGCTGGGTGAAGGGGTTGTGAGTTTACGTAATGGGCAAGGCGTGAGAAAAGTGAGGGGAAGAGGGACGAGGAGAACATGCTGCGAGTATAGACCACGTACTCGATACCTCCTCCGCATGATATGGCCGCTTCCTGTTCGTGACCGTCATTGCGGGGTGAACTAAATCCTTACTAGCTCAGGGTGGGGTCGAATCTCTGGTCAAGGTTGTTGGGCGGTGGCTGGGCGTGTTTTGATCACAATAGGACCGAGGAAAGGAGCTCCGTGTGAGGTAGAATCACAATTGAACAGTTTCTTCGATGAATAACACTTGATTACTCGCAAGGATGTTGCGTTCGACTCGTCTTGGTCGTAGGACTGGTGTCGTCAACAGCGATAGTTGCAAGGGGTTCCGAAAGGGATGGGTCTTGCAAGAAAGATAAGAGGAATCGAAATTTAATGAATAACTTCCAGATGAGAGAGATGGACAATGTCTAGAGATGGTTGGATAATGCGCCCGACGCGCTCGACGTCGGCGACGGTGGCGAGCGCCTGAGGCGATGTTTGGCCACCTTTGTGCATGTTATCCCACGAGCGCGGCCCGGTTCCCGGTTCCAATGAACCGGTCCACGCTGCTTCATTCTCCTCTAACGCTGGCCATACGCGTTCAAGCTTCCACTGATTCTCATCTGTCTGGCGTAAAAGATAAACCAACCAAAGCTTTCCTGTCACTTCATGGCTTTTACAGATCTCCTTCCATGGAACTCTGCCCCCGGCAGGTCAATAGATATCGAACTCGGCGGACAAGAGGTTATCAATATCGAGCTTGATACCCTTGACTCCAATGCCGATGACGTGCTGGAGGTTTTGAAGGAGGGACAACCAAGGGTGGCCTACTGGACCCGACTTGCCGGAGAGTACATGCGAAGGGGCTACCTTGACGCAGCGGAGAAGATAGCCTTGTCTGCTGTGGAAAGTACGTTGAAGCCTTGCTTCTTCCATTGAGATCTGTAGGCTCATCAGGACACGCGGCAGGCTTCCAATCCAGTGGTTCTACTTCTTCACTGCCTTCAATCTATTCCTTACTTGCTAGCATTCAATTGGCAAAGGCGCGAAAGGCACCGAAATTAAAGCTCCCTAATGCCCGTAAGTGCCATTTTGGCACACAGAGGGACATTCTGATTGCGTTTGTCAACAGGTCAGGATGTCATGGCGTCTGAGAAGTCCCGCGACGAATACATGCGAGAGGCTACGCAGCTTCTCAACCATGGTGACCAGACGGCAGCAGAAGGTGGGGAGATAAGTGCTGCTACAAAGGAGTTATTGCTTTTGACTCGTGGTAAGTCTTATCGAGGTTTTCACTTGCATCTTGATTTCACGTCATGTTGGAAGCCATTCACCAGCTTGCAAACCGATCGATGGAGGATGCACTCCGCTCCTTTGATGCAGTCCTGAAGGAGAAGCCTACAAACTTGATTGCTTTGCTCGGGAAGGCGCGTTCCTTGCGCAATCGAAGCCGGCACTTGCGCTGACAACATGACAGGCGAGGATACTATACGCGCGACGCCAATATACCCCTGCTCTCAAAATATTCCAGCAAGTTCTACAGCTGAACCCATATTGTCTTCCGGACCCTCGTATCGGGATCGGCCTATGTCTATGGGCGCTGAATCATAGGGAGAAGGCAAAAGCTGCCTGGGAGCGGAGTGTGGAAGTGGTGAGGTGGCTTTTTGTCTTCCCGCTGGTTGCTATTTCTCAACCCTTTTCTCCGTGAAAGAATCCTCCCGAGTGGTCGGGACAACTGCTCCTAGGACTCGAAGCCCTTAATGCGAGCAAGAACCCTGAGCTTTCTGAGGATGAGCGGATACAGGAGCTCATGGTTGGCTCAAAACTAATTGAGAGGGCATTCAATAGCAACCAACGCAACGCGTCGGCGGCAAACGCACTTTGCGACATATTTCTTCGTAAGGGCCAACACAAACGCGTGCGTTTGCGCTTTCGGATCACGCAGTCGGAGGTGCTGACCAATACTCCCAGGCATTGAAGCTGGCAGAGCGGACTATCCAATTTGCAGACACGTTGGCAGTACTTACGGATGGCTACATACGTGCAGGGCGTGTATGTCACGCAGAAGGCTCTTACAGTGATGCATTGAAGCATTACAAGCAAGCTGCTGAAGGACAACCGAAAAATGTTCTCGCTGCGATTGGGTTTGCGCAGATGCAGTTGCGGAATGGTAGGCGGTTTGTTTTCATATATCACCTCTTCCGTATTTACTTGTTCACCCTAGACGAGACGGCAGCTGCTATTCATACCCTTGACGGCCTCTTACAACCTCCAAACCCACAAAAGTCACTCGAAGCAACAGCTATGCTCGCTTCCTTACGGCTACATCCCCGTCCTGGCGTTTCCAGCTCGGATGCTGCCCAGGAGAGAACCAAGGCGCGCGAGCTTTTCGATCGTGTTTACAGGGCGATCGAACAGCACGACGATGCTTCTGTACAAAATGGGAACGTACCGCGCAGCGAACCACCACCATCGCGCGCAGTGGTAGACGATGTGGACATGCATATTGAATTTGCGCGGTTGTTACAAGGTGAAAATCTTGACCGCACGGGGAAGATATTCCAGGAGACCGTACGGATCAGTGAAGAAACAGGGCGTGTCGACCCAAGGCTGTTGAACAATCTTGGTGTGGTGTCGCATCTCGAGTCGCGATTTGGGGAAGCGCGGCTCATGTATGAGAACGCATTGGTTGGCGCCAGCACCCTCGGAGCAGGAGCGGAGGCGATGTCGACTTCGGTGCTGTACAACCTGGCGCGGGTATACGAGGATTTGAACGACGAGGCGAAGGCGATAGAGGCCTACGAAAAGCTCTTGGAGCGACACCCTGAATATGTGGATGGTATGTGTCGTTGTTTTCTTGTCACTTGCCGCTTACTTGATATGGTCAAAGCCAAAATCCGGCGAGCTCACATATTGAGCAATATGCATCAAGGCAGCGAAGCCCACGACTTGCTCAAGGACTCACTCGCGTCACAGACCAGCAATCTCAACCTGCGTGCGTACTACACCTATTTCCTCATCCAATCCAACGCTTCGAAACCTGCGCGCGAATTCGTGTTTGGCACTTTGCGCGATCACGACAAGCACGATCTGTATGCACTTTGCGCGGCCGGGTGGCTGCATTACCACCAGGCGCGCGAGAGTCGCGACACGAGCCCAAAAGGCGTGGAGGAGCGACGAGTTCTCTTCCGGCGCGCCGCAGAGTTCTACGAAAAGGCGCTCGGGCTGGACCCACTGTGCGCCGTCGCGGCGCAGGGGCTCGCGATCGTTATCGCAGAAGATGCGTTAGGCACGCTGGGCGGTGCACTCCCGCCTGGTCCCGCGCCCGACGAGGGGCAGCGCCGCGCGATGAACGCGCGCGATGCACTGGAAGTATTTGCGAAAGTGCGTGAGAGCACTAACGACGGGAGCGTGTACGTCAACATGGGCCACTGCTATTTTGCGCGGGACGAGTTTGATCGGGCTATCGAGAGCGTGCGTGGATTGGTGCTTGTCTTTGTCCCCGTCTAACGCATCGAACAGTACGAGACGGCGTCACAGCGCTATTATGGCGGGCGTAATATTTCCGTTTTGTTGTGCCTGGCACGGTCATGGTACGTCAAGGCCAACAAGGAACAATCGTTCGCGTCGATGACAGTCGCTCTGAAATTCACACAAAAGGTACGACAGTCGTTTCCTTTTACCAGGAAATTCCTGATGACCGCTCGACATATTCAGGCACTGCACATCCAGCCCGTAGATAAAGCGGTCGTGTACAACATCGCGATGATCCAGCAAAAGTCCGCCGAGTTGCTCTTCTCGCTCCCGCCTGCGAAGCGCACGCTTGCGGAACTACAGCGCGGCATCGCGCGGGCGGTGCACGCGCAGAAGATGTTTGCGTCGCTCGCGGCGGACTCGGCCAGCGCCGTGCCGTACGACCGCGACCTCGCAGAGGAGCGTAAAAAGTACGCGGACAGCATGCTGCGCCGCGCAGAGGAGCACCTGAGCGCCCAGCACCAGTACGAGGCGGAGCAGGCTGCGCGGCTGGAAGCTGCCCGACAGAAGCGTGCCGCGGAGCGCGAGCGCGTCGAGACCCTCGAGGTGCGCAATCATCTCCCCCGCCGCCCATTGACCCCCGTTTTACACCACGCTGACCCCCCCCCCTCCTCGCTTTTGTTTGACAGCGTGAACGCGAGGCTCAGCTGAGACTCGAGGCCGAGGCGCTCGCGGAGAAGCGCGCGCGCGCACGGCAAGAGGCGCAGCAGTGGAGCGCGGACTTGGTAAAGAATGAGAGCGACGAGGAGCGGGAACAGCGCAAGGCGCGCAAAGCGGCCAGTCGGAAGGTCAAGTCTGAGGCGCCGAGCGGCGACGAGGGCACGAGTACGCCTGGGGGTGGCGGTGGCGGGGCCGAGCCGAAGAAGAAGAGGCGCAAGCTGAAGAAGGGCGGTGCGGCGAGCGCGGCAGCTAGTACGCAGGCCTCCGACGCGGAAGACGGTGGACTGTTCTCTGAGGGGGAAGAGGAGAAGCCGCTCAAGAAGGTGCGATATTCCCCGTTCGGCCCTCTGCGGCAGGCGCTCTTTTTTTTTTTTTGCTTATGGTGCACCCCCTATCCGTCATTGTTTATTAGCGCGGAGCGACGAGGAAACGTGTTTCACGTGAAGAGGACGACGAGCCTGCCTCTGCGCCACGTAAAAAGCAATAGTGAGTTGTCTCCTCGTTTTGGCATCCTTCAAAAACATGCTGAGCCATCTGCCTTCACCTTTTCTTTTCCTCTTGTCCCCACTTTCGTCAGCATAAGCAAGGAAACGATATCAGACTCCGACGAGGAGATGTCATGATGGTGTTTGTGTCACATTCTGTGTCTGCTGCTTTGTGCACTGCTTGTATTTGCTGCTATTGTTGTCACCTGGCCATCGCGCTAATCTGAGTATCTCACTTTACTTCATAAATGTGCGAGCGCATCAAATGATAGCTGCTGCTTGCGGCACGGCTGACCATCTCGTATAATGACTGCGAATTAATATCTCCTATCCTGTATAAGCGGAATCCGCACCGGAGACACGTTCACGAGAAAATGATCGCGTAATGCTACCAGTTCCCATGGTTGGTTATAACCAACGTAGACCAATTCGCAGTTGTAGCCATAGCCATGCCGCCCAGGACACGGCCACGATGTCAAATCTGTAACGAGGAGTCGAGGTATACATGTTCCAGCTGCCTCGTAGAATAGTAAGTCCTGTCATCGTCTCCCTCTGGTTTCATGCCTATCTATTGCCGCGCAGTTGTTCCGTTCCGTGCTACAAGCAGCACAAAGGTCTGTCCTCGCCTTTCTCTAAAAGATTATAATCATTGGTCTCATGACTACTTTCAACCTCCCAAAGAAGCAACGTGTGGGCTGCCAAGCCAGAAAAGGGGGGGGGAATCGGACGATGATGCCAAGAGTGCCAAGATGGCGCTGAACAATGATGCCAATGTCGCGCTGGGCGATCACCATTCTTCAGAGGGTGTGTGTGATTCCCTGTGATTCCCTGAAAGTGTTAATCGCCAAGCTGGGAATTGGTCCTCTTGGCTAATTCTTGGATGCTCATGGTTGCGTAGATGACGAGACTGCCAAGGAGGTCCCGCTCCGTCCGCTGACCTCGCTCAAGTGGCCGTATGTACCAGAGGAGAGTGCGTACCCGGATCCGTTAAAACGTGACGATCCAAAGCCACTGCGGATGGCACAGTATGAAGCTATCGGTTCGCACATTTATCTATCATCTTTTTCATTGCGAGTTACTCAAAAGGGTGGGAATACTCGTGGTTCAGCGACTTCACACGCTGTCCGCGCCGCTTTGACAGGACACCCAAAACTCAAAGACACGTTACGGTCTGTTGACAGGCTGCGGGGATCGGCACGGGAAGAAGCGTTACAAGCTTGTCTAGGAGTTTCGAGGTCGGATGTAACGACCCCCGGCGGTGGCGGGATTGGTACCGCTATGGAAATGGGAGGGATACGAGTTGGAGAAGAAAAGGAGGCGATGCGTGAGTTAGCCGAGGCAATAGAAGCAGCCGTGAGGCGCAATCGAGAGGATGCTTTAGGTCTCGACTGGGACCAGAATTGACCAGGCTGTGCTGTATTCAAAGTTTGTACTGTAACATCACAGATTGACTGTCGAGATCGCTAATGAAATGGCCCTTGCTCCGCTTCACCTGACGGCTATGGTGTTGTGGAGGCCCCATTATGATCGCGAGCCTAGCCTGAAGTTCCCTGTCACTGTCCCTCTGTACTACCTGAGTTAGGCTAAAGGTTAGCTTTGCCTGCCCCCCAAGGTCCCTGACCGCTTCAGATTAAAAAGACAGCCATTTTTCCCTTGTTCTTATTTCCCTTTCACCACGATAACCACGATATATGCTACTTTCAATAGTTGTTTCACTCCTCTTCTTCCCTTCACTGTCAGTGGCGGCAGCGTCGCCCCCGCCGCGTCGGGAGCCCCTCCACATCCCTGTGCTCCGTCGCCGCCATGAGCCAAGAGACGGGGATGCGGTTCTAGACCACTACGCCAATCTGGCCGCGAATTTAAGGGGCAAATATAATTACGGTCCGCCGGTGTCGCGTAGGGCGAGGGCCAAGACTAGTACTGTGGATATCACTATAACCAATCACGTGCGTTATATATCTGGTGTGTGGCTTGGAAGTTCCTCACACATACAAACAAGGGTTCGGATTCAAGCTACTTTGCGCCAGTCAGTGTCGGCACTCCGTACGTGTTGTCGTTGAGAGAATGTCGTTCCACAGTCTCATTTGTTGCTTGTGCTCAGGCCCCAAACCTTGGACCTCATCCTCGATACGGGTACATCAGACTTGTGGTTTGTCACCACCGATTGCTTGGACTGCGGTCAGGGCACAAAGCTGGATTTGACAAAGTCAACCTCTCTCCAGTTGTATAAAGATCAACCTCCTGTCATCCTGCTTACTCCAACCGGCAATGCTTGGGGTACCGCCGCTCAGGACACTGTCTCTATGGGACCCTTTACGGTTAAACGACAAATTTTTGGTACGCACGTTCTCTTTCTTCTCTTGTTCAGGTTTTCCGTTCTTCGGCTGTTGCTTCGTTCTCCAATGGCTGTGCACTTGCCCCCTGTGGCAATCGGCATCCTGGTCGGCGGGCCGTTGTTTACCCCTTTTTGCAATCTCGGCGCCGCAATCATGTGCTTCTTCCCTTGGCTAATATGTGCAAGTCGCTGTCAACAGTGTGTCCGATACTCTGATTAATGGCAAGCTCGCTGGCCTCATGGGCCTCGCCTTTCAAGGCATTGCAGATATCGGCGCGGTGCCCTTCTGGCAAGCCCTCCTCAACAACTCGCTCACAAACCCCGAATTCTCTTTCTTCCTCACCCGCTTCGTCAACAATCCAAATGCCAAGACTGAGGAGCCTGGAGGGGTGTTCACACTCGGTGGAACAAATACCACGTTGTTCCAAGGCAACATTGACTTCCAGAGCTTCACCCCCCCACCCGGCGGCGGCTCGCTCTGGCTGCAGACCATATCCAGTGCGTCACGTTCGAGTGTACGAGGTGGCGCAACCGTAAAGACTCATCCGGACGTGTTTTTGCAGGTGTTACTGTGAATGGTAAGAAGGTTGACATCGGCAACACGACTACGGCAGCCATCGACACTGGTACGACACTTATCGGCGGGCCCACTGCCGCCGTGAACGCTATTTGGAGTGCTGTCCCAAACTCTGTACCCTCCACTAACATGTCTGGCTTTTTCACTTTCCGTACGTATTCCCTCTCAATTCGTGGCGGTGGTGCAAGCTGCCAAGCTTCACACAGCTGAGCTGACTGGATGGTTCCCTCATGTTCTAAATGCGCAGCGTGTAACACCCAGTTGACCATTTCGATATCCTTTGGGGGGCCCTCGTGGCCGATCAACGTTACCGACCTGAACCTAGGTACCGTGGGCGACGGCCAGTGCCTCGGTGGGATTTTCGATGTCACTGGTGCCTGGACCATCAATTTGCGAGCGGGCCACCCAGACTGGATCATCGGCGACACGTTTCTTGTGCGTCTCTTCACTTGTTTTGTACTCCAATAGATTTGCCTGACAAGCAAACGTAGAAAAACGTGTACACTGTCTTCCGCGCCAAGCCACCCGCAGTGGGCTTTGCCCAACTCTCAGCCGCAGCTGGTGGTTCGGGTTCGTAGCTTTTCTCGCACATTTCTGTTATTTTCGTGTCTGGCCCAGTTGAGACACGTGTCGAGGCCTCTCATACAGCACCAGGGTTCCTGCCTGGGACTGGGCCTTCCCTGTTACCATCGCTACTAGTATATGTTTGACATGCTCACTAACATGTGTTGTCATTTTTGTGATACAGGTACACCAATTCCAGGCACTGGCTCTCCCACTCCCTCGGGCGGAGCCTCTTGTACGTGCACCTTCCTGTTTTTTTATTTCTGGAGATTTCGTGCTGACGCATGACGCTAGCCTCTACGCTCTCGGCAGTGCCACTCAGTGCGGTTGGCATAATCGTTACAAGCGCGCTTGCGTTGTTTTCGACGGCATTCATACTCACGACTTGAATTTTATATCTGACGACGAATGTATCATGCATTGAACGGTTGACTCGTGGACCCCAACTGTACAGTTACTCTTTTTTTAGTTTATCTTGCTTGTCTGTGTATCGGAACTAGGAACTATCGCGCGCAGAATTGTAATACCTTTGGTGGACCTTCTGATTTGGCTGCGAGCCGAGCATTCTGACAATTGATCGGAGGTTTTTCCTTGGACGACCGACGCGAACACCCATCATTTATTGTATGTCGTTTTGGGATTTATCCGTGGGCAGTGGGGTCGGGCGACTAGACTAGCGATTCGTTACCCATCGTTAGCGTTGGCGTTGCCCATATTCCAACATTGGGCCTTATTTGTAGTTTCTCCTTACTTCGAATCACTGCAGTTTTGGGGACGCTAGAGAGAACCTTGCACTGTCGGTCAGGGTACGCATGCACCTGCACACGTGATACGCTTCGAAACGTCACGGTTGTGCCAGACGACGATGAGTCTTGAGTTCTTTTTTACCAACTTTCCTCCAACCTTGTCTGTTGGCGGCGGACGACGTG
Organism: Lactifluus subvellereus; assembly: GCA_022496195.1. Classification (NCBI taxonomy): domain Eukaryota; kingdom Fungi; phylum Basidiomycota; class Agaricomycetes; order Russulales; family Russulaceae; genus Lactifluus; species Lactifluus subvellereus. The sequence continues at coordinate 54,359 of WTXC01000042.1, read as the reverse complement.
TTTGAGTTTTTGGCGTTTTTGGTTTTTATTTGCCCCCTCGACTCGGACCTAGCCTAGTATGCGAATGCGAGCCATATCCCCTGCTAATAGATATTAGATGGGTTGTTGATGCAGTCGCATTTCGAGCTTCGAGTCGTGGGCATCCCATAAGGCGGATGCTACTGCAGTCTATGTAGCGAGGGTCCCACCTTCGGTGACCTTCCAGCTGAGCCTCGTCTTTCTTTCCTCTTCTTCTTCTTTTGAGCCACGCAGGGGGCAGGCTCGGGCTGTTATTAGAGCTGGGCGGACATGTACTGTACGAGGTGACGACTTATGTGTGTCTTATCCCCAACACACATACATAATGTGTCTCACGGCGTAGCACCTGCAAGAGCCAGACACAAACCGTCCCCCGTCCTGGGTCACATTGTAGCAGGGATTCGGAGAAAACCAAAGATCATTGGTGACGAAATATAACAACGTAGGGCAAAACGACGCATACAACAAGAGAAATGCGCGGTCATATAGTACTTCCGGGCATTTGGCACGAAGAAGCAGGTCGCGGGCACATTGACACAATGGACCTTCATGAGGGCGCGCCGACGTAGCACTTCACAAGCGGCTCCCAGCACTCCGCAACATCATGTGCTCGCTGTCACACGACACGAGCATGACGCGTCCGCTCTCGTCGAGCCCGCGCAGCCCAATCCAGTCTTCCGCGTAAAGGGGCTGCTCGCGCATCGGGACGTCTCATCCGATCTATACCGTCCTCATCCTCTGGTGCAGCGTAGGACCCGAACCAAGAGCTCTCCTTGGGCACGACGGTGTGGTCCTGTGTGAAGAGGACGAGAACGAGGGCGTCGAGCTCCAGGAGGTGCGCGGCGTACATTGTGTTGCGCGTCACGGATACTTCGTCGTTGACTGACGTCAGGAAGCGGTCCGATTCCAGGTACCGCAGGAGCTGTGCCGGGTCACAGTAATATTGCGCCTATAGAAACCCCAAAACGGCCCGTCAGAAAGGAGTGCGAGAGAGAGGCGTGATGGGGCACTAGCTTATGGGGAGTGTACCTAGCCCCCCCAGCCGGGAGAAAGGGGGAATGGGAGGAAGATGGGCTTACCTGCACGAGGTTTTGCTGGGCCCATTCGCTGTACACGCCAGCGCGCGCCGCATTTTCGCATGAGCTGGCAGCGCAGATCGTACGGCTTGCACGGCGGAATGTCTGATATGCCCATGTGCTGCGAGCCGAAGGTGATGAGATTGCGGATTGGCGTGTCGTTGTGTCGCTCGACGTATGCGCAGGGACTGCCCGCCTGGAAGGTGTTCAGGAGGCTTTCTGACGTACCCTGGGAGGACCCGATTGCATCGAAACCTCGCGACAATTGGGGAAGGTCTTTCAATTGCTGGGCGACGAGCTCGACCTGTTCATCGACGTCGCCGAACTGTCCGGGTCGGGGTGAGCAGGATGCAGAAGTAGGGTGGGTGGCTACGGGCGGCTTGTGGCTCAGAAACGCACGAAAGTAGCTCGTTGGTCCTCCTTCGAGTCTGGGTTAATGTACGCCGCGTGTGTGAATATTCCGGGACGCGTCTCCTCTACGCGAGACTGGAACTTGAGAATGCCAGATCCATTGTGCGAGTCCCCTGTAGGACTGCAGTACTTCATGATCTATGCAGTCAGTCCCTTCAGGTCCTAGGTATAGCTTATCATGACTTTTTATCAGCGCGGCCGCGAACCATGACAGATGATCATTATCACGTGCTGGGAAAAACTTGGCTCGGTGTTGAACTCCGGCCTTTCACGTCTACAGATGCACTTCTTAGTCTTGCGCTTTCAATGATACTGTCTTCGTCGTGATATGATGATGTACTATCATGTCTATTTCAGCACAACTATTCTACTAATGTTATTTAGCATATCTGCAAAACAAGAACAAGCAAACATGCATGCCGTGGGATCTTGCATCACGTGGTTATCTAACTTGACCCCAACCTAAGACCAAGACCAAATAAGACCATATCTCGAACCGCGGATGATTCTCGGCCCTAGGCCACTCACCATCAACCGAGCCTATTCGTGCAAATGTAGCTCTTCACAGCGTCGTCCTCTGCCCCAGGTTGCAACCACCGGCAGAGCGTGGGATGTTCAGCTCCTTTGCTTGATAGAGCAAGTCGAGCGTCACCTGTCCCCTCAATCGCAAGAGAAGAGGCGCGGGATGCAGTGACGAAACTGACCTTGGGTTTCGTGATGATGCTCACGGAGGTTTCAGCCGGTGCTGGGAGATCTGTCAGACTAGGCACCGTCTCGATTCCCTCGAGCTCGCTCTCCTTCTGCACAGGTGATACAGCACGCGTGTAAGTACCGGTTTTAAGTGAGACGGTAGCAAGACGGAACGCACGGGATGCACGGGGGGGACCAAGAAATCCGTGCCAAGTACCATGGCAAAACCTGCGATGTTATATGTGAATGACCAGATGCTCTTGGGAGGTGGACTTCCCATACTAAATCACGGCACGTACTTTGGTGCCGTGCTTGGACTGGTCTCTCGACGCGCCGACGACTCGGACTGTGCATTGAGGTGACGAAAGGAAGATCTTCTGAATCCTTGTGGCTGTGTGTGTCCGAGTTATGACACGAGAAGGATCATTTACCCTCACGAGCCGAATTGGCCGCCTTGACAGATGGCGTCATTTGAAGCTATCATCATGCCCGGTGATGTTGCCCTCGAAAAAGTGAAGACGCTTGAAACTCTCGGCGGGGATGTCAGGAGTGTTTGAAGCAGGCAAGTCTATCGCAAATCGGTGTTGCTTACGAGCCTTCTCTCTTGCAGTATGTTGATCGATGCACGATGGCTGCCTGACGGGGAAAAGGTTCCTCATTATGTGCGTTTAGAATCTTGCTCGGGAGTATGCGCTTGGTGTTACCAGCAGGAATACACACGAGGTACCCGAGATCGGATGATGGTGCCAAGGTGGCGCTGGGCCATCACCATTCCCAAGTTCATTTATCAGTGGGTGTGTGTGATTCCCTCAAGGTGGTAACCGCCACTGGGAATTCGACCTCTTGGCTGATTCTTGAATACCCACGGTTGCGTAGATGACGAAACTGCCAAGGAGGTCCCGCTCCGTCCACTGACCCCGCTCAAGTGGCCGTATGTACCAGAGGAGAGTGCGTACCCGGATCTGTTAAAACGTGACGATCCCAAAGCCATTGCAGATGGCACAGTACGTCGCACACTTATCTCTTATCTTTTTCATCTGCAAGTTTCTCAAAAGGGTGGGAATACTCGTGGTCGAGCGACTTCACACGCTGTCTGTGCCACTTTGACAGGACACCCGAAACTCAAAGACATTACGGTCTATTGACAGGCTGTGGGGACCGGCACTGGAAGAAGCGTTGTCTGGGAGTTTCGAGGTCGGATGTAATGAGATCCGGCGGTGGCGGGATTGGTACCGCTATGGGAATGGGAGGGATACGAAGAAAAGGAGGTGATGCGTGAGTTAACCGAGGTAATAGGAGCAGCCGTGAGGCGCAATCGAGAGGATGCTTTAGGTCTCGGGGCCAGAATTGACCGGGTTGTGCTGTATATCAAGTATGGCCGGGCCCTTCACCTGACGATTATGCAGGCCCCTTATCGCGTGGACCTGTCAGTGTCCCTCTGTACCTGAGTTAAGCTAAAAGATAGCTTTGCCCACCCAGGGTCCCTGACTGCTTCAAAAAGACAGCTTGTTTTATTTCCCTTCACCCTGATATGCTACTTTCAATAGTTGTTTCATTCCTCCTCCCTTCACTGTCAGTGGCGGCAGGGTCGCCCCCCGGGCCGCCGCGTCGGGATCCTCTCCACATCCCTGTGCTCCGTCGCCGCCATGTGCCAAGAGACGGGGATGCGATTTTAGACCACTATGCCAATCTGGCCGCGGGTTTAAGGGGCAAATATAATTACGATCGGCGGGTGTCGCGTAGGGACGATATCAGTATAACCAATCAGGTGCGTTATTATATCTGGTGTGGCTTGGCTCGGCCTCATTTCCTCACACATACAAACAACACAACAAAGGGTTCGGATACAAGCTACTTTGCGCCAGTCAGTGTCGGCACTCCGTACGTGTTGTCGTCGAGGGAATGTCGTTCCACAGTCTCATTTGTTGCTTGTGCTCAGGCCCCAAATCTTCGACCTCGACCTCGATACAGGTTCATCAGACTTGTGGTTTGCCACCACAGACTGTACTGCCTGTGGTCGGGCCCCAGAGCTGGACCCGACAAAGTCAACCTCTCTCCAGGTCCAAAATGTACCCATCACCATGAAATATGGATCCGGCGCTGCTTCTGGTCTCGTCGCTCAGGACACTGTGTCTATGGGACCCTTTACGATTAACCCACAAATCTTTGGTACGCACGTTCCCTTCTTGTTCACCTGTTTTCCGTTCTTCAGTTGGGAGCTTCATTCTCGGAAACTCCAATGCCCCCTGTGGCAACTGGCATCCTGTTCGGCGGGCCGTACTAGTTTGCCGCCAATCATGTGCTTCCCTTGGTCAGGTCAGCGATTGCTAATATTGCATCAGCTGCTGTAAACGACCTGTCTGGAAATTTGATTGATGGAAAGCTCTCTGGAATCATGGGCCTCGCATTTCAAGGGATTGCAAGAACCCGCGCGGTGCCTTTCTGGCAAGCCCTCATCAACGACAACTCCCTCACAAACCCCGAATTCTCTTTCTTCCTCACCCGTTTCGTCAACAATCCAAATGCCATGGCTGAAGAACCTGGAGGGGTGTTCACGCTCGGTGGAAGAAATACAACGTTTTTCCAAGGCGACATTGACTTCCAGAGCTTCACCCTCCCACCCGGCGGCGGCTCGTTCTGGCTGCAGACCATATCCAGTGCGTCACGCTCGAGCGTCGAAGGTGGTGCAACCGTAAAGACTCATCATCCGGACATGTTTTTGCAGGTGTCACTGTGAATGGGAAGAAGATTAACATCGGCAACACGAATACGGCAGTCATCGATACTGGTACGACACTTATCGGTGGGCCCACTGCCGCCGTGAACGCTATTTGGGGTGCTGTCCCAAACTCTGTGCCCCTCACTGGAAACATGGCTGGCCTTTTCACTTTCCGTACGTATTCCCTCTCAATTTGTGGCAGTAGCGCCCCCCAAAGGTGCCAGACTTCACACAGCTGAGCTGACTGGACGGACGGGACCCTCCCGTGTTCTAAACACACAGCGTGTAAGACCCAGGTGACAGTTTCGATATCCTTTGGGGGACCCCCCTGGCCGATCAACGTCGCCGACATGAACCTCGGTCCCGTGAGAAACGGCCAGTGCCTCGGTGGCATTTTCGATATCAATCCTGTCGCGAAGACCAAGCCGCAACCGGGCCTACCAGTTTGGATCGTCGGCGACACGTTCCTTGTGCGTCTCTTCAATTGTCTTGTGCTCCAATAGATTCGCCTGACAAGCAAATGTAGAAAAACGTGTACACTGTTTTCCGCGCCGACCCACCTGCAGTGGGCTTTGCCCAACTCTCAGCCGCAGCTGGTGCGTAGCGTTTCTCGGATATTTCTGTTATTTTCGTGTTTGGCTCTGCTGGGGTACGTGTCGAGGCATCTCATACAGCACCAGGGTTCCTGCCTGGGACTGGGCCTTCCTTGTTACCATCACTACTAGTATATGTTTGACATTGACATGGTCACTAAAATGTAGTACCGCTTGGTGCGGTTGACATCATCATTACAAGCGCGCTTGCTTTGTTTTCATACTCACGGCTTGGCTTTTATTTCTGACGATAAATGTATTATACATTTACCGGTTGACTCGTGGACCCCAACCGTACAGCTACTCTTTTTTTGTATCTTGCTTGTTTGTGTATTGGAACTATGACGCGCGCGGAATTGTAATACCTGTGGTGGACCTTCTGATTTGGCTACGAGCCGAGCCTTCTGATAGTTGGTTGGGGGGTTTTCCTCGGACGAGCGACGCGAATACACCCATCGTTTCTTGTATGTAGTTTTGGGTTTATCGGTGAGCAGTGGGAGTCGGGCAACTGACGACTACTGTAGTGATTCGTTACCCTTACCTACCGTGCGTGAGACCCTGTAACCTGCATTATCTTATCTAGTTCCAGACTTCTAGTGCGGATCTACTCCAGATCTGTCAGCATGTCTGTTGGCGCAGCCCAGTCCAGTCTTCCGTGTAAAGCGGTTGCTCGCGCATTGGGACTCATCCGATCTATACCCTCCCCGTCCCCGTCCTCTGGCGCAGCGTAGGACCCGAACCAGCTCTCCTTGGGCCCGACGGTGTGGACCCGTGTGAAGAGGACAAGAACGAGGGCGTCGAGCTCCAGGAAGTGCGCGGCGTACATTGTGTTGCGCGTCGCGGGCACTTTGTTGTGGGTCGACGTCAGGAAGCAGTCCGATTCCAGGTACCGCGGGAGTTGTGCCGGGTCACGATAATATTGCGCCTATAGTAATCCCAAAACCGAGCGTCAGAAAGGAGGGCGAGAGAGAGGCATGATGGGGCACTAGCTTATGGGGAGTGTACCTAGCCCCCCCAGCCGGGAGAAAGGGGGAATGGGAGGAAGATGGGCTTACCTGCACGAGGTTTTGCTGGGCCCATTCGCTGTACACGCCAACGCGCGCCACATTTTCGCATGAACTGGCAGAGCAGATCGTACGGCTTGCACGGCGGAATGTCTGATATGCCCATGTGCTGCGAGCCGGCGGGTCGTTGTGTCGCTCGACGTATGCGTGAATGAACTGCCCGCCTGGAAAGGTGCTCAGGAGGCTTGCTGACGTAGGACCCAATTGCATCGAAACCTCGCGACAATTGGAGAAGGTCTTTCAGTTGCTGGGCGACGAGCTCGACTTGTTCATCGACGTCGCCGAACTGTTCTGGTCGGGGTGAGCAGGAGGCAGAAGTAGGGTGGGTGGCTACGGTGGCTTACGGCTCAGAAACGCACGAAAGTAGCTCGTTGGTCCTCCTTCGAGTCTGGGTTGATGTACACCGCGTGTGTGAATATTCCGGGATGCGTCTCCCAGTTCCTGTCGCGGAGGTCGCAGGGGACAACGACAAACTCACCAAGCCCATGTCACTGGCAGATGACGAGAGGACGAGGGTTCGAAAGTACCAGGACATCTTGTGCTGGCCTTACGAGAGCCTTGATAACTGAAGTAAGGGCGAATATGCTGCAGTACTTCATGATCTATGCAGTCAGTCCCTTCAGGCACTACTGTAGGTATAGCGGCCGAAACGATCATTATCACGTGCTGGGAAAAACTCGGCTCGGCGTTGAACCCTTCCATATCTACAGCTGCATTTCTTAGTCTTGCGCTTTCAATGCCACTGTCTTCGTCGTGATACAGATAATGATGTACCATGTCTATTTCAGCACGACTATTCTACTAGTGTTATTTAGTGTATCGACAAAACAAGAACAAGCAAACATGTATGCCGTGGGATCTTGCATCACCTGGTTATCTAACTTGACCCCAACCTAGGACCTAATAGACCATATCTCGAACCGTGGATGATTCTCGGCCCTAGGCTACTCACAACCAACCGAGCCTATTCGTGCGAATGTGGTCCTTCACACCGTCGTCCCCTCTCCCAGGTTGCAACCACTGGCAGAGCACGGGATGTTCGCAAGAGAAGAGGCGCGGAGGCAGTGACGAAATGACCTTGGGTGATGATGCTCACGCAGGTTTCAGCCTGTGCTGGGAGACCTATCAGACTAGGCACCGTCTCTATGCCCTCGACCCGCTCTCCCTCTGCACAGGTGATGCAGTGCGCGTGTAAGTACCGATTTTAAGTGAGACGGTAGCGAGACGGAACGCACGGGATGCACGGGGGTGACCAAGAAATTCGTGCCAAGTACCATGGCAAAACCTGCGATGTTATATGGGAATGACCAGATGCTCTTGGGAGGTGGGCTTCCCAGACTAGATCACGGTACGTACTTTGGTGCCATGCTTGGACTGGTCTCTCGAGGCGCCGAGGACTCGGACTGCGCACCGAGGCGGCGAAAGGAAGAACTTCTGAATCGCTGTGGCTGTGTGTGTCCGAGTTACGACACGAGAAGGATCATTTACCCTCACGTGCCGAATCGGCCGCATTGACAGATCGCGTCATTTGAAGCTATCATCATGCCCGATGGTGTTGCCCTCGAAAAAGTGAAGACGCTCGAAGCTCTCGGTGGGGATGTCGGGAGTGTTCGACCTGCGAGCATTATGGACAAGAAGCCTGCAGGCAAGTCTACCCCAAAGCGGTGTTGCTTACGAGTCTTCTCTCTTGCAGTATGTTGATGGGTGCACGATGGTCGCCTGACGGGGAAATGTGCGTTTAGAACCTTGCTCTGGAGTATGCGCTTGATATTACCAGCAGAAATATACACGAGGCACCCGAGCCGGGGGAGAAATCGGACGATGGTGCCAAGGTGGCACTGGGTCATCACATTCCCAAGTTCATTTATCAGACGGTGTGTGTGATTCCCTCAAGGTGGTAACCGCCACTGGGAATGCTAATTCTCGAATACCCACGGTTGCGTAGATGACGAGACTGCCAAGGAGGTCCCGCTCCGTCCGCCGACCTCGCTCAAGTGGCCGTATGTACCAGAGGAGAGTGCGTACCCGGATCTGTTAAAATGTGACGACCCCAAAGCCACTGCAGATGGCACAGTACGTCGCACACTTATCTCTTATATTTTTCATCTGCAAGTTCCTCAAGAGGGTGGGAATACTCGTGGTTGAGCGATTTCACACGCTGTCCGTGCCAGTTTGACAGGACACCCAAACTCAAAGACATTACGGTCTATTGACAGGCTGTGGGGACCGGCACTGGAAGAAGCGTTGTCTGGGAGTTTCGAGGTCGGATGTAACGAGGGCCGGGGGTGGCAGGATTGGTACCGCTATGGGAATGGGAGGGATACGAAGAAGAAAAAGAGGGGATGCTATGAGTTAGCAGAGGTAAAGCAGCCGTGAGGCGCAATCGAGAGGATGCTTTAGGTGTCGGGACCGGATTGACCGGGCTGCTGTATTTGTATATCATAGTCACGGTATGGCCTGGCCCTTCACCTGACGATGGAGGCCCCTTTATCGCGGCGTGAAGTGCCTGTCGTTGTCCCTCTGTACCTGAGTTAAGCTAAAAGATAGCTTTGCCCACCCAGGGTCCCTGCTTCAAAAAGACAGCTTGTTTTATTTCCCTTCGCCCCGATATGCTACTTTCAATAGTTGTTTCATTCCTCCTCTTCCCATCACAGTCAGTGGCGGCAGGGTCGCCCCCCGGGCCGCCGCCGCGTCGGGATCCCCTCCACATCCCTGTGCTCCGTCGCCGCCATGTGCCAAGAGACAGGGATGCAATTTTAGACCACTATGCCAATCTGGCCGCGGGTTTAAGGGGCAAATATAATTACGATTCGCCGGTGTCGCGTAGGGACGATATCAGTATAACCAACCAGGTGCGTTATTATATCTGGTGTGGCTTGGCCCGGCCTCATTTCCTTACAATGATAAACAAGGATGCGGATTCAAGCTACTTTGCGCCAGTTAGTGTCGGCACTCCGTACGTGTTGTCGTCGAGGGAATGTCGTTCCACAGTCTCATTTGTTGCTTGTGCTCAGGCCCCAAATCTTCGACCTCCAGCTCGATACGGGTTCATCAGACTTGTGGTTTGCCACCACAGACTGTACTTCCTGTGGTCAGGCCCCAGAACTAGACCCGACAAAGTCAACCTCTCTCCAGGTCCAAAATGTACCCATCACCATGAAATTTGGATCCGGCGCTGCTTCTGGTCTCGTCGCTCAGGACACTGTGTCTATGGGACCCTTTACGGTTAACCCACAAATCTTTGGTACGCACGTTCCCTTCTTGTTCACCTGTTTTCCGTTCTTCAGTTGGTAGCTTCGTTCTCGGAAACTCCAATGGCCGTGCACTTGCCCCCTATGTGGCACCCAGGATCCATGGCAGGCCGTTGTTTACCCCTTTTTGTAATCTCGGTGCCGCCAATCATGTGCCTCCGTTGATTATGTCAGCGATGCTAATATTGCATCAGCTGCTGTAAACGACCTGTCTGGAAATTTGATTAATGGCAAGCTCTCTGGAATCATGGGCCTCGCGTTTCAAGGGATTGCAAGAACCCGCGCGGTGCCTTTCTGGCAAGCCCTCATCAACGACAACTCCCTCACAAACCCCGAATTCTCTTTCTTCCTCACCCGATTCGTCAACAATCCAAATGCCATGGCTGAAGAACCTGGAGGGGTGTTCACGCTCGGTGGAAGAAATACAACGTTTTTCCAAGGCGACATTGACTTCCAGAGCTTCACCCTCCCACCCGGCGGTGGCTCGTACTGGCTGCAGACCATATCCAGTGCGTCACGCTCGAGCGTCCAAGGTCACGGTGGCGCAACCGTCAAGACTCATCTGGACGTGTTTTTGCAGGTGTCACTGTGAATGGGAAGACGGTCAACATCGGCAACACGAATACGGCAGCCATCGATACTGGTACGACACTTATCGGTGGGCCCACTGCCGCCGTGAACGCTATTTGGGGTGCTGTCCCAAACTCTGTGCCCCTCGCTGGGAACATGGCTGGCTTTTTCACTTTCCGTACGTATTTCCTCTCAATTTGTGGCAGTAGCGCCCCCCAAAGGTGCCAGGCTTCACACAGCTGAGCTGACTGGACGGACGGGACCCTCCCGTGTTCTAAACACACAGCGTGTAAGACCCAGGTGACAATTTCGATATCCTTTGGGGGACCCTCCTGGCCGATCAACGTCGCCGACATGAACCTTGGTCCCGTGAGCAACGCCCAGTGCCTCGGTGCCATTTTCGATGTCACTGTTGTCGCGAAGATCAAGCCGCAACCGGGCCTACCAGTTTGGATCGTCGGCGACACGTTCCTTGTGCGTCTCTTCAGTTGTCTTGTGCTCCAATAGATTTGCCTGACAAGCAAATGTAGAAAAACGTGTACACTATCTTCCGCGCCGACCCACCTGCAGTGGGCTTTGCCCAACTCTCAGCCGCAGCTGGTGCGTAGCGTTTCTCGGATATTTCTGTTATTTTCGTGTTTGGCTCTGCTGGGGTACGTGTCGAGGCCTCTCATACAGCACCAGGGTTCCTACCTGGGACTGGGCATTCCCTGCTACCATCGCTACTAGTATGTGTTTTTTGACATGGTCACTAAAATGTAGTGCCATTTGGTGCGGTTGACATCATCGTTACAAGCACGTTTGCGTTGTTTTCATACTCACGGCTTCAATTTTATATCTGGCGACGGATGTATCATACATTTACTGGTTGAGTCATGGACCACAACTGTACAGCTACTCTTTTTTGTACCTTGCTTGTCTGTGTATCGGAACTATGACGCGCGGAATTGTAATACATTTGGCGGACCTCCTGATTTGGCTACGACCCGAGTCCTTCTGATGATTGGTTGGAGGTTTTTCCTCAGACGACCGACGTGAATACACCCATCATTTCTTGTATGTGGTTTTGGGATTATCCGCGAGCAGCGGGAGTCGGACAACTGGCAACTAGTGATTCGTTACCCGTATCTACCGTGGGGACCCTGTAACCTGCATTATCTTATCTAGTTCTAGACTTCCAATGCGGATCTACTCCAGATCTGTCAGCATGTCTGCTAGCGTTGGCTATTTTCGGTTGCCTATATTCCAACCTTGGGCCTTATTTGTATTTTTTCTCGACTCGAATGAGTTATGGGGACGCGGGACGCGTACGTACACAGTGGCACCTGTACACGTGATACGCTTGGCGTTGCGGTGTGCCAGACGATGATACAGTAAGTCTTCTCGAGTTCTCTCTATCTGCTAGTTAATGTGGTTTATTCGCGCGGACATCCGACGGTGGGGCGGTTGCTCTTCCCGAGGCTCGGGAGATACTTTCACTAACTTCTTCAACCTTGTCTGTTGGCGGCGGACGACGTGTTTTTTTTGGCGGTTTGGGATTCATTTTGCACCCCCCCCGACCCGGATCTAGCCTAGTATACAAATGCGGGCCACATCCCCTGCTGATAGATGTTGGATGGGTTGTTGATGCAGTCGCGTTTCGAGCTTCGAGTCGTGGGCATCCCATAAGGCGGATGCTACTGTACGTAGCGAGGTTCCCACCTTCCAACTCAGCCTCCTGTTTCATATTTTTTCTTTTGGGCGACACATGGGGCTCGGGCTGTTATTAGAGCTGGGCGGACATGTACTGTGCGGGGTGGCGACTCAGGTGTGTGTTGGCCCCAACACACGTACATGATGTATGTCACGGGGTAGCACCTGCAAGAGCCAGACACAAACCGTCCCCATCCTGGGTCGTATTGTAGCAGGGATTCGGAGAAACCCAAAGACCATCGGTGATGAAATATAACACGAAACATACAACAAGGGAAATGCGCGGTCATATAGTACTTCCGGGCACTTGGCATGAGGAGGCAGGCCGCAGGCACATTGACACAATGCGCCGTCACGAGGGCGCGCCGACGTAGCGCTTCACAAGCGGCTCCCAGCACCCCGCCGACACACTATGTGCTCGCTGTCACACGACACGAGCACGACGCGCCCGCTCTCGTCGAGCCCACGCAGCCCGATCCAGTCTTCCGCATAAAGCGGCTGCTCGCGCATCGAGACGATCCTCATCCGATCTATACCGTCCCCGTCCTCGTCCTCTGGCGCGGCGTAGGACCCGAACCAAGAACTCTCATTGGGCACGACGTGAAGAGCACGAGCACGAGGCATGAGGGCGTCGAGCTCCAAGAGGTGCGCGGCATACGTTGCGTTGCGCGTCGCGGACACTTCGTTGTTGGTCGACATTAGGAAGTGGTTCGATTCCAGGTACCGCGGGAGCTGTGCCGGGTCACGGTAATATTGCACCTATAGTAGTCTCAAAACCGCCCGTCAGAAAGGAGGGCGAGAGAGGGGCGTGATGGGGCACTAGCTTATGGGGAAGTGTAAGGTGAGGCATGCCACTGCGCTCGGAATGAGACGCTTCGGAGCGCCCGTGACAGCTCTCCGTTCCGTTCCATATCAGCCATTCCCCTTTCTAGCATCCTAGTTCCCCATACTGCGCGCCCGACGTCCCTTATACTTTCTACATTGCCGCTTTCTCTGTAAAGATTTGAGGTGTCCCACAGTAATAGACGGGGGGTGCCTGCCGAACAGAATAATATGTCCGTCTAACTACTTGCGTGCTTAAGTACAATACGAGTGTGTAGACTTGTTTATCTTATCAATGCACCCGGAGCACCATCGGAGCGATCACATGTGATTCCGAGTTTACCCGAGTGCCCCTACGAGCATCCGGTGCGCTTCCGTCGCGCTCCGCTCCGCTACCCCTCCGGTAGTGCGCTCCGCTCGCACGCTAATCTGCTGGCGCCGGATTGCCCCCTAACACTCCCCTTCAAACCGGTGCTAGCCCCATCTCAATGGTGTGCTGCCGGTGCTTTGGGCGTGGTAAGGCTTTCGTCAACACATCGGCTGTCTGCTCTGGGTCGCGGCAGCTTTGTATTTGCACCACGCCTTGCCGTACTAGATTCCTGATCCAGTGGTATTTTACTTTTATGTGCTTGGTCCGTTTGTGGAACAAGGGATTCTTGGCCAGGGCTACTGCCCCTTCGTTGTCGCAGAAAATAACTGTGGGTAACTCTTGGGGGAATCCTAATTCCTCATATAGAGTTCTCAACCTGCACGCTTCTCTCGCTGCTTCGGATGCTGCGACGTACTCGGCCTCTGTAGACGACAAAGCTATAGTCGTCTGTTTCTTTGACTTCCAGGAGATTGCTCCTCCTCCGGTTATAAATACATAGCCGAACGTTGACTTACAACCGGCTGTGTTGGCGTATGCCGCGTCGACAAAGCCATGAAATACAATTGGTCCCGCCGGCATCCTCTTGTAGGTTATGCCGTAGTCTCTGGTTCCAGATAAATAGCGCAGCACTCGCTTTAATGCCACCGTGTGCTGCATGCTGGGGTTCGATGTAAACGACGCAAGCTTACTCACTGCGTGTCCGATGTCTGGTCTCGTCGCGTTTGCCACGAATTGCAATTCTCCCAGCAACCTAGCATAGGAGTTGCTTCGGTTCCCTTCAACGCCGTCTGGGTTAGGTACTAACATTATGTTAGGGTCCAATGGCATTCCTACAGGGTTCGCGTGTTCCATACCCTCGCTTTTGAGGATAGACTCAATGTAGTGCTTCTGGGATATGGTAATGGAACTTTCTGTTCTTTTGATCTCGATGCCAACGATCCTTGATGGCTCGCCCATGTCCGTTAATTCCCATTCGGAGCGCAGATCATCTTTCATGCGGTCCATGAGATCTTGGGTTGTAGCGAACAGCAGTAGGTCATCTACCCACACTGTTATTATCGCGAAATCTTCGCCTTGGCGCATAATATACGTGCACGGATCATGGTCTAATCTCCTGTATCCATGTTTCCTGAGTCTGTCATCAAACACTATGTTCCATTCGCGTCCGGCCTGCTTTAGGCCATAGAGACTTTTCTCTAATAGGCACACTCGCCCTGTTCCATCGTCGAAACCTTCGGGCTGTTTCATGTAGACGCGCTCTCGCAAAATGCCATTGAGGTACGCGCCCTTGACGTCCATCTGCTGGATCAACAATTTCTTTGTTGGAGCCATTGCTAATATAGCCCTCATGGTCTCCATGCGCACGACTGGTGAATGCGTCTCGACATAGTCATGTCCTGGTCTCTGGGAGCAACCTTTGGCTACTAGTCGCGCTTTGAACTTCACGACGTTGCCGTCCTTGTCCCGTTTCTTGGCGAATACCCACCTGTTCGCTATGGGCACGACGCCTTCTGGCTTTTCCACTAGTTTCCAGGTACCCATCTGGTTCAGCTGGTCTAGTTCCCTTTTATTGCGCCTTCCCACTCTGGCCATTCTGAGGACTGCTTTGCCTCCCTTAGACCGTTGGGTTCATCACCTGAGACTGCGGAGTGCGCGAATTCTGCCTCTAGTGGTATTATGTTGGTGTTGCTTTCTTCCTCTTCTTCTGAGTCAGAGAAGGGATCAGCTAAGTGTTTGTAGTCGGTACGTTTACCCCTTGTTCTTCTGGGTTCGTCCTGACCACTTGTCTCGTCCAGATGCTCGTATTTCCTCTTTAAGCTATCGTGCGGGCTATTCCGTGTGCTATCAGGATGGGTGCTCCGTGCGTTGTCGAGTACGTGGGGCAGAGTATTGTCCGATTCTCTCGAGACAATCCTGTGTACGTCCGGCGGTGCACGTGCATTACCCTCGTGTGCGCGTGAATTCTCTCCCGTTCTTCGCGTGCCTCCCTCCGGCTCCCCTTCACGCGTAGGATCGGGCGTTACCCCGATTTCTTCTGACGGCGTGGGGTTCTCTGGTAGGGTAAGGAATCTGTAGTTTCTGGAACTGAGTACTTTGCGTGACTGCGCGCTGTAGTATTCAACTGAGCTCGAACCATCATCATATCCGACGTATGCTCTTCTTTGTGATTTAGGCAACATCTTTCGCTTGACGTTCTGGCCTTGTAACATCACCCATACTGGTGCGCCGAATTCTCTGAGATGCGACACGTTTGGTTTTTTGTTGCACCATCTTTCGTATGGTGTGGAATCTGGGACTGCCGTTGTGTACGAACGATTTCGCACGTACGCTGCATGTTTCATGGCCTGTTCCCAAAGGAATTCCAGCAATTTTGAGGCGGTAAGCATCGCTCTCGCAAGCTCTACGAGGGTGCGATTCATTCTCTCCGCGACGCCGTTCTGAGCTGGGGAATATGGTGCCGTCAACTGGACTTCTATGCCCTGCTCGTTGCACCATGCGCGGAGGTTGTGATTGACAAACTCCTTTCTGCAGTCGCATCTTATAGCACGCGGCGACTTGCCGTTCGCTTTAAGGTGCGCGACATAATTCTTTACATGTTGCGCGGCTTCGCTTTTAGCCTTCAGGAAGTACACAGTGACGTTCCTGGAGCAGTCATCGACGAAAAGGATATAATATTGTCGACCGTTTATGGAGTTGACGTCATACTTCCCCCAGAGATCCATATGTGTGATTTCTCCGGGTTTGGTCGCGCGTCGCGACACAGGATGGTATGGCTCCTCTGACTGCTTTGCTTCTGTACATGCTTGGCAGTCTGGCTTGGGTGACGATTTGTCTACTTCGAGCCCATTGACTAGGTTTTTGTCCAGTAATCGCTGGATGCCTCTGTAACTGATATGACCGAAGCGTCTGTGCCAGGTCTCCCAGTTTGGTGCCCTTGACGTGCTTGTGTATGAGCACGGCTTTGTAGAGTACTGGGTGGATTGGTTAGGCATAATGAAGCTTAGCTTCATGCGGTAAAGATTGCTGCACATCTTTGTGCCTGATGCAATTTCTTCACCGTTTTTGGTGACGAGTGTGAGTGTGCCGTTTCCTAACGTGCACGTCCGCCCATCTCCCTCCCATCTTCCTAGGGAAAGTAGACTGGTCTTGTTTGTAGGGACATATAGCACGTCATAGAGGTGTAGAGTATATCTACGCCCTTTGTGAATAGATTGCAATAGAATCGTGCCTCGTCCTTTTGCGCGCGTCTGCACATTCCCCACACCTGTGACAGGTATGTCCTCAGTGGGGTTGAATGTAATGAATGCGTCACGTCGATTTGTTACGTGTGATGTTGTCGCACTATCTGCCAACCAATCATAAAGGGAAGCAGAATTGTTATTGGAAGTATCAAGCGACGTATCGTAACACTCGTACTCGCCTCCCTCTGAGGCACCTACATCCATCATATCGTCAACCACATCTTTCAACCCGTCACTGGTCATGTCGTCGACTGCGTCAATAAGCCCATCGTTGGCCATGTCGTGCGTACCTATGGCCACTCCGAGCTCCCCTTTGAACTCGTCAGAGTAGAACGCAACTTCTTGCGCCTCCTCAATGAAAGCTGTGTCCACTGCGGCGGCCATGGTAGTCTCCTCCATAGCTTCATTAGCCTTTTCAGTGCGCTGACGCTTCTGCGTGGCTGAATTGGAGTTGGGGGTACTCCCCGTCCTCTTGTTGGCGTTGTTGCCTTTATTGTTGCCGGGTTTGCCATTGCCCCCCCAGCAGTTCGCCTCATCGTGGCCATGCTTGCCACACAAGGTGCACTTGTTCTGGCCGAGGAATCGACAGTCTTGGGTGTTGTGATTGTCTCTGCCGCAATGTTTGCAATGCAAACCATCACGCTGGGAACGTCCGGACCCCTGATTAGCCGCGCCACGATTGTTCTGGCCTTTCCCGCGTGCATTGCGGGGCGGTAGGGTCTGACGCTTCCTAATATTGCGGCGCTCTGCCTCTTCAATGATAATGCCAATGAGCTGTTGGGCGTTAATATTGCCCTTAGCATCTTTCTCGTGGGGACGCCCGACGTAAGAGTCAGTAAATACGTCCCAGGAGTGGGGGAGAGAACCAGCTATGGTTCCTTTGAAGACTTCTTCAGAGATCATAAACCTGCGATCGCCGTTAGCAATATGATTTATACGCTCCCAGTTCCTTTTGAGTTTGTTTAGGTGATCAGCTATATTGTCGCCATCCGCGGCAATGATGTTGAAGAAGTTGCGCATGTAGGTAGTGATCGTAAGGTGTCCCTTAGTGGCGTGGATAGCTTCGAGGTTGGACCACGCCTGCTGAGCGGTGGTCGTACGACTGACATGTACCGTCTGAGATGTCGTGAGATTGGTGGTGATGAGCATCTTTGCGAATTTATCGTTGAAGGCCCAATTTTCCGCGCCGACCGGGTCGACGTTCGAGTCTGGTTGAGCGATAGTGCCAAAAGCATAACCCTTGACACCGCACAAGCCCATAATGAGGGTCATAGATTCGCTCCAGTTTAACCAGTTGCCTTGACTGAGATGTTCCAAGCTGCTGGTGAGAGATGCGAAGTTGGCAATGCTGACACGAGTGATGGAGGGGATAGGGTGATTGGGGACAGCAGCGGTAGTGTTTCCTGTCGTAGTAGTGTTGCCAGGGCCTGGAGCGGGCTGAGTAGTAGCAGAGCCAGGGGGAGCAACACTAGTCATAGTAGCAGTATGAGTCTCTGGTGGTGTTGGCGACGCTGGTGGGGATGAGTAAGATAGGAGCTCAGATAGTGGTGCCAGTATTCTGGAGATTTGATGGTTGTGATAAGAGGACTGCGTGTTGGGCAATGTGCGTGCTTGGCTTTGGTGCATGCGAGTATGACTCCGAGTGATTTCGAGAAGAAGCAAGTAGTAGTAGAAGTGGAAGTCGACTTTTTAGATATGGGGCACAGGGCCCATAACCTGTAAAGATTTGAGGCGTCCCACAGTAATAGACAGGGGGTGCCCGCCGAACAGAATAATATGTCCGTCTAACTACTTGCGTGCTTAAGTACAATACGAGTGTGTAGACTTGTTTATCTTATCAATGCACCCGGAACACCATCGGAGCGATCACATGTGATTCCGAGTTTACCCGAGTGCCCCTACGAGCATCCGGTGCGCTTCCGTCGCGCTCCGCTCCGCTACCCCTCCGGTAGTGCGCTCCGCTCGCACGCTAATCTGCTGGCGCCGGATTGCCCCCTAACATTCTCTGACAAGCCAAATTCGTTCCCTACACTACCAACAGTATTTCCCCACTCCGTTTGTGCCTCGGTCGTAATATCGTGGACGTGCTCACCTGTATATAAGCTACAGTGGAAGCCCTACTGAAGGGCAGTGAAGTAAAGCTATACCGTCTAGGACTTCCTCCTTATTCAGCAAACGTGTCGGCGTGAATTCCTTTTATTCTTCTCGAACTCATACACGTGCTACTTACACTCGCTTCATTGAAAGAAAGTATAAGGGATGTCGGGCGTGCGGTTCTGGGGAACTAGGATGCATCTAGAAAGGGGAATAGTTGATGTGGAACAGAGTGAAGAGGTGTCACAGGCGCTTCGGAGCGTCCCATTCCGAGCACGGCGGCATGTCTCACCTTACAGAAGTGTACATAGGCCCCCCTGGCCGGGAGAAAAGGGGAATAGGAGGAAGATAAGCTTACCTGCACGGGGTTTTTCTGGGTCCATTCGTTGTACACGCCGGCGCGCGCCACATTTTCGCATGAGCTGGCAGGAGAGATCGTACGGCTTGCACGGCGGAATGTCTGATACGCCCATGTGCTACGAGCCGAAGGTGATAGGATTGCAGATCGGCGGGTCGTTGTGTCGCTCGACGTATGCGCGAAGGAACTGCCCGCTTGGTGGGGTGGTTAGTCCCGTTCCGGAATGCGCACCAATAATCAGCAACAGCGTTCGCATTTGGGGGGGAAGGTGCTCAGGAGGCTTTCTGACGTACCCTTGGAGAACCCAATTGCATTGAAACCTCGCGACGATTGGGGAAGGTCTTTCAGTTACTAGGCGACGAGCTCGACCTGTTCGTCGACCTTGCCGAACTGTTCGGGTTTTGGTGAGCAGGAGGCAGGCACGAAAGTGGCTCGTTGGTCCTCCTTCGAGTCTGGATTAATGTACACCGCGTGTATGTCCGGGATGCATCTCCTCTACGCGAGACTGGAACTTGAGAATGCCAGATCCGTTGTACGAGTCCTCTGTGAGGAAGGCTCAGACTTACGAAATCCCAGTTCCTGTCGCGGAGGTCGCGGGGGACAACGACAAACTTACCAAGCCCGTGCCAAATGCCGAGAGGGCGAGGGTTCGAAAGTACCAGGACATCTTGTGCTGGCCTTGCGAGAGCCTTGATAACCGAAGCAAGGACGCATATGCTGCAGTACTTCATGATTATCTATGCAGTCAGTCCCTTCAGGTACTAGTTGTATTGCATTGCCAGCCCACAGCTGAGCCCGAGCGTGGCTGCGACCGTGACAGATGATCACTATCACCTGCCGGGAAAACCCGGCGCCATACCGGTATCATGTGACAAGGGGTAAAATGACGCAGGCGCAATCTACCTAGTGCAACAGTCTCTCATGACCGTCCACTAATTCAACTGTGGAGGCCGGTACTGCCATCCCCAGAGCCCACCGACACCGAACAGTTAATCCATCACTCCGTGCTGTATCGATGCGTGAGTGCTTGAACATTCAAATTATTCAGGTGGGTGGCTGCCAGTGAGATCCCGCTCGTTTTCGCCAAGAGGACTGTTACCTTAATTACTGGTGCCTCCATCTCATGTGTCGCTACTGTAGTACGCTCGTCGCTGACGTTAGCAATATTACGCCAAGGTTAGGGGGACGACCTTGGTGAGTCCATTCTATTGCTCTTTCTTTCTCCCTATATCTCTTAAAGCCTCCATTGCCTCATCGTCGCCAACCAGTTTCCCAAGTGAAGTCTCGTCAACTGGTACTTTCAAATAAGTAGGTTACAGACATGCAATGTGAGTGAGTGAGCTCACAACGAAAAGTAAGAGCCAGCCCATCCTGAGCCTCGCCTTATTGTGCAGAAAATCGACTTCGGGCCGACCTCGTTTGGCGAGCTCTTCGTGCTTCTTGGCTTCATGTTCTCACTTGACAACAACGTTAGTTCCCTCACCCTGGAAACACCTTTCGCCCTGTTCCTGGAGCGCTGTTATTGACCGCTGCCTCTTGCCTCAGATCCTGTTCCTCGGCAGCCCCTTCCTTATCATCAGCCCAAGACAAACACTACCTTTTCCCGCGCATGTAACAAGCTACGTCAAACAGCCTGCTATTTCGGCGATATCATCCTCCTTCACCAACGGGCCAACGATCGGCATGTTAGTAGACATGTTTGGCTTAAACTTTTCGGGTGCGTTCGCGCGGAGCACCACGTGCTCATATCTATCCGTCCCTACCCACTCTCCCTGCCCCACAGACTTTTTCCCCGTCATCCTCACTGTTCTCCGCCAATTTCCCTCCATCGGCTAGTTTGTAGATTCAGTACACCCGCCCTCGCTTTTTGCCTTGCCATCCCCCGCCCGCTCACGTTACTACCACGTTCTCCAATTTGTCGACCGTTTAGCAGGCCCATATACCTCTGAAGTATCACCAACACTCTTTCCTCTTCCAAAGCTGACTTCAGTCTGGACGCCATGCCTCCTCAGAGGTGACATCACGTCTTGATCAACACCTTCCTCGTCCTTCCTTTAACCTTTGGCTCCTTTCTTGGGAAATGCAGTTGCAGTCATCTTCTCCGGCGTCGCACCGAGGTCGTGAATGCGGAAGCCTGCTTGACCGCGTCGTTGACGACAAAACCGTTGTGTTAGCGCCTCAGACTCATAATTGGAGCAATGAGCATGAGGGAGGAGAAGTACATGGAATATTTAGTCATCGTGGCGAAACTGGTGGGTGATAACCAGGTACGAGTACATCATTCTCACATGGTCTCAAGACTTCTGAACATGCTTAGACCTACAACACAGTATCCGAACCACTTCTGAGCTTTGGTTATCTCCTATGGCGGTTCTGACGTCCCCGGTGGAGGGATATCAACTACCTTCGTGGGGTTTCGCTTCGGGAGGGGTTCATTATCAAGTTCGCCTACAAATACATCCGCCGTCCAGATTATATGCGCACTAGCGCCAACATCGTTCACGCTTCGACATTCTGAACAAATTTGGCGGGCAACGAGTTGACTGGCTATCAGCGGATGATAAGCGTTTGGTGTGAGGTTGGACGCGTTCGTTTCTAGATCAATCCCGTAGCCATGTATTGTGGCCCCCTCCAAGACCGAACAAATGGATCCTGCAATTTACTTTGCAATATACACTGATTTCTTTTGTCTAGTTTTACGAAGTGGTGCACCAGCACGATGTAGAATTCTTGACGAAAGGATTAATATTGCGTGTTATACGGATCACCTACTCTATGCTGCCCCAGTACTCGTCAAAACTCGCACGCACGCTCCCATTCTACCCTTTCACGTCCTTGCTCACGTCCGTCCAGGCTGCATCTCCTCAGCATCTGTCTTCTACAGGTCGTTTCGCATACGTGTCTTTTCTTCGCGCCCTCCTCGACCTCCTGTGGCACGCGGTCAGCAAGGGAGCCGTCGTCCGAGAAGGCACCGTTCTCGAGTGGTAGCATTGCCGCGCCGGGCCTGTAGTCAAGATAGATCCCCGGGATCGCCTCCACGACAGCATATGTGCCAGTCATAGTCGCCGCGAATAAGCGGTGTGCCGCACAGTCGCTGCCCACCAAGGCGCGTGGACGCGGCGCGGCGGGCGCCCTGCGCACCGTACGGCACGGGCCCGTGGTTCGTACGTCCTGGCGCAGGTGACCCAGCGCGTATTGTAGCACGACGCCGAGGGGACAAAGTGGGTGCCTGAGCGGGGTCACAACGAACGACGTCCGTGCGCAGGAGGAATATCGCGCCGGTTCTGTGTGTGGCGCACAAGCGCGAGATGCTGGCCATCCTCCAGAAGGAGGCCTGTCGGCGAGGGGGGGGAAGTCGAGCGAGCGGGATTTTGTGCGCTCGGCCCCGTGCTATCAGAGTATTCCGAGCTGCGGGTTCTGCAAGATGTGGGGTGGTTGGTTGGTAAGGAACGCTTCGTGACCACTAGTGAACGGCCAAGGACCTCGGGTGCAGGTAGGAGCGGGGATGTGGCTGCAAGGGTCATCAACTCACGTCGCTCGTTCTTTGTGAAAACTCACTAGAGGGGCCTCGTCCTCCAATGATAGCGATGGAGTCGAATAAAGAGGCACTAAAGGGGTGTCTTGCGGCGTCCTCTCCAATTCACGTGGTCAGACACGGCACTGGCACAATATCACAGGTACCACAGGTACTATCTTGGCCCTTTAGTTCGACCGGGGCCCCTCTTTCGACCACTTCAAATATCTTCACCAAAATGGGCCCAATTGAGCTCAAACTTTGTACATATGCTCTAGTAGACATTCCTATTGCAATAGTGGTCTGTCACGCAGGCTGATGGATGCCGTGTCGGAGCTTTAACCAGCTCACGCGTCATGTAATGTATCACTGTCACGGTCATGTTTCTAATGTATGTACAGTACAGTACGTACAGTACTGTAGTTCTAATGTTTGTAGCTACGAGATCGAATAAAAATGACTTCCCCCTTGCTGTCGCCACCACCGCCGTCGCTGCCCCCGCCGCTGCCATCGCTGCCCTCACCGCCGCCACCATCACCCCCGCCGCCGCCGCTGCCCCCACCGCCGCTGCGGTTGCTGAGGCCGCCACCACCCTAACCCTTGCTGCTGCAGTTATTGTCGTTGTTGGTGCGCACGCACCCTCCTTCGTTCGCGCGTGCCCGTGCCTACCATGTTGACTACCTGGAACATATAGTATAGTTAATAACTTAGTATATAAACATGAATTATACCTTCCCTGTCTGCACTTGTACTCTAGTTGTGATGCTTATCGTGATGCCTAAAATCAAGCCTTCGTTAGCTACAGTACGTGGACGCGTGAAGAAGAGAGAGCGACGGTTGGCAGTCGTGGGAAACCCTAGCCGACTCCATGTGAGCGGCACCCACGGTTCTCCGTGGGAAGAAACCCGTACGGATCTGAGAACCCCGTGGGTTCGGCTCCAAATCGAGTATGACTAGAGTCGTGCTGCACCCTAGCGGCAGCTGCAGCGACGGCAGCGACGGCGGCGAGGGCAGTGGTGGCGGTAACGACAGCGGCGCCGACAGCAGGGGGGGTTTTTTTTTCTTCTTTCATTCAATCCCGTAGCTACAAACATTTAGAATATTTTGTACTACAGTATAATCGTGACATGAGCACAGCAACTCCCTTTGCTTTTGATAACAATGATACGATATACCCCACTTGCTCCCCTCTACACGGGATTATCCAGAAAGCTCCTAGCAGTAAATCATCATCCATTCCCTCTACTTCCAGTCTCCGCCGCAGGTATGTGTAAATAGATGCGAGATGTACTTCACTTAGTGTGACGCTACAAGCGGATTAGTACCGCTTCCTGTTTGTAATTAATAATGTTTTACCCACACTGTCCTCTTCATATTCCTGGTATGACGTTTAAATACGTCCATGAGTGATCTAACACTCCGCAGTGGCTGATACATGGTTTTCCTCCTTTGCCCCATGCGCCAACAACACTTGTGTGAGAGAGTAGTGTCTTCGTTGCGACGCCAATTGGAATGGACTCCAGCTGTCCCTGTCCCGGGCGTTCACATCTGCGCCATGCTCGAGAAGGACCTGAACGACTTCTACATGTCCTTCTTGCGACGCCGAATGCAATGGAGCCCAGCTGTGGTTGTTCTGGGAACTTGCATTTGCGCCATGATCGAGAAGGACCCGAACAACTTCCACGTGTCCTTTGTGCGACGCCAAATGCAATGGAGTCCAGCTGTCCTTGTCCTGGGCACTCGGATCTGTGCCACGCTCGAGAAGGACCTGTACAACATCCACATGTCCAAGGTATGATGCGAAATGTAATGGAGTTAAGCTGTCGTTGTCCTGGGCACTCGCATCTGCAGCATGCTCGAGAAGGACCTGAGCAACTTCCACATGTCCAGATTGCGATGCCAACTGCAATGGAGCCCAGCTGTGCTTGTTTTGGGCACTTACATCTGCGCCACGCTCGAGAAGGACCTGAACAACATCCACATGTCCTTTTTGCGACGCCAAATGCAATGGAGTCCAGCTGTCGTTGTCCCGGGCACTCGCATCTGTGCCATGCTCGAGAAGGACCTGAACAACTTCCACATGTCCTTCTTGCGATGCAGAATGCAATGGAGTCCAGCTGTCGTTGTCCTGGGCACTCGGATCTGAGCCACACTCGAGAAGGACCTGAACAACTTCTACATGTCCTTCTTGCGATGCGGAATGCAATGGAGTCCAGCTGTCGTCGTCCTGGGCACTCGGATTTGAGCCACACTCGAGAAGGACCTGAACAACTTCTACATGTCCTTCTTGCGATGCAAAATGCAATGGAGTCCAGCTGTTGTTGTCCTGGGCACTCGGATCTGCGCCACGCTCGAGAAGGACCTGAACAATTTCCACACGTCCAAGTTGTGATGCGAGATGCAATGGAGTCCAGCTGTCCTTGTTCTGGGCACCCGGATCTGCGCCATGCTCGAGAAGGACCTGAACAACTGCCACACGTCCAAGTTGCGATGCGAGATGCAATGGAGTCCAGCTGTCCTTGTTCTGGGCACTTGGATCTGCGCCACGCTCGAGAAGGACCTGAACAACTTCCACACGTCCTTCTTGTGATGCAGAATGCAATGGAGTCCAGCTGTCGTTGTCCTGGGCACTCGGATCTGCGCCACACTCGAGAAGGACCCGAACAACTCCCACATCTCCTCCCCACGATGCGAAATGCAATGGAATCCTGCCGTCATTGTCCCGGGCACTCGGATCTGCGCCATGTTCAAGAAGGGCCTGAACAACTTTCACATTTTGATGTTCCGATGCGAAATGCAATGGAGTCCAGCTGTCCTTGTTCTTGGCACTCGGATCTGCGCCATGCTCGAGAAGGACCTGAATAACTTCCACATGTCCTCCCCACGATGCGAAATGCAATGGAACCCAGCCGTCATTGTCCCGGGCACTCGGATCCGCGCCACGCTCGAGAAAGACCTGAACAACTTCCACATGTCCTTCTTGCGATGCCAAATGCAATGGAGTCCAGGTGTACTTGTTTTGGGCACTCGGATCTGCGCCACACTCGAGAAGGACCTGAACAACTTTCACATGTTTACGTTCCGATGCGAAATGCAATGGAGTCCAGCTGTCCTTGTCCTGGGCACTCGGATCTGCGCCGTGCTCGAGAAGGACCTGAACAACTTCCACATGTCCTCCCCGTGATGCGAAATGTAATGGAATCCAGCCGTCATCGTCCCGCGCACTCGGATCTGCGCCACGCTCGAGAAAGACCTGAACAACTTCCACATGTCCTTCTTGCGATGCCAAATGCAATGGAGTCCAGGTGTACTTGTTCTGGGCACTCAGATCTGCGCCACGCTCGAGAAGGACCTGAACAACTTTCACATATTTACGTTCCGACGCAAAATGCAATGGAGTCCAGCTGTCCTTGTTCTTGGCACTCGGATCTGCGCCATGCTCGAGAAGGACCTGAACAATTCCCACATGTCCTTTTTGCGACGCGAAATGCAATGGACTCCTGCTGTCGTGGTCACAGGCATTCGCATCTGCGCCGTGCTGAAGTAAAATTCGTGTGACTTCGAGATGTTCACTTTCGACGGCAATGATCAATGGAGTCTTGCTATTGGAGGTGCTTCGGTCATTCACGTCCAGCAAGCGTTCGACCATCAGGAACTCCGCAACGTCATGTAGGCCAAATTGTGCCGCATATTGTAAGGGTGTTCCCTCGCCTTGTGACCGCCAAGGCAAGTATGTCTCTCGTTCATGCATCCGGGTCCAGACTGAAAAATGTGGCTTCCTCGGGTCAAAGAGAATTTTCGTGTCAAGTGATACATTCTCGAATTGCGTATGGTCCACCCAGTGCACTGCGGCATACTTTGCGAGAGGAAAGTTCTTAAGGCTATCCATGTTGACTTTTTCGTCTAGGTGTACCAGGGCGCCGAGACAGGCTTGCCCGATGATCGTATGAGCAGGTGCCATAAGAATGTGGTAACGGGAAAGTGTGTGTGTTCGCGTGGCGAGGCGGCCCGACATTAAGAATTCCTTCACAGAGAAATGTGAAAATTGCACCACACGGGAACCATACACATTGACAACGGCGATCAGACTCGCGCACGTAGCGAGTAGAGTCTGCTCTGGATTTTCCGATCGCCAATCCTCCACCAACTTGGGAATTTCTCCTGCCTCGAAATCGAAAGCAAGGAACTCTGCAAGCTCCTCGACTTGAAGCGGACGGGATGCCACCGTGATACACTGGAAGACGCGGTGTGCGTATATCCAATATGTCTCGTGGATATCTTGTAAAGTGCGTTCATAAGTTGCATCGAGGGTCTCCGGTAGTTCATCCAGGGCACGTCGGATACGTCCTGGAAAGCAGTGCCGGAGGTACTCGACCTGACACGAAACCCATCGGAACCTGCATTAAAAGCGTGAGTGAGCGCCAGGGAGCATCGTGGTACCGGGCCTTACATCCCACCAGCTTTTTGCGAGAGCGTTCCGATAACTAGTTTCTTGTCTTCTGCTCTCCATCTTCGCATCTTTGGGTCGGTATTAATGACGGATGTCACATAGTTAACAATGTCCTGGATTTGATTCTCCTCATCGTGAAGGGAAATGAAACGGGGGTTCAAAGGATTAAGCACAGTCTCTATGTCCGTCTCGGGGCGACTGGTAACGCAAATATGGAGATTCGGAAGGCCCAGACCAAGAAGCTCCTCCACAAGCATCAAGACACTTTCACGGGGGGACGGCGCGCCGGAGGTGTTAGAGCATTCGTCTAACGCATCTACAATAATGTAGATTGGGGCTTGTCCAGGGCATTTGAGGATGTCCATCAGACATCGTGTAAGTGCATCGTCGCTGGGGTCTTGTGAGCCACGATGGTGTTGAGAATAGAAACTAGACAGAATCTCATAGTAGGACTCGGATTGATCACAAAGTTGGACGATGAGAGAGGAGAGTAAGCCTCGGAGATCTTTCTTTTTGTCGTCTCTGAAGTCACAATAGAAGAATGCCAAAGATGCTAATCCAGACTTGCGTAGGCCATCGATGTCCTCGATGACTGTGGAACTTTGCCGAGGACGTGAGTTACTGAAATGGGAAGGATCGAAGGCATAGCGTACCAGAGGATGGTCTTCCCTGCACCCGCTACGAGGTCAGAGCCATCAGGATCAGTGTAAAAGCGTAACAGAGTGATGGATGACACACGATTTCCACGAATCCACAAAAGTGAACCGGACAATTTCCATTCGGTGAAAGCGTGGCCTTGGATGAACCATGTTGCGGTTCTTTTATGGTAGGTCCCGCACGCGATGTTGTGATTTTTCCACGGATCTGGAGGTGAGAGCCACGTTCGAATCTTTTGCTGCAATTCGTCACCTGTGAACAAGTCTCAGTTCTCCAAGTCAGCCATAGCGGGATTAGGAAGTAACTGACGTTTTGCCTTGTTCGCTTCGCTCGTAATTTGTCGCAACGTCTCTGGCACCCAGTCAGATATTCGCTTATTCCCGTCAGGCAAACATACCTAGAACCTTTCGCACACCATCGGTCGACGCCTTTCCGTCTTAAGGCATAGACGCTCAGTACAAAGTGAGTGACCAACCGAGTAGGATATACTCACCATCCATGACTACATTCATATTCTGGACAAGACCATAGACCACCTCGAGGATCTGCGCTGCGCTAGCCCGAGCCTCGTCCTGGGTAAGCCTATCTAGTCTTTTCAATGCCGCCTCAACCTCATTTTCTCCTAAAAGTTTCATCCCGAATTTCTCTGCGTCGTGTTCAGTCATGTTATAAATCGGCAAGTATCGACTCACTCAGTCGTCCCTGCTTGATCTGCTTGGTAGCCAAAGCAATGGTAGAGAGCAGTTCGACGATGATCTTCACAATAGTCTCTGTCATGACCCTTGTAGGAGGTATTTTTGTATAGATATCAAGGCGTTGGACGAAATTTGCGAGGGACTCGAACAGGTCGAGGAGCGCATCGTAACTCGCAATCACGTCCTTAACAGTCTGAGATACTTAGATGTCACAAGAACACCCACTTAGGGAATAAGGAGGGCACATACGGCGAGGAGGATACCAATAGCAGCAAATATTATTTTCACGGGTGGGAACGGCTATAGAATGACTGTCAAGTACCAGGAATACAGAACACATCAGCGCTTTCAGACGTACTATTGAAGCGATGCCATGTCCAACTTGAACAGCTTCAGTCACAGGGTTGAAGGTGGTGTGAAAGACGTGGACCACACGCTTGATTGACTTCATCATGTTGCCATGACGGTCTTGTCCTAAGAATTGACGGAAGGCCTGTGCTCGCTCTTCGAGAAAGGCGGCGACGGACTCAACAGAATCGCATGTTCTGAGTCTGATGGCGAGTTGATCTTCGATGAGGCTTTTCCCAACCTGATTTTTGTACTTCTCGATGGCATCCTCCAAAAGTGACTGTAAAACAGAAATTTGAGAAGGGGCACTCATATGACGAGTTGAAGGAATATGGCCGGAAAGGGGGGAATCGGTCAGCTGTGAGGACATGAAAGCGGGATGGATGGTTGTGGTTGTAGCGGTGAGAATGAGGGCAAGTGCACGGCCTCGTGCGTCGCTATGCCAAATGCAACGATGGGCGGGCTACCCCATGTGGGTGTATGATAGACGCCGGGCACTAATGTAGAGAATGTTACGCCAGCCTGAGGGAATTTCCTGCCAGTGCGTCTGTCCAATCACTGGCACACTAAGGGCCCGTTCGGTAGCTCCGGTTTCGAAACCGGGCCTCAAATCGACATCCGAATTCGGCATCGGCTGTTTTCGAAATCGAACGTTCGATTTGGCAGGTAGTACACCCATCACCTTCTGCGCCACCTATCTACACAAGTCATATATGTCAACGGCACATCGCATTCGATGTCGCCTAGATCTGATCACACCCACAGCCATCCTCGAAAGGTACAACATCCTGACTTTTGTGCCCGTTGTCCTGCACCGCACCGCTGCAATATTTCTATCATTGGACGGTGGGGCCCACTCTAGCGGGCTTTCACAACGAAGGAGCGACAAGAGCTGACGACCCTCGCGGGCACATCCATGCTCACCCGAGTTCCTTGTCCCTCCATCAGCAGCCACGGGGCTCTCCCGCCACCGCCACCCCACATCCTGCACAACTCCAGCCTGGATTTGATTTCCTGCTAGCCCCGGTCCGCGCACAATCCTGTTCGCTCGATATTTCCCCCCTCGTCGACAGAGCGTACGGAGGATGACTGCGTCTCTCCAACCGGCGTGATGTTCCTCCTACGCATTGACGTTGTTGTGACCCCGCTTGGGCACCACCTGGACCTTTCTGCGTCGTACTATAGTACCCGCTGGGCCACCTCGAACGGTGCACGGGCCGCGGCCGGGTGCTGTCGCACACCCGCTGCGGCGCTTCTATGTGTCCGGGCAGTCCAGGACGGACGCATGCCGCCAATATGCGTCGGCGATGGTCTGCGCGTACGCTGTCGGTGATCCTGACGGTCCATTTTGACGACAGGTCCTGCGTGTCGGTGATGCCGTTTGGAAGCAGCACGACGTTCTCTGACGACGGCTCGTTGCTCACGACGTGAGTCTGTAGGGCGTGCCACGGGAGGTCGAGGTGGGCACGAAGGAGAGCTGCCTCGTGCGTGGTACGATTAGTTGAAGATAGGTGCCGAGGAGATGTGACACGGGACGGAAGTGGGCAAGGGGCGTGAATGAATTGGGTGGGAGGATGCGTGCGGATATTGACGAGCTATAAAATGCGCAAGTAAGCTATGTTTTTCAGAGGTCACGAACCCATGTTAGTCACTGAGGAATCCTAAGAGCAATCCCATCATCAGAACATGCCGATTTTCTACACCATGCTAGTCCACTGCCTAATACAACTAGACAAAAGAAACTTACATATGTTCCAATGCCAAAATCTATTTGTTTCGTCTACGAGAGGTCACAACATACAGGTTATGGATCTATTCTTGAGAATGAACACGTCAAATCCCACGCGAAACGCCTATATCAACATTTCTACTCTGATGCCCACAATCGACTCGTTGCTCCTGAAGCTTAGCGAACTGTAGACGAGCCTGGCGCGTATTTCCGATGATCTGGGCGACGACGGGTGGGCTTGCAGGCGAGCTTGATAATGGACTTTCTATGGCGCGAAACCCCACGAAGGTTCGTATCCTTGCGCTAGGAACCTCAGGATCGCTACGGGGATAGCCCAAGCTCAGAAGGTGTACTATGTATCGTACGTTTAAGCCAGTTCAGAAATCCTGAGACACTGCCGCCAGCTAAGCCGCGAAGATCAAATATTTCTTGTACGTCTCCCCCCGCGTGAGCATTGCACCTAACATGACTCTGGGGCCCTGAAACATGCGGGTTTTGTCATCAATGACGTGGTCAAGCAGGGTCCCAGACTGGCAACCCGACGCGGTGACGGAGAAGATGACTGCAGTGTCATTTCCCAAGGAACGAGTCGAAGGCCAAGAGAAGGACAAGGGACATGTGTCGGTGTATGTGGGTCTCACCTCTGAGGAGCCGTGGCATAAAGACTAAGGTCAATTAACTCACAACGAACTGACAAATGCAGCTGTGCGGTCTGGTAGGACAAAATTCCAGCATATAGGTGGTGTGTCGGTCATACTACAGACGTAGGTGAGCCTGCTAAATGGTTCACAAACTGGAGCGTGTGGCAGTGATATGGGTGAGATGGCCAGGGTACGATGTGAGAGAGCGTGGAGTACAGGCTGGATGTACGACAGACTTGTGGATTGGCCCAGGAATGGTAATTGGCGAAAGAAAGCAAGGACGACGAGGAAAGGGAGTGGGAGATTTGGTAAAGGGAAGACAACGATAGCATAAGCGCGTGCGCACCCGAAACGATTGAGAAAGCCCGACATCTAGACCAACACGTCGATACCTGGCCATTTGAGAATGAGAATGGCTCCGAGAAAAATCTGTAGGCAGTCTCGCGCAGCTTGTTCCTGAGTGCGAAAAAGTAAAACATGATGACGTGGAGGAGACCGCCGAGGAATAGGATCTGTGCGCAGAAGGTGCGTTAGTAGCAACTTGGACGGGCGAAGAAAGTTAGGTACATCTCTGGGGGTGAGAAGGGTGTCAAAGAAGAGCATGGGACAAAGCAGCATTACCAGCGCGCCACTTGATAGCGCTGGCGGCACGTGAGGTCTCCTACTAATCGTCGGTAGCCGGAGATCTAGAGATATAAAACACTGTTTGGGCGGTGGCCGCAATGTGAACTCGAGCTGTTTTGGCCCTGCAGCGTTGCCTGGCCTCGTGAGATACTCGTAAAGTGATTAGATAAGATAGAGGGTCGCAGCTCACCTCACTCTCGTCCACCCCCACCTTTCCCAAGTTTATTTATCAGAGGGTCTTAACAAACAGAGGTTACTTAGACGTGGGGAAGGATGGACGGGACCAGAGACTCTCTTCCGCCCCTATACATGGGCTGGGCGTGCTCCTTAAGAGCTTTCCTACGCGTTACATAATAATCAATGATAATCTTATCTTATCTGAGCCAGGTTGTCGGCTATATCCCAACAGAGGGTGTGCGTGATTCCTTCAAGGTGGTAACCGCCGCTGGGAATTCGACCTCTTGGCTGCTTCTTGAATGCTCACAGTTACGTAGATGACGAGACTGCTGACCTTGCTCAAATGGCCGTATGTACCGTGATGCTAGTTAAGGTCAAATTGCGTGACCATGATACCAGATGATCCGGTTTGGTGTCGGATGAACTTATTGCCGACGTCCGGTCTGTACCAGAGGAGAGTGCGTACAGTACCCGGATCCGCTAAAACGTCACGGTGACGACCCAAAGCCACTGCAGATGGCACAGTACGTCGGTTCGCCCCCCCACCTCTTATATTTTTCATCTGCAAATTTCTCAAGAGGGTGGGAATACTCGTGGTTCAGCGACTTCACACGCTGTCCGCACCACTTTGACAGGACACCCCCAACTCAGAGACATTACAGTCTGTTGACAGGCTGTGGGGACCGGCACGGGAAGAAGCGTTACAAGTTTGTCTTGTCTGAGGTCGGATAGAACGAACTCCGGCGACCGCTCCGGTGGCGGGATTGGTACCGCTCTAGAAATGGATACGATGAAGAACTTGAAGAAGAAAAAAAGGAGGCGATGCGTGAGTTAGTCGAAGCAGCTATGGGGCGCAATCGAGAGTCAGGATGCTTTAGGTCTCGACCGAGACCGGGCTGTGCTGTCATGGTATTTGTCATACCGATTGTCGAGATTCAGGAATGGCCCTTGCTCCGCTTCACGTGATGACTATGATGCTGTGGAGGCCCTTCATCGCAGTCGCAGGCCTAGTATCCTGGAGGAGGTACTGTACCTGTCCCTCTGTAGCTTTGCCTAGTACCCTCCAAGGTTCCTGACCAATTAAAAAGACAGCCATGTTTCTCTTGTTCTTATTTCCTTTTCACCACGATATATGCTACTTTCAATAGTTGTTTCACTCCTCCTCTTCCCTTCACTGTCAGTGGCGGCAGCGTTGCCCCCGCCCCCGCCGCGTCGGGATCCCCTCCACATCCCTGTGCTCCGTCACCGCCGTGTGCCAAAAGACGGGGAAGCAGTTCTAGATCACTATGCCAATCTGGCCGCGGGTTTAAGGGGCAAATATCATTACGGTCCGCCGGTCTTGCGTAGGGCAAAGACTGTGGATAACAGTATAACCAACCAGGTGCGTTATATATCTGGTGTGGCTTGGCTCGGCCTCATTTCCTCACACATACAAACCATACAAACAAGGGTTCGGATACAAGCTACTTTGCGCCAGTCAGTGTTGGCACTCCGTACGTGTTGTCGTTGGGAGAATGTCGTTCCACAGTCTCACTTGTTACTTGTGCTCAGGCCCCAGACCTTGGACCTCGCCCTCGATACGGGTTCTTCAGACTTGTGGTTTGTCACGACCGGCTGCATTTCCTGCGGTCAGGGCACCCCAAAACTGGACCCGACAAAGTCAACCTCTCTCCAGGTCCAACATCTACCTATCACCATGAATTATGGATCCGGCACTGCTTCTGGTCTCGTTGCTCAGGATACTGTGTCTATGGGACCCTTTACGGTTAACCCACAAATTTTT
Source organism: Lactifluus subvellereus (assembly GCA_022496195.1). Lineage (NCBI taxonomy): Eukaryota > Fungi > Basidiomycota > Agaricomycetes > Russulales > Russulaceae > Lactifluus > Lactifluus subvellereus. The sequence continues at coordinate 20,771 of WTXC01000042.1, read as the reverse complement.
GGTACGCACGTTCCCTTCTCTTTTTCACCGGCTTTCCGTTCTTCAGTTGGGAGCTTCGTTCTCGGAAATTCCAATGGCTGTGTACTTCTTGCCCCCTTGTGGCCACCAGCATCCTGGTCGGCGGGCCGTTGTTTACCGCTTTTTGCAATTTCGGTGCCGCCAGTCATGTGCTTCCCTTGGTCAGCGATGCTAATATGTGCATCAGCCGTTGTCAACGACCTGTCTGGAAACCTGATTTATGGCAAGCTCTCTGGCATCATGGGACTTGCGTGGCAAGGCATTGCAAGTACCGGCGCGGTACCCTTCTGGGAAATCCTCATCAAGGACAACTCGCGCACAAACAACCCCGAATTCTCTTTCTTCCTCACCCGTTACGTCAACAACCCAAATGCCCAGATTGAAGAGCCTGGAGGGGTGTTCACGCTCGGCGGAAGAAATACCACGTTGTTCCGAGGCAACATTGACTTCCAGAGCTTTACCGCCACCGGCTCATTCTGGCTGCAGACTGTACACAGTGCGTCACGCTCGAGCGTCCAAGATGGCGCAACCGTAAAGACTCATACGTGTCATGGCAGGTGTCACTGTGAATGGGAAGACGGTTAACATCGGCAACACGAATACGGCAGCCATCGATACTGGTACGACACTTATCGGTGGGCCTACTGCCGCCGTGAACGCTATTTGGGGTGCTGTCCCAAACTCTGTGCCCCTCACTAACATGTCTGGCTTTTACTCATTCCGTACGTATTCCCTCTCAATTTGTGACGGTAGCGCCCGCCAACCCTGCCAAACTTCATCACAGTTGAGCTGACTGACGGACCCCTCATGTTTCACGCGCAGCGTGTAACACCCAGTTGACAATTTCGATATCCTTTGGAGGACCCTCGTGGCCGATCAACGTCGCCGACCTGATCCTCGGTACCCTGGGCAACGGCCAGTGCCTCGGAGGGATTTTCGATGTCACTGCTGTCACGAACATCAAGCCGCAACCGGGCCGACCAGCCTGGATCATCGGCGACGCGTTCCTTGTGTGTCTCTTCACTTGTTTTGTGCTCCAATAGATTTGCCTGACAAGCAAACGTAGAAAAACGTGTACACCGTCTTCCGCGCCAACCCACCTGCAGTGGGCTTTGCCCAACTCTCAGCCGCAGCCGGTGGTTTGGGTTCGTAGCGTTTCTCGCATATTTATGTTATTTTCGTGTCTGGCTCAGCTTAGGCACGTGTTGAGGCCTCTCATACAGCACCAGGGTTCCTTCCTGGGACTGGGCCTTCCTTGTTACCATCGCTACTAGTATATGTTTGACATGGTCACTAACGTGTATTCTTTTTGTGATATAGATACACCACTGCCAGCCACAGGTAATGGCTCGCCCACTCCCTCATCGGGCGGAGCTTCTTGTACGTGCACTTTTTTTGTTTTTTTATGTCTGGAGAACTCGTGCTGAGGCATGACGCTAGCCTCTGCGCTCTTGGCAGTGCCGCTTGGTGCAGTTGGCACCATCGTTACAAGCGCGCTTGCATTGTTTTCAACGGCATTCATACTCACGGCTTGCATTTTTATTTGACGACGAACGTATTCTGCATTTACCGGTTGACTTTTAGACCCCAACTGTACAGTTACTCTTATTTTGTATCTTGCTTGTCTGTATCGGAACTACCACGCGCGGAATTGTAATATCTTTTCTATCTATCTGATTTGGCTACGAGCCGAGCGTTCCGGGATTTATCCGTGAGCAGTGGGGGTCGGCGACTACCGACTAACCTTACCAGCGTTATCTTATCTAGTTCCAGTGCGGATCTACTCCGGATCTGTCAGCATGTCTGCTAGCGCCGTCCCTTCGGTTGGCCAAATCCCAACATTGGGCCTTATTGCGCGATGTGACAGTAGGGTGGATTTGATCTGATTGGCCGGGTGAAGGAGCGTACTGGGGGGCTAGTGAGAGCAAGAATGAGCCGAGGGAAGCTGCATGCATTGACTTGTTAGGATGGTCACGTATCCCCAATACACATACATCCTGTATGTCACGGTGTAGCATCTGCAACAGCCAGACACAAACCGTCCCCCGTCCTGGGTTGCATTGTAGTAGGGACTCGGGGAATACCAAAGATCATCGGTGATGAAATATAACATCGCAAAATGACAACGTAGGGTAAAACGACACATACAACAAGAGCAACAGGAGAAGTGCGCGACGATACAGTACTGACACAGTGGAATGCGCCTTCATGAGGGCGCGCCGACGTAGCGCTTCACAAGTGGCTCCCAGCAGTCCGCCGACAATACCATGTGCTCGCTGTCGCACGACACGAGCACGACGCGTCCGCTCGAGTCAAGCCCTCGCAGCCCAATCCAGTCTTCCGTGTAAAGCGGCTGCTCGCGCATCGGGACGATCGTCGCCCGATCTATACCGTCCCCGTCCTCTGGCACGGCGAAGGACCCGAACCAAGAGCTCTCCTTAGGCACGACGGTGCGGTCCTGTGTGAAGAGGACGAGAACGAGGGCGTCGAGCTCCAGGAGGTGCGCGGCGTACGTCGCGTTGCGCGTCGGGGACACTTCGTTGTTGATCGACGTCAGGAAGTGGTTCGATTCCAGGTACCGCGGGAGCTGTGCCGGGTCACGGTAATATTGCGCCTATAGTAATCCCAAAACCGCGCATCAGAAAGGAGGGCGAGAGAGGGGCGTGATGGGGAACTAGCTTGTGGGGAGTGTGGATAGGTCCCCCTAGCCGGGAGGAGAAAAGGAGGAATGGGAGGAAGATGGGCTTACCTGCACGAGGTTTTGCTGGGCCCATTCGTTGTACACGCCGGCGCGCGCCGCGTTTCGCATGAGCTGGCAGAACAGATCGTACGGCTTGCACGGCGGAATGTCTGATACGCCCATGTGCTGCGAGCCGAAGGTGATGAGATTGCGGATAGGCGGGTCGTTATGTCGCTCGACGTATGCGCGAAGGAACTGCCCGCCTGGTGGGGTGGTTGGACCCGTTCCAGAATGCGTCAATCATTAGAAACGGTCCGGACGTTCGAATCTGGGGAGAAAGGTGCTCAGGAGGCTTTCTGACGTACCTTGGGAGAACCCAATTGCATCGAAACCTCGCGACAATTGAGGAAGGTCTTTCAGTTGCTGGGCAACGAGCTCGACTTGTTCATCGACATTACCGAACTGTTCGGGTATGGTGAGCAGGAGGCAGAAGCAGGGTGGCTGGCTGCGGGTAGCTGGTGGCTCAAAAACGCACGAAAGTAGCTCGTTGGTCCTCCTTCGGATCTGGGTTAATGTACACCGAGTGTGTGAATATTCCAGGATGCATCTCCTCTACGCGAGACTGGAACTTGAGAATTCCAGATCCATTGTACGAGTCCCCTGTGGGGAAGGCTCAGCCTTACGAAATCCCAGTTCCTGTCGCGCAAGTCGCGAGGGACAACGACAAACTCACCAAGCCCGTGCCAGATGACGAGAGGGCGTGGCTTCGAAAGTACCAGGACATCTTGTGCTGGCCTTGCGAGAGCCTTGATAACCGAAGCAAGGACGAATATGCTGCAGTACTTCATGATCTATGCAGTCAGTCCCTTCTGTTGACTGTATAACTTATTTGTCCGCAGCTAAGCGCGGCCGCGACCGCCGTGACAGATGATCATTATCACGTGCTGGGAAAAACTTACCCTTTCCAATCTGCTACATTCCTAAGTTACATACTGTCGCTTCTCTGGCCTTCCACATCTATACATGCGCTTCTACTGTAGTCTTGCGCTTTCAATGACACTATCTTCGTCGTGATATAGCTAATTCTATGTCTTATCTATTTCTGCACGACTATTCTACTAGTAGTAGTTATTTAGTGTATCGACAAAACAAAAAACAAGCAAACGTTACAACGTATGCCCGTGGGATCTTGCATCTCTAACCTGACCCCAACGTAGCGATCGTAAGACCGAATAGGACCATATGTCGGGCCGTGGATGATTCTCGGGACCAGGCCACTCACAATCGGCATGAAGGTTCTGATGTGATCAGATAAGAAGGCGATGATGATACCGCGATGATGATCAAAAGCGGAGATTACATTGGACCCTGGTTTTATGATGCATGGTCCGTTTGAAAACTGCGAAGCGCGTCCATATCGTTTACACTTTAAACACAACGGGCATCTATGATAAGCCACAGCGACGGAACCTCGATCCAGTCAGTCTCGATTTCTCGGTTAAAAACTGCTTCCCGCACGTTGCTTTCCTCCGTCTCCTTTCCTGGTTCCTCTGTGGCCCCTACCGTAATGATCTTGCTTGAAATTCAGGTACTTACTCAGAGTCGAGATCAAGCTAAACGTTGTAGGCTGCTCCCTGACAATACGTGGCAAAAAGGTACGTCGTAAGTCCGTCAAACGGAGCATCAAAGCATCAACAGTTCGGCTTTTCCTTCATTATCCCAGATGGCTACCATGCCTGTGAGGATGAGCGCCGGCTCAGATTTGTTGCGAAGAAAAGGCCATCACACAGCTTTAGCATCTCAAGCAGACACGCGCGTTACCAGCTTTCTGGTGAGCTGAGGTCTAGTGACTTTAAGTCAAACCCCGGGATGGTAACCCCAAAGTGCCGTCCGAGTCAATCACCGTGGCCGAGGAAACTCGGCCAAAACTCAGGGTCCCCGAATTGTTCTAACAAGGAGAAGGCTGGCCAGCTTCTAGGAATCTTAAGGGGAAGGCGCGCCCGTGCTTCAGTAAGCCAGTCCCTCGGCCGCGGTGTCGTTCTTTTGTCTAGGGTATAGTGATGAACCTCCATTTGGTCAGATTATAATTAGTTTGAGACTGTCAACAAATTCGCCGCAGGGCACGAGCTTGAAATGACATCCAAAATTACTTCTATCATTTGTGTCTGCAAGATCGTTTACAGTACCGACGTCAAAGATCGACTCCAGTCGGTTCTTGTAGCGGAGACTCGACGGCCCACTGTCCTGGCCACACTGCAAGTGCGGCTGTCAACCAACGAATGGGCATAATGGCACATTCCATGTCACCTGCAATCAAAAATTTTCCCCGTTGCCCCTATGAGTGTTGTTCGCAGCCTCCCCACTGGCAAAGCGCTGAAAGCCAGCGTAAGCGATATTCCAGTCAGTGCATGGAGGGCCCTGCGAGTGTTGGGTCGAGCATGGGCTTAGAACAAGCCCTTCCGGACGTCATCACCCTCGACGAGGATGCATGGCCCGAAATAGAGCGCCTTGTCCTCGAGCGTATTCGTGCGAATGTAGCTCTTCACGGCATCGTCCTCTGCCCCAGGCTGCAACCAGAGCGCGGGGATGTTCAGCTCGTTTGCTGGCTGGAGCAAGTCGCGCGTCACCTGTCCCCTCAGTCGCAAGAGAAGAGGCGCGGGAGGCAGTGACGAAACTGACCTTGGGGTTCGTGATAACGCCCACGGAGGTTTCAGCCGGTGCCGGGAGATCTGTCAAACTAGGCACGGCCGCGATGTTCTCGAGCTCGCTCTCCTTCTGCACGGGTGATGCAGCGCGCGCGCAAGTACCGATTTTAAGTGAGACGGTGGCGAAAGGGAACGCACGGGATGCACAGGGGTGACCGAGAAATTGCGTGCCAAGTACTATTGTAAAACCTGCGATGTCATATGAGAATGACCAGATGCTCTTGTGGGGTGGGCTCTCAGACTAGATCACAGCACAGCACATACTTTGGTGTCGTACTTGGACCGGTCTCTCGACGCGCCGACGACTGTGCATTGAGGCGACGAAAAGGAAGAACTTTTGAACCTCTGGGGCTGTGTGTGTCCAAGTAAGGTCATTTACCTTCACGAGCCGAATCGGCCGCCTTGACTGATCGCATCATTTGGAGCTATCATCATGCCCGGTGATGTTGTCCTCGAAAAAGAGAAGACGCTCGAAGCTCTCGGCGCGGATGTCGAGAGAGTTCGACCTACGAGCATTGTGGAAAAGGAGCAGGTAAGTCTACTCGCCACTACCGCAAATGAATTGCTGCCTGACTAGGACATTATTTGAGTTCAGAATCTTGCTCGGGAGTATGCGCTTGATTTCACCAGCGAGAATACAAACGAGGCATCCGAGGCAGGGAAAAAATCGGACGATGATGCCAAGATAGCGCTGGGCCATCACTACCCAAGTTCTTTGATGTGTGAGATTCCTTCAGGGTGGTAACCGCCAAGCTTGGAGTTCGACTTCTTGGCTGATCCTTGGATGCCCACGTTTGCGTAGACGACGAAACTGCCAAGGAGGTCCCGCTTCGTCCGCTGGCCTCGCTCAAGTGACCGTATGCACCAGAGAGTGCGTATCCGGATCCGTTAAAACATGACGACCCCAAAGCCACTGCAGGTGGCACAGTATGAAGCCATCGGTTCTTACCCTTTTCATCTGCAAATTTCTCAAAAACGTGGGAATACTCGTGGTTCAGTGACCGCCGCTTTGACAGGACAAGACACGATACACGCGTTAGGACAAGACACGTTACGGCATATTGAGAAGCTGCGGAGATCGGCCCGGGAATTCGAGGTCGGATCGGCGGTGACGGCGGTGGCAGGATTCAACGTACACCTCTAGGATAGGAGTTGGAGAAGAAGTAAAGGTGATGCGTGAGTTGGTCGAGAGGGTGCTCTAGGTCTCGACTGGACCCGAATTGACCGAGCTACTGCTACTGGACGTCCTGCTGTGCAGAGATTGATTGTCGTGATCGCGATTAGACCTGACGACAATCATGTCATGTGCGCGTGTGGGGTTGCCTGAACTGGTTGTTTCTTTATAATACAAACAAAGCAGCGCGCACAGCGACGCGCGCAGTGCCAACGTTGCATTTCATTGCTCCCAACCAATTGTCTCCTACCGCCCACCGGAAAGCTGTGCTTCTCCTCTCTCCTTTTCCCCTTTCTCTCTTCTTACTTCTTTCTCTCCACTCTCATCGTCATTTCATCCTTCTTCACTCCACACGCCCACCTCTGTACCTAGGTTAGGTTAAGGTTAGCTTGGCCTACCAGTCCCTGACTGCTTCAAATTATTATAAAGACAGCTTGTTCCTGCTTTGTTTTTCCTTCCCATGTTACCTTCAATAGTTGTTTCGCTCCTCCTCTTCCCCTCACTGTCAGTGGCGGCTGCGCCGCCCCCGCCGCGTCGGGATCCCCTCCACATCCCTGTGCTCCGTCGCCGTCATGTGCCAAGAGACGGGGATGCAGTTCTAGACCACTACGCCAATATGGCCGCGGCTTTAAGGGGCAAATATAATTACGGTCCGTCACCGATGTCGCGTAGGGCCCAGACGACGGATATCAGTGTAACCAACCAGGTGAGTTGCATATCTGGTGTGGCTCGTCCTCATTTCCTCACACACAAAAACAACAAAGGGCTCGGATACAAGCTACTTTGCGCCAGTCAGTGTCGGCACTCCGTACGTGTGGTCGTTGAGAGAATGTCGGTCCACAGTCTCATTCATTCCCTGCGCCCAGGCCCCAAACCTTCGACCTCGTTCTCGATACGGGTTCGTCAGACTTGTGGTTTGCCGCCACCGCCTGCACTACCTGTGGTCAGGGCACCCCAGAGCTGAACCCGACAAAGTCAAGCTCCCTCCAAGTCGGAAATGAACATGTCGTCATGAACTATGGATCCGGTACTGCTTCTGGTACTATCGCTCGGGACACTGTGTCCATGGGTCCCTTTACGGTTAACCCACAGATTTTTGGTACGCACGTTCCCTTCTCTTGTTCACCGGTTTTCCGTTCTTCAGTGAGAGCTTTGTTTTCGTTTTTCGGAAACTTTTCGGAAATTCCGATGGCTGCGCACTTGTGGTGACCGGATCCTGATCGGCCGGCCGTTATTTGCCCCCTTTTGCAATTAATCATGTGCTTCCCTTGGTCAGCAATGCTATGCTAACCATGTACATCAGTCACTGTCGACACCGTGTCCCAAGGTCTGATTGATGGCCAGCTCGCTGGCATCATGGGCCTCGCGTTTCAAGGCATTGCAAACACCGGCGCGCTACCCTTCTGGCAAGCCCTCCTCAACGATAACTCGCTCACAAACCCCGAATTCTCTTTCTTCCTCACCCGTTTCGTCAACAATCCAAATGCCCAGACTGAAGAGCCCGGAGGGGTGTTCACACTCGGTGGAACAAATACCACGTTGTTCCAAGGCGACATTGACTTCCAGAGCTTCACCCCCCCACCCGGCGGCGGCTCGTTCTGGCTGCAGACCATATCCAGTGCGTCACGCTCGAGCGTCCAAGGTGGCGCAACCGTAAAGACTCATTCGGACGTGTTTCGGCAGGTGTCACCGTGAATGGGAAGAAGGCCAACATCGGCAACACGAATACGGCAGCCATCGATACTGGTACGACACTTATCGGTGGGCCCACTGCTGCCGTGGTTGCTATTTGGGGTGCTGTCCCAAACTCTGCGCCCCTCGCTGGGAACATGGCTGGCTTTTTCTCTTTCCGTATGTATTCCCTCTCAATTTGTGGTGCACGCCAAGGGTGCCAAGCTTCACCCAGCTGAGCTGACTGGATGTTCAAATACGCAGCGTGTAACACCCAGTTGACAATTATGATATCCTTTGGGGGGCCCTCGTGGCCGATCAACGTCGCCGATCTGAACCTCGGTCCCGTGAGCAACGGCCAGTGCCTCGGTGGCATTTTCGATATCACTGCTGGCTCGAACGTCAAGCCGCAACCGGGTCAACCAGCTTGGATCGTCGGTGACACGTTCCTTGTGCGTCTCTTCAGTTGTCTTGTGCTCCAATAGATTTGCCTGACAAGCAAACTCAGAAAAACGTTTACACTGTCTTCCGCGCCAACCCACCTGCAGTGGGCTTTGCCCAACTATCATCCGCAGCTGGTGATTCGGGTTCGTAGCGTTTCTCGCATATTTCTGTTGTTTTCGAGTTTGGCTCTGCTGAGGCACGTGTCGAGTCTCATACAGCACCAGGGTCCCTGGCTTTCCTTGTTACCATCGCTACTAGCATATGTTTGACATGGTCACTAACATGTATTGTCCTCTTTGTGATACAGGTACACCAGGTCCAGCCACGGGTACTGGCTCGCCCACTCCCTCATCGGGCGGAAAGTCTTGTACGTGCTATTTTATATTTTTGGAGATCTCGTGCTGAGGCATGACGCTAGCCTCTGCGCTCTCGGCAGTGCCGCTTGGTGCGGTTGGCATCATCGTTACAAACGCGCTTGCGTTGTTTTCGACGGCATTCATACTCATGGCTTGAATCTCATATTTGACGACGAACATATCATGCGTTTACCGGTTGACTCGTGGACCCCAACCGAGTTGCTCTCTTTTTTTTAAATCTGTCTTGATTGTCTATTGGAACTATCGTGTGCGGAATCGTAATATCTTTGGTGGACGACCTTGTTATCTTTTCTATCTAATTTGTCTACGAGCCGAGCATTCTGATAATGGATTTTTCCTCGGACGACCGACGCGAATACACTCATCATTTATTGTAGATCGTTCAGGGCCATCTGATAGACGGTTGTGTTGGGCCTCATTTGTATTTTTCTCCTTGCTCGAATCGACCGAGTTTTGGGTGGCGACGCTGCAGAGAGAACCCGTACGCATGCGCCCGGGCTTGCGCGTACCACGTGTTCCAGTTGGCCGAAATCGTGTCGTCACGGTGTGCCTTGTGCCAGACGATGCCAGTCTTCTCGAGTCTATCTGTCATTTGCTATCGGCCGGTTAGTACTCTTTGAGCTTATAGTTTATTTCGCGCACGAACGCCCGACGGCGGGGCGGCTGCTTTGAAACTCGGAAAAACTTTTGATGACGACATGTTTCGTGTTCTTCGTTTTGCCCCCCGGACACCTGGCCTAGTTATGCGGCCCACATCATGATCCCCTGCTGATTATTGGATGTGTTGTTGTGCGGTCGCATTTCGAGTTTCGAGTCGTGCCAGTGGGCATCTCATCAGGCGGATGCTACGTAGCGAAAGGCCTTGTTCCCACCTTCCGGCTCGGCTTACTGTTTCTTTTCTTTTCTTTTTCTTATAGGAACTGCTGTATCTTTGAGCCACGTAGGGGGCAGGCAGGCTCGGGTTGTTATTAGAGCTGTGGCTGACATGAACTTGTGCGAGGTGGCGGCTCAGGTGTGTGTTATCATCCCCAACACACATGCATACTGTATGTCACCGTGTAGCACCTGCAAGAGCCAGACACAAACCGTCCCCCGTCCTGGGTCGCATTGGAGCAGGGACTCGGAGAAAACCAAAGATCATCGGTGATGAAATCTAACACCGCAAAACAAGCAACATGAGGTAAAACGACACATAAAACAACAAGAGAAGTGCGCGATCATACAGTACTTCCGGGCATTTGGCATGAGGAGGCAGGCCGCGGGCACATTAACACAATGGAGCGCGCCGACGTAGCGCTTCACAAGCGGCTCCCAGCACTCCGCCGGCAACACCATGTGCTCGCTGTCGCACGGCACAGGCACGGGCACGACGCGTCCGCTTTCGTCGAGCCCGCGCAGCTCAATCCAGTCTTCCGTGCAAAGTGGCTGCTCGCGCATCGGGACGATCCTCATCCGATCTATACCGTCCCCGGGCCATCCTCGTCCCCGTCCTTTGGTGCGACGTGGGACACGAACTAAGAGCTCTCTCCTCGGGCACGACGATGTGGTCCTGCGCGAAGAGGACGAGAACGAGGGCGTCGAGCTCCAGGAGGTGCGCGGCGTACGTTGCGTTGCGCGTCGCGGACACTTCGTTGTTGATCGACGTCAGGAAGCGGTTTTGATTCTGGATACCGCGGGAGCTGTGTCGGGTCACGATGATATTGCGCCTACTGTATTCCCAAAACCGCGCGTCAGAAAGGAGGGCGAGAGAGAGGCGTGATGGGGCACCATTACCTACTAGCCCCCCAGCCGAGAGAAAGGGGGAATTGGAGGAAGATGGGCTTACCTGCACGAGGTTTTGCTGGGCCTATTCGCTGTACACGCCGGCGCGCGCCGCGTTTCGCATGAGCTGGCAGAACAGATTGTATGGCTTGCACGGCGGAATGTCGGAGTTGCGAGCCGAAGGTGATGAGATTGCGGATTGGCAGGTCGTTGCGTCGTTCGGCGTATGCGTGAAGGAACTGCCCGCCTGGTGGGGTGGTTGGACCCGTCCCGGAATGCGCGTCAATCATCAGCAACAGCTCGGACGTTTCGCATTTGGGGGGGAAAGGTGCTCAGGAGGCTTTCTGACGTACCTTGGGAGAACCCGGCGATTGCATCGAAACCTCACGACAATTGGGGAAGGTCTTTCAGTTGCTGGGTGACAAGCTGGACTTGTTCATTGACATTGCCAAACTGTTTGGGTTTTGGTGAGCAGGAGGAGGCAGAAGCAGGGGTGCCAGAGGCTGTGGGTAGCTGGTGGCTCAGAAAGTAGCTCATCAGTCCTCCTGCAAGTCTGGGTCAATGTATATTGTACACACCTTACAACACTGTGGGCATTTCCCAATGTGATCTAATTCAGTCGGCAAAATCCTGAAATCTGATTGGTCAGACTTTTAGAACTGAATTGGATCACATTGGGAAATGCCCACAGTGCAAACAACTCAAGGAAGAGACCTGGATAATGTGGGTGATAGCACAATGGACAGGTCTCCCAGTCAAAATCAAGGCTTGTGTCACATAGGTTTCATCCAACCTTTTTGAAGTCATAACATTTATTGTCACGGTTACAAGGGACCGTGGCTCTAAGTGAGCGCGTCGTTCGGGGTCACGTGATCGTGTGGATGTATCACGTGTTCTTGCCGTGGCTCGCTATGGTCACGGGGATCGGGGTCACGGACTCGCTGTGGTAACGTGACGCTCGTGGCACGCTGTGGTCACGAGGGTATCGAGGTGGGCCGAGATGCCCGAGTACTTGGTTCCGGTAGGTGCACCTTAAAGCACCTGTTTGGCAACGTTCCACGTGTTATAGCACACGATGACAAGCTTCGATGTGGCTTACTAAGCCGGAGCGGTGGTAGAGACGAAAAGGAAGGTTGTTGCCACCAAGGTCTGATTGGGTAATCAACTTGTATTGGAGACGAAGTTGAGACTGGGGATTCCAGCTCAACTTCCTACTGTTCTTATAGTACTAAGTCCTAGTCACTATGAGTCGTAAGTAAGAGTCAGTAGTACTCAGTAAGAGTCACTACTATGAGTCGCGTATCAGTCAGTATCAGTCACTAGCGAGCGACTCATAGGGAGTCGCTCTGAGTCGCGTACCAAGTCGCGTCGCGTCGCAGTCACAAGGAGTCAGGCATCACATGACATATGGTCATGTGATAAGTAAGGAAGTCAGCGTGTCACATGACATAGGGTCATGTGACAGTTCAAGTCACGTGTCAGCTCACGAAGCGAAAGGAATAGTAGAGTAAAACATGGCCGCAAACCGTAACACTGCCCCCTCTTCTAGGCGGGTGTGCCACCACACGCTAAGTCAATCTGTCGCGGTATAGTAATCAGTCCTGTGCAATAAAAGAGTCCCAGTCCAAATCCTCGCCGTAGATGAGCTCTGCTCGCTCCAAATCTACGATGCTTCCTTCCTCCTCATACCCAAAGTCAAGGTTCTTCATGATCCCTGACACGGGCAGACCACGCCTATATGTTGGTGCCCAACATGGACACCACAACGGGTTAGTTGACACTTGATGTGGGGCGTGGTGCAGTCATAGCCCCAGTGTCCATTTTGTTCGCAGAAGCCACAGAGCCGCCACAAGGGGCAGCTCTCATACTTGTGGTCCGCATCAGCAGACCTGCACCTCCCACAATAGAAGGTGGTCATTTTTCGGTGCGGCGTCTTCTTCCTCCTCGTCCCTGCGATTTTCTCTACTCCCTTGCTGGCTGCAAGACGACGGCCCTCCTCGATGCTGTAGCGTTGATGTGGCCGGAACGTGCGCCGTCCCAATGCTCGTCACAAACCCCCTGCTGTTCACCAGCATCACCACTTGAAGGAGTGAAGGTGCTCCCCTCAGGGGGATTCCAGAGCTCGCCCGGTTCGAGGGCGTGTTGTGGGGGTTCCCCAGTGCCTGTGGGCGCATCATAGACCGTCCGCCCTGGGTTACATAGGGCGGCGGGGGAAAGTAAGGTGCTGGAGAAGGGGTAGGCGAGGTCAGGTCTATCAAAGTCCTCTCCGGACTCCTGAAGCGCATGGGGGCCGGAGATTGGTGGGAGAGAAAAGGTCTGCGAGAGGGCCCTGGCGAGTCCCCACGCCTCTCGTTCTGTAGTGAATGCATAGGCGTCATGCGCCTGTATCGTGGTGGGATTGCTGGTGGAGCCGTCGCTCGACGATTCGAGCGTCGGCGTCGTGTTGGTGGGGGTGTCATCGTTTCTTCTCGTGGCGCTGGGGCCGCGACCATCCGTCCACCACGGCGATGCTGTAAAGGGGGTGTTCTGGTAGGCATTGACGAAGGTAAATTCGTCATCTGGATAGGAGAGGGTGAGGCCTGGGATGTTTGCAGATGGCGGGGCATCGCTCATTCTACAGCTTCTGATAATGAGGGGTTTAGCGGTGGAAGGGGCAGAGGTCTGTGGCACAGAAGCAACTGTGCAAGTGTCCGTGCTGGTCCTGGCGGGTCTCGTGCCTGGCTGCTCCAGGCGTAAATGTAATAGCGAGTGGGGAAGTGAGGAAGCGAAAGGCTCTGATGGTGGGAGGTCTGGGGTATTCTTCCTTAAGCTTGTACATTCGCTAAGGGAGAAGATGCGTCTCCAGAAATTGTTCTGAGCCTTTTTATCCTCCAGTGTTCGTACTGCAGCAGGCTTCCGCTTGTAGTATTCCTTGATTAACTCTGGCGCGTGCACATCTTCTGCTGGCTCCCAGCTGTCATGCGCCTTGGAATATCCTTTCCAGGATAGAAGGTACTTCAATTTCTTCCATCGTCCTACGCGCTTTGAGTTCACAATGCGTTCTATTTCGTATTCTTCTTCTCCTTCAATCAGTTCCGGCGCTGGCTGTGGGAAGTTCTGTCCATGCTCAGCTGTTTCTTTGTATGGTGTGAGCAATGAAACATGGAAGACGTTGTGAATCTTCCAGTGTCCAGGCAATTCCAATCGGTATACTATAGGCGATATGACGTCAGTGATCCTAAACGGTCCATATCTTTTGGGCGCCAGTTTTGTGATCGGGTGTGATAGGCGCAGGTTGCTTCCTTCAAGCCATACTAGGTCATTTACGTTATGTTCTTTGAAATGTCTTTGTCCCTTCCTTCTTTCTGAGCGCTGTACGATCAAACGCTGTGCATTCTTGATCGCGGCGGTGGCGTATGCGCGTGTTCGCTCTAGCCACCCCTTTCGTTCTTCAAGCGCTGGTACCTTGGTCTGGTGATCGGTTATTTGTATTGTTGGCGTGTGGCCTATGAGCAACTCATAAGGCGTCCGCCCAGTTGTTTCATTTGTCCAAGTGTTGTGCACGAACTGGGCCAGGGGTAGCAATTGTGCCCAGTCGTTTTGCTCAGTATTGCCATAAATCCTGAGGTATTGTTCCACGCGCTGGTTTGCGCGCTCTGATTGTCCATCCGTCTGGGATGGAATGCCGTACTAATGTTCTGCGTTATCCCCAACAGCGCGCATAGTTCCTTCATTACCGCTGCCGTGAACCTCGGGTCCCGGTCTGAGATAACGCGCTTTGGTACTCCATAGAATGGGAAGACACGTTCGGCATAGAGTTGCGCCACTCCTAGTGCATCAATAGTCTTCGAACAGGGCAGGAAGATTGCCGCTTTTGAACATCCATGATCGACGATCGTGAGAATAGCATCGTGCCCTTCCGAAATGGGGAGATCCGTGATTAAGTCCCAGCTGATGGTGTGGAATGGGACCGCATTCTGCTCGGTCCTATGGGCATGATGGGTGGTTGTGGGCGCACAGTGTTTGGTTTGGTAGACTGGCATGTCGCGCATCCTTTGACGTAGGCAACCACAAACTGCTTCATTGTTGGCCACCAAAAGTCTCGTGCGACTGCCCTGAGTGTATTTGCAATTCCTGGGTGTCCTGCCGCCTCGTGGTCATGATGCAACTTTAAGATTTGTTGCAGAAGTTCCTTCCTTTCTGGGACGACAAGGCGCGCATGGTGGTACCACCTGTTCCTGGCCTCGTCCAGTACGTATCCCTTCTTTAGTGTCTGCATTAGCTCTGTTTCTTCTTTCTGTGCAGCTAGGACCTCTTGTTCTAGGTCAATATTTCTGTGGCGTGTGCGAATAGCTTCTCTGGTAGGACTGTTACGTCCGTATTGTCATCTGCGCCTTCGTCGTAGTCTGGATTCCTTGACAGGTGATCCGCGTGGTTGTTCTTTCCTGGTTTGTGCACCAGGACAAAGTCGTAGTCTGCCATGTCCCCTAGGTATCTGGCCACCCTTCTGTTAATGCGTTGAGGGTGCCGGTAGTATTGCAGGTTGGCGTGATCAGTGTATACTGTGATTTTGAATGGTGTGGATAGGAGGATGTGTCGCCATCCCCTCAGCCCTCGCACTACTGCCAGTAGTTCCCTGTCATGGACATCATAGTTCCGTTCTGCAGGGGTAAATGAATGGGATAGATTTCCCACCGGCCGTAGGCGGCCGCGTTCATCTCTTTGCGCTAGTATCGCGCCTGTGGCATATTGGGACGCGTCCACTTCCAGGAAGAATGGGCGCTCATAATCAGGTCTTTGAAGGACTGGATTGCTGGTCACAGCATAGATTAATTTGTCCATCGCCTCTGTGCATTCGTCTGTCCACGCAAAGGGGATTCCCTTCTTCAGTAGTCCGTTTATTGGTCGTGTGATGTGTGCGTAGCCCGGGATGAAGGCGCGGTGATAGCCGAAGACCCCAAGTGTGGATCGTACCTGTCTCACTGACGTTAGCTTCCGCGGCCACGCGGCCAGTCCATCTTGCTTCGTGGGATCAATCTTGATCGTGCCGTGCTCCACCACGATGCCGAGATAGTTAATTGTCGCTTTTCAAATTGGCACTTTGACAGTTTAAGGAATAGCGATTCCTTTTCCAGTAGTTCCAGTACTGCGTGTACTACTTCTCTGTGTAGCTTCAGATCGTTTGGTGTTGCAATGAGTATGTCGTCCATATAGACGAATAGAAGTCCAGGGTATCGTCTTTTCAAGGGGGCAAATATGCGGTCCATAAGTCTTTGGAAGGTGGCTGGCGAATTCGTAAGGCCAAAGAACATGACATTGGGAAGATAGAGGCCAAAGGGGGTTTTGAATGCTGCCTTCCATCTATCTTCTGGTTTGATTCGTACATTGTGGTAGCCCCACCGAATATCTAGGGCGGTGAAGAGTTCCTTCCCTTCCAATTCTTCGAGGATCTGTTCATTCGTGGTATGGGATAGACATCCCGTACTGTCCACTTGTTAACTTCGCGATAATCTTGTAGTGGGCGCAAGCCGCCATCCTTTTTGTGCGTAAAGAACCAAGGGGTTGACCATGGTGATTCCCCTTCTTCGATGTAGCCCAGGTCTTGTTTATGTCCAGGAACTCTCGCGTTGCCTCCTTTTCTATCCTTGACAGGGGATAGATTTTGCAATTGATAGTAGCTGGTGCATCTGGCTTCAGTTTGATCTCGTGGTCCTCAGGCCGCGATGGTGGGAAGCGCTTTGCTGCCTCTTCTGAGAACACAATCTTGTGTTGTTGGTACTCTGCTGGAAGTACCGGGGCGTCTTCCTTCTTCTTGTGTTTCTGAGCTTGTATGGCCCATTCCTGCGCAAAGTTCGTGCGCGCTATTGTTGCAGCTTCCGTGCCTCTTCTCGGTCGCGCCAGAGTTTCCACGCAAATGGCACTGTTTCGAATTTGACTTGTCCTTCTACTGTTCCTGCTTCCCAGTTGATGTCTGGGTTAAATGCGCGAAGCCAGGGGTAGCCAAGAAGGATCCTGTCATTGCCTAAGTTCGTCACATAGAACTTTTGCAGTTCTGTTTCTTGTTCTGCCTGATCCTCAGAATACAGGCTTCGTCGATCATTCCTCTTTTGTTGTCCATGCCATCAACATTGATGACCTGTCGTGGGACCTTCAGCTTCTTTGTGGGAAGCCGCCATTGACCGCGGTTCGATAGTGATAAAGTTTTCAGTTGCGCCACTGTCGATCAGTGCGCGCGCTTCAGCCATTCGGAGTGGAGTGCTTTGAAACGTAATTGGTATATTCAAGGCTTCTTCGTACTGATGTACACGGAGTCCACTCGTATCGCTAAGGCTCTAATCATGGCTGTGTGATTCGAGCCTTCAAAAATCCTGGTCGTCGACGATCATGCGGTCCAAGAGCTGAGATTTGTCTTCTTTTGACATGTTGGTGAGGGTCTGGAAAACGGTTTCAATAGCACCGTCTTCTTCTTTGTCTACTTCGGTTACGCGTGCCGTTGTCTGGCTGCGTTGGACACTCGGTCCTGGGTTGTTAGTTCGTGGCCTGTTCCTCTTCTTAGGACAGCTGTTAGACATGTGGCCTTGGGCTTTGCAGAAGAAGCATCGCCCCTCGGCACGCAGTTTCTTGCGCTCTTCGTCATTCAGTGATGTCATTGTGCCGCGTCCACGTCCATTGCATTTGGATCGCGGCGGCGTTGCTGGTTTCGGTTTTGACTTCCTAGCGCCTGTCTGAATCGCTGTTTGAAGTCCCTGACGGGTTATTGTAGGGTGCACCATAGTTGGCACCATAGGTTGCACGCGTTTCCACAAACGCGGCATGCTGCCTATGCGCTGCGCGATCCAGTCATGAAAGTTACTGGATGGGGGAATGTTCGTTCTATGATGGCGCGTCCAAGGCCTGGTCTCAGGCCTTTCTTGAATATGTAGATGGTGCCCTGGGAGTCGCGTTCCCAGCCGGCAGAGAGTATAAGGTGTTCAAATCCAGCGATGTAGCTGTCGAGGTCATCCCCAACCATCTTCAGGTTGAGTAGCTGTGATACTGCGTCTTCTCTCTTTGTGTGTCAGTATAGGCACTGAGGAACATCCTTTTGAAGTTTTCCCAGATGTCTTCATTGTCCGGATCAGCACCGGCAGTTATTTGGTCATGGAGCTCCTGCGCGCGCGCAGTTACCCAGTCGTTGACCCTGGTCCTTTCATATAGGACAGGCACATGAGGACCCTATTGTAAGGCACCCTCATGACTTCGTGGTTTCTGTTGATCATGTTGTACAGGGAGAATTCCTGTATAAAGACGTCGCTTTTGCTTCGCGACCCGTCGAACATATTTGGTGGGCTTCCATGCAGCCCCTTTCCATTGTTTTGTGGTGCCGGTGCCGCAGCAGCGGCCGCTGCAGGTGCAGGTGCGGGTGCAGGTGCCCAGGAGGACCTCCTCCTGGTGCTCCCCCGCCGGGTGGTCCTCCGCCTCCACCACCTCCTCCAGGGTATGCTGGTGGTCCACCGCCACCTCCACCTGCCGGCTGTCTGATCGCTGGTCGCAGGTTGAGTGAGGTGGTAGATCATGGCACCTGTGGGAGGTGTAGTGAGGGGTGTGCGGGAGGGTCTGGTTGGATGCTGTCAGCTGCTAGTGGAAGCTGTGTTCCATTGATTACAGAGTCTGCCTTTTGTTCTGGTTGTTACGCTCGAGCTCTGAGCGTATCGGTCGAGGTTCGCCAAGTCACGTAATCGACTTGGACACTGCGAGTCTTCGTGTTTAAGACAGAGCGCAGTGGCGATCCCCTTATGTGTACAACCCCAGGTCAAGGGTTCAATACAGGGGAATCAGGAGTCAGGCAAACGGCCTGAGGATCTGAGGATTCACAAGATGAGAAGGTAATACAATAGCCACCAAGGGCCAGAGCATAGCTCGGTATTGGTACAAGAGAACAAGCCTAGAGACGAGGTTACAGTCTAGGCTACCTTATATAGGGATCGCAGGGCGAGAAGGCCCTTCCGTATCTGGTCACGTGAGTCTTAGTATCATAGTCGAGTCGCGGGTTCGATGCGAGTCATAGGTCGTTGTAGGGGATAAAGGAAAAGGGAAAGAATTCGTAACACTGCCCCTCTGTCAGGTCTGAAGACGTCCCGGCTTCACCAGACATCAGTCATAGTCGCATCCTCTTCTGGTGTGTAGATGAATGAATGATGGGTCCCCATGTTGAACCGCGCCTCGAATCGTTCACGAGCTTGTACTGCTCGTTGTCCAGCTTCGTGCACCTTTTGGGTGAATTCTTGCACGCGACGCTCTAAGTCGTCTCTATCAGTCATGTTTCGTGAGCGTCGTCGTCGTGGGTGTCGTGGTGCATAGAAGCATCGAGGGGATCGGTGAATGGGTACACGTAGCGTCGGTTCAGGGGATGAGGATAGTGAGGAGAGGACAAGAGGTGAGTGGGAGTCCGGGGAAGACATTTTTGTGACTAAGGGCAATGTTGTCCGCGATTCTTATAGTACAGTCATCGGAGAATCAAATCAGTCCAATCAGGAACAGGCACGTATCATACTCGAATCAGCGGAGGCGTGAATGGAACGGGTTGTCCCCTCTCAAGAGGACCGGGTCGTCGTCGATATCATGATAGAGGTGTGTCGCCCAAGTCTTGAAGTCCCACAAGTACATAAGGATGAGGTGTTCTGGGTTAAATTCTGGGCGACAAGTCTGGGGACAAGCAGCGTGATGGATGATGGTCAGGGTGGACAGGTCAAGGATACGTTGTCCACGGCGTTCTGCGTGTTCTAACGCTTCTACGCGGCTTCTGGTCCAGTACACGTCAGTGCTTTGGAGGGGTCGTCCCAAGTAGGGTTGGATGACTGGGAATGATGGGGGTGGTTCTTTTCGTCATCGTTCCGCTGCCTTTCGTTGCGCGTATCACTCCCTTCGTTTCCGAAGGTATGCCTGATGCGCTTCGTGGGCTTGTGCCACTACTTCATCATTGGTGAAGGTTGGTGTCGGGGATCTGTCAAGATCGATGATGGGAATGGGTCGTAGTGTGTTTGTGAAAAGAGGGAGTTGCGCATCCTCGGGTCGCAACCCTAGGACGTTGCGCTGAACAGAGGGCGTTTCAGGGGTATGGTTAATGAACTGGGTGTGCGTAGGGGGTGGAAGTGGTCCTCCTTTGTAGGGCATTATGGGCTGAAAACTCGTCGTCGTATGACTTGAAGTACGTCTTGTACAAATCTGTCTGAGTCTTGCTGCCACGATGCCCAGTCGTCTGCCAGTCGTTGGTGTTCGTGGTTAGGTCGATAAGTGGAACGAGATTGAGTACACAGTCTCGGGCACGAGAGGCCGTGGATCTGACTGTGAAGGAAGAGGATGGAAAATCGGCTATCGAGGTCGTTTCGTCGTCTGACAAGTTCGTCAAGTGGGGAGTTGTGGTGCCACCGAGTGGCCATCTATTGGTGGAAAGGGCAGTCGTCCGTTCGGCAGAAGTAACTGTGCAATTGTCTGTGTTGTTCTTGTTGTGTTTCGTGATAAGGGGAATTAGGAACGAATGGAATGGCGTATGGGGAGGCGAGGATGTGGAATGTGCGGATATTTGGAGGTCGAGGGTATGCTTCTTTGAGGGGGAATATAGCGGTGTATTTCATTCAGGCCGTGTTCCACGGGGTCGTCTTTCGATGGGCGAGGTTGTATTGGAATTGTGAGGGGAAAAGTTGAGGAATGCGTATCTTGCTGGAAGTCGTGTCGTTCTGCCCGTTCTTGTAGTTGTCGTTGTTGGCCTCGTGTTGGGTTGAGGGGCCAGCGATCGAGGGACTTCTGGCGTTATCGATGGTATCGTGGGAGTCGTCGAAGGGAATCAGGGAAATTACCCCCCTCTCTAGGGAAGCGGCGTCCCGGCGCTTGTGGGACCGTTCGTGGTGCATCAGGGTTGTGTCGTAGAAGTCCTCGACCAGGTCAGGTGCATGAAGATCATGGGCCGAGACCCAGGAATCTTC
>WTXC01000419.1:0-14200 GCA_022496195.1 Lactifluus subvellereus | reverse complement strand
GGAGACAACCAAGGAGCCATATTCATGGCCTCTAATCCTGTCCAAGAGCATCGTATCAAACACATTGATATACGCTACCACTATATTTGTCAAGTGGTAAAGGACGGGAAGGTTAAACTCCAATTTGTGGATGGAGATAAAAATCCCGCAGACATGTTCACTAAGAATCTAGGACACACTAGATTCCATGAACTTAGGGGTCAACTTGGGCTTGAGTTTTACTCGCCTAAGAATGCTTAGTGCACCTATGCAGTGCAATCTCTGTGCGCCATCTTTGGCACACGCTGCAATGCTCAGGACGCGAACTTCATCTTCCCTGAAGCACTAGAATCCATGAGGACTCCTATTACGCTCTTATGCAATGAGATGGACGCGTTTCAGCTTGCACAAGCGTATATAGTCCACGTGCGAAACTAGCCTCCAGGATTGGTATGCAGGCATCTGTGGTGAATACGCGGTTGCGCAACCTACAAGTCCTGAGATGCAGGAGATGCACTCTAACACAGAGACTGTCACAAATCCCTGACTCCCATCAGATGTGCGATGCTCTCGCCACACACATGACCCTTGTTTCCCTGATCAAGAAACTCATGGGTGCATGTCCCTTGGCTTCCAGAGCAGTCTCAGATGCGCCACTTAGCGTGCTGGATTCCCTATGCACGGAAGGTCTGGACTTCTGTACTCGCATCACAGAAAGTCAAAGATCTCCCACACATGCCATGCCTTTCCTTCCTATTGGAAAGATCTGGCGCATAAAGTCCAAACAGCACTTGCACATCAAATGCTTCTCTGACCAGCTCTGTTATTACGGTACACTTAGCAAGGGGGAGTGTTGAACCAGAAAACACACAAGCTGGCATAGCCGTGCATCCGGTTAGGGGCTCTATACCACACCCTAGTTGAGTAGAGCAATCCCCTTATGGGATTTACAAGGACACTCCTTTACGGTTATTAGTTTACTGTCACATAGTGACCAGTCACTCCTGTCCTTCGTGTATATAAGCTCCTTGGTAGTACGCACTAATCCTCAGTACTCTGACTTCTACTTGTCGCTGTATAAGTGAGTCTCTTACTCCCTGGTTGTATGCGCACTATGTGCTGCTCAACAGCCTGAATCTAATGGGAAAGATCAGATGGATCTAATAAATGAAAGGATGCGATGTGACCTTGATAGCAAGGGTACGGATAGCGGCAATCACGTCCAGCGACCCACCGAGCACGTGATTGTCCGGGAGATCAGGATCGTATTCCCAAATGGCACTAGTAGTTTCCACAGCTGCAATTTTTGTGATGTGGCTCATTACGTCGATGGTGGCAAGATTAACAACATGGCCAAGGCATCTGAAACAAGGATCAAGATGCGAACAGTCACTGGCAATTAGGAATGAAACTTACGGTAACTGATTCCCCTCTGCATTCCAGACAAGCTGCCGACAAGCATGTAATGCCTCAATCGTTTCACATTTCGACTTGTTGTTTGACGCGTTGTCCAATGTCACTGTGTTGAGCTACAGGGCGGGCCCAATCTGTTATCTTATCTTTTTCGTCACATGCACATGCACACGGCATACCTTTGAACCTTCCTTGTTTAGAATACCCACGTGTTCACACAACCCAACAAAGTATCGCCCCAAGTTGTGTCCACTGTGCTCTCCTAAGATCGACCAAAATCCCACAACTTCTGCTCACATGGTCCACACTCCAACCTTCACATCAATCCAGTGAGCTGTCATTTCAAGAAACGAGCCCTTCGTGTTGTCAGCAGTCCATCCATCGGCGGTGGTTGAAATTTTTCCCGGAGCTGCCTGGAGTTCCTTTGGTTAGTGTGGAACCATTCAACTTTCTTTTTACTCACCAGGATGTCAGCTTTCAGTGCTGTCAACCACTCAATGAATTGGTTGTGGATATATGTCGACACCTCATGTGTGCTTGGCAACTCTGCCTGCAATGTTCTTGGCCTCATTGCCATGAGGCATTTCTGAAACAAGCTGTTATTCGCAACGGCAAGTGCCTACACTTTGAGATCAATATCAGATGCTTTACTAACTTCATCTACACTTACCTGGTCACCACAGGCAATGAACCGTGCCACCGCACCCAAAACTCCTTCTCGCGTGAACTGTTGTGGTCCTTTCACCTTCACCATCATCCTATCAAGTGTCCCTTGCTTATTTCCTTTTGGATCCTCAGCTTCCTTGTTACAATCTCACCCACGGACTGTGCAGACCGTCTCCTCTTCTCGTTACGATACCTGGCCTGCATCCAGCCTCACATTCTAGACCCTGACTCGATAGCTGACTCGCCGTGCTCCACTGTGCCGTGGAGCACATACTATACTTAGCACTGACTCAACCCTGACTCACCCCGCTCCGCAGTGGCCTGTGGAGCCAGTACTATACTTAGCGGACTACTCCACCACCCTTGTTATGACTCGGTAGCATAGTAGCACGTGATCCTCCTGTATGGGCCTATATAAGGGCCGCACTTTGCGTACAGTCAAGCCTTAAGCTTGACTTCATTTCCTAATTCGATTGGTCTTGCCTCCTCACTTGAGCTTGCCGCTCTAAGCCATTATCCTCACTTGAACTTGCCGCTTCAAGTTGCCTTTCGCGTTCATCGCTCAGCAAGGCACTGCTTCGCTCTCACGCCTCTCTAAGTCGGCTGTAATGACTTAGCTCTGGGTTTTCGCACCAAGTCACATGCTCGCCCTACTCCGAAGAACTTAGCTTCACTCTCACGTCGACGTGACCACCGAAAGTGTCACGCTTAGGACCACGTGCTTGTTGCCTCGCACATGCTCACTCTTGCCTACGCCCAAGTCGCCCAAGTCATGCTCACGGCCCGTCGAGCCGTAACATAAGTCAAGCTTCCCACCGAGCACCAGGAACGCCCCGCCCTGGACAATATAGACTATTGGGAACGCCTTAGCAATCTTAACAGAAGACGTGCACACATTACTCAGTGGAGAATCCTCCTTGACAACGCAGTATATCGTCACAATGCCGCTTGCTTCTTGTCCTGTGCTGAAGGACCATCAGAGCAACACCACGCCCTCTCAATCGAAGTGGAAAACTTTCGATTCATCGAACAGAAGTGGCTAGAAGACTTCACAGCATTTGAAGCAGCCCTCACCATCTTACAGCTATTGTTAGAGCCCTGGAGTCTACTTGACGACCATGTCTAGGACCCCTCCATGAGATCAGCTTGCCAGAAATCCTCGAAGCCATCCTCTGGACACGAGAAGCTACAAACCAACTCGAAAGCGACGTTAACCGCCACCGCCATGAGTGCCCAAGGACCTGTGCCAACGGCCCAAACTGACACCACCGTAACCTCGATCAGGTTGCACAAGAGCTTGCTGAAATCGTCGCTGAAGTCGATTTCGTCTGCACCATTTTCATCCACCAAGTAGAACTTATTCTACAAGAAGAAGGACAGTAAAAGTGGCGACCCTCCGGATACAAATCTCAGAAACCAGAGACACCCCAGTTACACCGCGAAAGAACGCAGATCTACCAGACTACATCTGCGGAGGAGCCTACTGGAAAGACACTGACCGAAACCCCAGAAAGTGGTGTTACCACCACACAATCCGAGCCCCAGACGGAAGCGAGAAACACTTCCCTATCAAATTCATCAACGACCACTGGTACATCCTCGAGTGGGCAGAAAGTCGATACTGGACCAAGCCAGACAATTGTATTCCCCACGACGACACCACAGGATTAGGGCACCCTGGTAAAGCTCCAGAAAGCATCGACATAGATCCCCCGTCACCGCCACTAGCCCCTTCTACATCAAAAGGGAAGCAAAAAGAAACAGAGCCGCTCAAAGAATTCCTAAGCACCGGACTACAAGACGTTGCCACACTCCAAGGCAGTCACCCCCTCACCCAAGAAACGACAGCCACACCGCAGCTGCTCCACCTAGCACAACAAGCAGCCCAGCCTACGCCACCACCACCCATTCTTCAGCAACCTATACCACCCCCGCCCCTGCCACAGCAAACCAGTATGGCAACAATCTCGGCGCCACAAGGAAACGGCAACGATTCCATGAAAGGAAACGCGCCAGCAATCTTCAATGGAGACCGAAGCAAAAGCGCCAAATTCCTAAAGGAATTCAAGCTGTACCGGATCCTCAATGGGAAGTCGGACAACGTCACCATCCCCTACAACTGAGTAGCGCTAGCCATTGGGTACATCAGAGGCCCTAAAGTGGACGACTGGACCGACGCGCAGACAGCACTCCTAGAAGAGAGAACCACCCGAATCGCCAACCGCATCCAGAAGACAGATGAAGCGTTATGGGCTAGCTTCGTCCAGGACTTTACTAACGCCTTCACGGATACAGCCAAGGAGCAAAACGCCTTTAATAAGTTGGTCAATCTCAGGATGCAGGAAAATGACGTCAACGGCTTCATCACTACCTTCAACCACCTTGTCCTGGCAGCAGGACGATCCCCTACTGACCTAGGAACACTAGACCTCTTCAAAAAAGGTCTTTGCCGAGGGATAGCGCTAAAAATCCTTAACAAAGAAACCATACCAACAACCCTAGACGATTGGCAGGAGGCAGCACGAAAGGAAGTCATTAGGAGCGCCCAGATACTCGCTGACCTAGGACCCACCCCCAACCAGCAGCGCTTCACTCCCAAACCACGCTTCATTCCCAGAGCACCAGCCCCTACCCAGCGCCCCAGGAACAACGCCCCAGTTCCCATGGACGTAGACACCGCATGCATGGGAGGGCCACTGACGAATGACGAAAAGAAGAAGCTCATGGACGAGTGGAGATGCTTTGTCACGTTTGTGCATGCTGAGATCGGACTCTGCTCACGGTGTGCACAAGGGGGTCATGTACGCTTTATTTTCCACTTATCCCACTCCTCCCGCGTTGCGTTTATGGACTGCCAGGCCCCTAGGGCCTGAGACTCTGCTTGAGGCCATGACTTGGCCGCTTTCGCTTACATCATGCTTACCTTCCTATTATAGTAGGTGTTCTCACGCTTCGCCTCTGGTGTGCATTGGCATCAGGATTGTCCAACATTTCCTTAACAGGACTTATGACAGCTTATTATGACTTATTTAGCACTTCAAGTATGCTCAAGTAAAATTTTGATAAGGAAGACCCTACTTGGCCCAAGTAGAATTGACTTGGCCCAAGTAGGGTCTTCCCATGAATTAGCTTATCTGCACTTATGTTTGACTTAGCTGCACTTATTGGCAGTCTTATTGATGCACCTGGGTGTTAAGTCTGGTTAAGTGCATTGTTAAGTGCCTTGTTAAGTAGCCAACCAAGTCAGGCAAGTTCAATTCAAGCAAGTTTAAGAACTTTTAAGTGACTCAAGAGAGCATTCAAATAGTGGTAAATCATTTTATTGAAACTAGCTATGGTACAACAAACTCTTCTACTTATGTATGTATCATATATCTATTAATATACCCCATAGTTGCACTTGTGAGCACCGGGGGTGTTGGTGGTGGCAACGCAGCAGCGATGGGTGCAGCGCGGAGTGTCAAGCGGCAGCGGGTGGTGACACGGGGTGCGTCACGGCGGTGGGTGGCGACGCAGGGTGCGTCGCGGCGGTGGGTGGCGACGCGGGGTGCGTCGCGGCGGTGGGTGGCGACGCGGGGTGCGTCGCGGCGGTGGGTGGCGACGCGGGGTGCGTCGCGGCGGTGGGTGGCGACGCGGGGTGCGTCGCGGCGGTGGGTGGCGACGCGGGGTGCGTCGCGGCGGTGGGTGGCGACGCGGGGTGCGTCGCGGCGGTGGGTGGCGACGCGGGGTGCGTCGCGGCGGTGGGTGGCGACGCGGGGTGCGTCGCGGCGGTGGGTGGCGACGCGGGGTGCGTCGCGGCGGTGGATGGCGACGCGGGGTGCGTCGCGGCGGTGGGTGGCGACGCGGGGTGCGTCGCGGCGGTGGGTGGCGACGCGGGGTGCGTCGCAGCGGTGGGTGGCGACGCGGGGTGCGTCGCGGCGGTGGGTGGCGACGTGGGGTGCGTCGCGGCGGTGGGTTGCGACGCGGGGTGCGCCGCGGCGGCGGGTGGCGATGCGGGGTGCGCTGTGGCGGCGGCGGGTGGCGACGCAGGTTGCGACGCGGCGGCAGGTGGCGATGCGACGGCAACATGTGGCGACGCGGCGGCAACGGGTGGCGACGGGGACCGGCGACGTGGTGGCTAGGACGTACTGGTGACGTGGCGGCGACGCGGCGATGAGCGCGACGCGGGGTGCGATGCGGCAGCAGGTGGCGACATGGGAACGCGGCTAGGACGTGCTGGCGACGCGGTGGCTGCGCGGACGTATTGAGGACGTGGTGGCACGTGGCGGCGACCAGCAGCGACGCGGTGGCAAGGACGTGCTGGCGACAGTGGCACGTGGCGGTGACGCGGTGGCAACGCGGCGACGAAGGGTGGCGACGTGGCGCGGGGCCTTTTCGTGGAGGGAGCAACCACCCCCAGCTCGCGCTTGCGGGCGAGAGGGGGTGGTGACGGTGAGATGGCGGCGAAACCACCCCTCGCCGTGTACCTGTGAGATGAGTTATGAATGATACAAACAAAAAAAGAAAAAAAAAACCCAGCTCGCGCATGTGAGCGAGAGGGGGTACTCTGAGAAGCAAAACCACCCCCAGCCGCGTTTGCAAGCGGGGGGGGGGGTGTTGGCGACGACGTGACGGCGGGGCGTCGTGTGCGAGAGCTGGGGCGACGCAGCGGTGACGTGACAGCTGGGCGTCGTGCTTGAGAGGGGTGGCCGCGGTGGTGGCGACGCAGCGGCGACGTGGCGGCGACGTGACAGCGCGGCATCGCGTTTGAGAGGGCCGGGTGGTGGCGGCGCGGCGTGGGCTTGAAGGGGGCGACGCAGTGCAGAGCGCACTGGCAGGATACCTGTGTGGGGCAATGATTAGTTAGTGAAACTGGGATGTATGGGTGAAAAAAAAAATACCAACCAAGGACGGCACGCGATTGAGCGTGCCGCAAGTGGGCTGAGTTGAATTGAGTAACTTGGAAAGTTGAAGTTGGCGAGGGAGGGTTACCAACAAGTACAAACACAGACAAACAACAGGCACGTTGCTGAGCTCGAGCAGGCACACTCCTGACAGTCTGGTTCCCACCGGCTACATCGGTCCGGTCTCCAGTTATTTCTGAAAATCTAACTTAGAAAAAAAAAAAAAAAACTCGAAGTCAGTGCTGCACTTAAGTGGACTTACTGAATATTTAGCTACTTAGTGGGATAATCTATTGTCTTAGCAATTACATATACTACTGTGTACTTGGTGTCCTTAAATTAATTAGATCACAGACTTGGATCACTTACTCTAATGTCATTCCTTAACAGACAATTCACCAAGTAAAAATTAAGGAAATTTGACCTTCCTTTGAGGACTTGGTATACTTCGCATTGAATTAAGTCACATAAGTTGTGTAAGTACTTGTTGGACTTTGCTGATGTTTCACTAGTGCTACATTTGCATACCTCTGCACATGCGCTGCCTCGGCACCTACTGACTCATACTGTACAATATGACTCATGCGTCGGCCTGCTTACTGTACGATGACTCGAGGCTTACTGTGTCCGCTTACTAGTGTCCTAGGGACACTATGACTCGACCTGACTCACCTCCCCAATGTACTTATATCGCGTTGTATCGCCTTAGAGCAGACCCTAAGTCTGTTCTCTTGTAATCTCAGACAAGTCAACCGTCTTCAGGCCTTTACTTGTGAACCACTGCTCCTCTGGCTTATTGCCAGACTTTGCGTCGCTTGCACAAGTGTCACTAGCGTATGGTCAAAGGACTTAAGATCAAATGCCATCTTAGCTCCCCAGCGAGAGCTCGTTATCAGGACTTAGGACCCTCACGTCCGAGATCCCCTACTCCCCTGCCGTCGTCGCCACCGCCGCCTCCAACGCCAGTGGAGGTACGCCCAGAGTCTGGGCGTGACATGCTTCTACTGCAAAGAGAAGGGACACCGCGCCGCCCAGTGCTTCAAAAAGAAGGGGAGACAAGGCCAGCAAGCCCCCTCCCAACGTGCCACGCTCGTAAGAATGACGAGCCAGGAAAGCCTGACCATAATTCCTGATGACAGTGCCAGCCAAGCGCCAACGGACGTCATGTCCCAATTACGCGCCATGAGCGCAACAGAGCGATCAGCAGCCTTTGACCGCATTATCCAGGAAGACCTGGATTTTTAAAGCGGCTTGACCTAACAGCCTGGGATCAAGCCTCGCGTATTTGTACCATGTATGTCTCAAATCGGAATAGTATCAATGTCAATTTTACGTTTTCCACCATACATGGAAAGGCTGCAGAAAGTGCGCTCATAGACAGTGGTGCCACCGACAACTTCATTGACCAGAAAACCGCCCAAAGGCTGCGTCTTGTGCCCAGACGACTCCCCCAGCCACACCTCCTCTACAACGTAGATGGATCTGAAAACTGCAGTGGCCGCATCACCACCTACTGTGACCTAACGATCCGACAAGGAAAGAAAGAAAGCGTGCAGCGCTTCTTCCTCGCTAACCTAGGACGAGATCGAACGATCCTAGGATTTCCCTGGTTCCATGCCTTCAACCCCGATATTGACTGGAGCACCAAGACCGTCAAAGGAGGACCAATCTCCCTCGCACTGACCAGCAGAAGGGCACCCGAACAGCCCCAAAGCCTATTGCGATATGCCCAACTACTTGGACACGCCCTCCAAGCCACCTCCCTGGAAGAGGGAGACAACCTAATCCTCCAGATCAACAGAATGAACATTGCCCAGGAATGGGCAATTAAGGAGCACCAAACGCGAACCGCCCCCACAGCAGCTGACGTACCCTCAGAATACTCCCGACACTGGAGAGTTTTCTCAGAAAAGAGGCACAGCGATTCCTGCCAAGCAGAGAAGATGATCACGCCATTAGGTTGAAGCCCGACGCCCCCGCCATGCTGGACTGCAAAGTCTACCCACTGAACCCCAAAGAGATGATCGCCGCCGATGCCTGGCTCAAGGAACAACTCGATAAAGGATACATCGAGTTGTCAAGCTCCCCCTACGCCGCCCCCTTCTTCTTTATTAAGAAAAAGGACGGATCCCTCTGCCCGGTCCAGGACTACCACACACTAAATAGCTGGACGATACGAGATGTCTACCCCCTCCCTGACATTAGCATCCTAACCAGAGACCTTGAAGGACACGCCCTGTTCACGAAGTTTGACATCCAATGGGGATATCACAATGTCAGAATAAAGGACGGCGATCAATGGAAGGCAGCCTTCAAAATGCCACAAGGACTATTCCAGCCACATGTCATGCTATTTGGACAGTGCAACGCACCCAGCACCTTCCAGCGAGTAATGGATCGACTCCTGCGCCCACTAAAGCTCAAATACCCGAGGATGATCTTTGTATATATGGATGACATCCTGTTGCCACGCCTTTAGACCATGCGTTGCACCGACGCATGGTCCACGACTGCTAGACATTCTAGAAGCAGCGTCATCTTCCTAAGCCCCAGAAATGCCATTCGAACAAAGACGAGTCGAATACCTGGGACTATTATTGATGGGGACTCACTACACATCAGTCTAGCAAGCTGAAAGGCATCAAAGAATGGCCTCGAGTGCTCACCAGTGTCAAGCAGCTGCGATCTACGCTCAGCGTTCTAGGATACCAATGCCCCTTCATACCGGGATTCGCTGAAATCGCCTGCCCCCTAACCAACCTCCTAAAGAAAGGAGCCCCTTCATCTGGACAGATGAGTGTACCGCGGCGGTCGACCAGCTCATCGAGATTGTCACTAGTGACCTGGTTCTCTGGCAGCCAAGCCCAGCACGCCCATACGAGCTGGAAGTAGACGCCTCCCAGAATGCCACAGGCGCCATTCTGTACCAACACGACGAGCAAGGACGCCGACGACCAGTAGGATACGACTCAAGACATTCACGGCCACCGAACGCAACTACCCCATTTGGGACAGGGAGTTCCTCACCATCGTCAGAGGCTCGAGCACTGGCATCACCTGCTTATGGGCACTCAACATCAGGTCACGGTGATTACTGACCACAAGAACCTCCAATATTACCAGTTGCCCCAGAAAATCAACCGCTGCATTGCTCGCTATATCCTCACACTTGGGGATTATCATATCACCCTGGTACACCGCCCAGGGGCCACAAACAAAGCCGACGCCCTCTCCCACCGCCCAGATTTTGACCATGCTGGCCAAGACAATGCCGAAGTCCTCGCCTTGCCGCCTACCCTATTTACTAATGCCGCAACAAGTGTCAACCTTGAGGACCGCACCTTCGCCCTCCAAAATGACCATAAAGACACTCTTGCCACCTGGGCCTCCACCTACCCCATCGAACGACGCCCAGAGGAGGCTGGTGGCATGCCAACCGCCTGGTTGTCGTGGCAGACAATGACCTTAGGAGGGGAGTGATCTCTCTATACCATGACTCGCCAACTGCCAGGCACCCCGGAATTTTGAAAACCTGTCTACTCATCGCCAAAGACTACTGGTGGCCCAACATGAAGCAAACTGTCCTCGCCTATGTCAAAGGTTGCGCCACCTGCCAAGCCACCAAAGTAAACACCACCAAGCCGGCACCACCTCTTATGCCCATAACGACCACCCCAAACGCCTTGCCATTCGAGACCATCGCCCTTGATCTAATCGTTAAGCTGCCCCCGTCAGAAGGATTCAACTCCATCCTTACGATCACTGACCACGACTGCTCAAAGGCCGCCATATTCATCCCCTGCAACGAAACGATGACCGCGCCAGAACTCATCACATTATACGCCAAGCACGTGTTCCCCCACTACGGCATTCCCCGGAAAATCATTAGCGATAGAGGAACACACTTCGCCTCGCACTTCCCACGAGAGCTGTGCAAAACGCTGGGGATTGAACAGAACATTAGTACCGCATACCACCCCCAGACAGATGGACAGTCTGAACGAACTAACCAGTGGCTCGAGCAGTACCTCCGCATCTATGTCAACCACCAACAGAACAACTGGTCCACCCTCCTGCCCATTGCCCAATACGTCCACAACACCTGGCCCAGTAGCACCACCAAGCAAGTGCCTTTCCAACTCCTCATGGGGCATATCCCACACGCTCACCAGCCACAGCGATCCGAGAAAGTGCCATCGCTCCAAGAACGCCTAGACCTTGTCCATCAAGGACGGATATCAGCGCAGACTGCCATTACCAATGCCCAGACCCTTGTTAGCGCCAGAAGGGGAGCGCGATTTAAGCCATTCGTAAAAGGACAGAAGGTCTGGCTTGATGGAAGGAACATCCACATCACCCAGCCAAGCGCAAAACTCGCTCAAAGGCGCTATGGCCCCTTCCAGATCACTGACGTCATCTCCCCAGTAGTATACCGAGTCGCAATTCCCCCTCAGTGGAAATTACGTCGTGTCCATGATGTGTTCCATGCCAGTCTCCTCACCCCATATGTAGAAACTAAAGAGCATGGCCCCAACTTCACAGAACTGCCTCCTGATGTTATCAATGGAGAAGCAGAGTACGAAGTCGAGGCCATTCTAGAATACCGCACATTTGGAAGGACAAAGCAACCACAGTACCGAGTCAGATGGAAAGGGTACTCTGCAGCGGAAGACACGTGGGAACCTTGGAAGAACCTGAAAAACTCACTGAACCTAGTCCACCAATTCCATCGAGAAAACCCCACTGCGATAAGAAAAGCCTATATAAGACATGCCCTGACCGCCCTCAAGTCATCATCCCTCTCTCTCACCTCTACCACGCCCAGCACACCCCCACCTACTTACTCATCCCTTATGTCCTCCGATGGCTCGCAGAAAAACCAACTCGCCGACAAAGGGAAAGGAAGGGAAGCCCCCGTCACCCCGGACTCGCCCACGCCCTCCATCTCGCAGGATGACAACGCACAGCGCCCCATGCAAATCTGTGTCACCACCAGGATATTCACCGTGCGAGGCAATGACAGCAGCGACGACGACAGCAGCGACGCCAGCAGCAATACCAAGTGGACCGCCAACGATCGAAGAACAGGTGGACCAGTTCCTGAGCGAGCTTCTCCACTCCCTGACCTCCACAGCTGTACCAAGTTTGACCACCCCCTCTCCACCAACAATTTCTGTGGAGTCTGCAATGCCCCCATTAAGATGGATGACGGCCACACCACCTGGAGCGCCTCCCCTGTCTCGAGCAGTGACACAGCGACCGCCAACTCCTGTACCCCCACTTCGCCGACTGGGGTCGATGCCCCCGCTATTTCCACATCCATTAGACAAGGTACGGACGATGACCTTGCCAGCACCTTCCAGCTTTTGCAGCCGCCAAACGTCGCTGCCACCAGAACGCCCACCGTGCTTCCAACGCGGCTCCCAGCCCCTCCTATCCTCCGTAGCTACACAGACGTCGCCGCCGCCCACACCAATCAAGGAAGAGAGCCCCGCACCACAACTCCATGCGCCGACAGTGCCTGCGGGAATCCAGGCCACGGTCAGCCGAACGACACGCTCGGCTACAATGGTTATTTCCTGCGATGGAATCGACTTATCGACAATCCAGGTGAACGGAATGTTATCCTTGTCCCCGATCACAACAATCGACTAGTCCCTGCCATGTACTACGCTCACCTGCCCTTCCTCGACAAGCCCCTTATCTTGGGACGTCTGACGCTGACGTCCCACATCTTCGCTGAGCCCCTCCATGCTAAATCGTGCCCCGACACTCACCTCCCAGCCGTAGATGACTGGGACCTCTTCGCCCTGGAGGGCAGCCACCAGTTTTGCCGCCATGTCGACAAGCTCGTCAATGGACTTGATGACCAGGGGGTTGTCGCTGAAATTCACAGGTATCGCACAGTGGTGCGCAAACTCCACTTCCAGATCAAGCAGGAGTATCACCACCTATTGACCACCCTGGAGTGCCGCGTTGAATACACCACCCTTCAGCTGCAGAGGGACGCTGACCTAGTTCGCTGCTGCCACAAGCTCAGGGACGAGCTGCGTGGCATTGAGGTACGCCTGTACGAGGCCGCGGTCATGTTGCGTATCGGGCCCAAGATGGACCAGATCCTGGAGCGCCCCGTCCTCCCTTCTATGTCCTACTTCATGTGGGGGCGCCCTGCTACTCACCAGACAGACATCGTCTCCACCCTCCCCGTCCACGTACCGCCGCATGTCCACTTCATGAACGCCTGCCCCTTGCCCGTCCGAGAACACGCCGCCATCCATGCCCTTCGACGTAAGCGCCCCTGCCCTCCTGAGTCGTCTCCCGATGCCAACGACGCCAGACGAGCCCTATCTGGTGAGCTTGCCACTTCTGACTAACAGCGTGGCAGCTGTCCCTTAGGGGAGGGCGTACTGTTATGATCTCACCCACAGACTGTGCGGACCGTCTCCTCTTCTCGTTATGATACCTGGCCTGCGTCCAGCCTCACGTTCTAGACCCTGACTCGATAGCTGACTCGCCGCGCTCCACTGTGCCATGGAGTGCATACTATACTTAGCACTGACTCGACCCTGACTCACCCCACTCCGCAGTGGCCTGTGGAGCCAGTACTATACTTAGTGGACTACTCCACCACCCTTGTTATGACTCGGTAGCATAGTAGCACGTGATCCTCCTGTATGGGCCTATATAAGGGCCACACTTTGCATACAGTCAAGCCTTAAGCTTGACTTCATTTCCTAATTCGATTGGTCTTGCCTCCTCACTTGAGCTTGCCGCTCTAAACCATTATCCTCACTTGAACTTGCCGCTTCAAGTCGCCTTTCGCATTCATCGCTCAGCAAGGCACTGCTTCGCTCTCACGCCTCTCTAAGTCGGCTGTAACGACTTAGCTCTGGGTTTTCACACCAAGTCACGTGCTCACCCTACTCCGAAGAACTTAGCTTCACTCTCACGTCGACGTGACCACCAAAAGTGTCACACTTAGGACCACATGCTCGTTGCCTCGCACGTGCTCACTCTTGCCTACGCCCAAGTCGCACAAGTCGTGCTCACAGCCCGTCGAGCCATAACATTCCTGCATCTGTTTCCAAATCGGTCGGGGGATGGCATGGTGGTTCTCCAGTATGTTCTGTTCCTTGCATCGTGCTTTATAGAGCTCATAATGGTGCCGGCAATGTGCGCGACAGGTCAAGTTACTGCCTGTGTAAAATGTCTTCCTCAACCCCTCCTTCGCTACAAGTTCCTCATTATTCCTTTGGTAT
>WTXC01000418.1:0-14212 GCA_022496195.1 Lactifluus subvellereus | reverse complement strand
TGCCGTCGACATCCACTGCATTTATACGCGCGTCTTTCAGTGCTCTCTGAACGACACTGGGCTACAGTATCCTCTGGGCTTAGTGATCCGCAGGGGACGTCGGAGCGAAAGGAAGCATACCATATTTTGTTGATGGGCTTGAACTGCCCTGTAGGGGTGAATACCGCCAAAGGGTTCATGTCTAGAGAGAGGTGAAGCTGAGGATAATGTACAGTACAGTACAGTGGTATGGACTCACACATGATTTTGTTTCACGACGACGTTTGAAAGAATCTCTCCAGACGAGGCAACGACGGCAGCACATGTATCATCAGCAGAAGACTCGAGAGCAAGAACAGTAAAATGTCTGGCGAGCTCTTCCAATTGCAGGTCGCCTGATAGCCGCTGGCATCATCGTGGCCGTCCGAGTCCGTGTCGCAGTCGCCGCTCCGAGTCCCACGAGTCCGAGTCGGGCTTCCGAGTCGACAACCACGTTCAAAGTCAAGTTACAGCGATGTTCACAGAGAAGCTATCCTCCGGCACTAGTTCATTTGCGCGGAGCCCCGCCCAGCTCCTACCTGGTTCGCGTTCCCATGGCCAACACCCCCGAGGGGACTCTCAGCTTCGCGAGAACGCTGGCTCACCCGCGCCCCCTATCGCACCCAGTACGAGCAGCGGCCCGTCGTCATCCAAGATCCACACATCTCCGTCAAAGGTGCGGCATGCTCTTTCGTGTGTCCTCCTGTGGACACGCATATCGCGCCCATCTACCGCCCGTCTCAACTCCTTATGATGGGTGCCATCATTCCAAGAGCGGGCCACGTCAAATTCGCTACGCCCGGAGCTGTCCGCTCACTGGCACCGCTTTGCCCTTCTCTTGTTGCACGATAAAAACACTGTTCTGACACGGGACCACCTTTAGGTGCGCACATACGACTCGAAGCTGGTCTCGCGTGAGATGCATCGCCTTGGTAGTCTTGCATATCTCCCTAACTATGTGCCAAATCTCACCACGGGCACATCGTCGACAACTCTAGTCGCTACAAGCTCAATCACTCCACCCAATCTCGTCAATGGACCTTCAGGTGACAATCCATGGGGTACATTGCACGTCCTAGTGCTTCCGCTCTTTAACGGTGAGCCCCTCCGAATACCGATGTGCGTGCATCTTTATTTGTATATTCACATCCTGTAATGACGTACGAGCCGACGCAGAGAGGACTTGAATCAGCTCGTGAAGCGTCACATACAAAGCGTCGTATCTAACTCTCCAGCTAGGGCTGTCGCTACTCTTGAGAGCGAGACTTCGGAGCTTATCGGCTCAGGTATGGATACCCTCAACGGAAAGCTCGCAGGCGTGGAGGAAGACAAACTGGTAGGCCGTGTAGTTGAACTTTGGGGCTTCTTCTGGGACCAAGTCCTCCCATATGTCGAAGGGGTGCGCGTGTGATCGTGCTACTCTGTTTCCCAATCGTTGACAATATAGTAGGTGCTGCTTCCTCTCCAAACGGAACCTGTTTTATCTTCGTTGTATCGTACGCCTAAGACGCATAGAAATTCTTCTCCGACAAGACAAAACGGGAAAGGCTCAACGTCCTTGCCTTCGTGTCCACTCTCATCGTCTTCCCACATTGATGTCCGGACGCTCGCTTTGCGCTCCTTCCGCGACAAAATCATCCTGCCAATTGCTACCCTGCTGAATGCACGTCTCAGCATGCTTAAGCAGGAAGGGTTATCCGAGAGCCATACATATCCCCGCCTTCAACAAATGTGAGATCCTATGCTCCTGGTACGGGAACATCTGCGCTAATCTGCGTCCTATGCGCATAGGCTTCTCGTCCTCGTTTCCCAAGGCAGGCAACCAACTGCCGCCTCCTTCATCACTACTGCCCCGACTCCATCGCAAGGTGAACTCGCTGTGCAGCACCTGCTTAACGTTGTGCGCTCCGGTGCAACTGGCGCGCGCCTCTCAGGGCAGCGCGGGGCTTACGCCCCACGGACCCTATCTTTCCTCTCGGGCAATGTCCCCCGTGATCGCCGCGGGCGCATCGCACATCGCCCTGGCCCGCTAAGCCTCGATGAGACGGGTTCGGACATTGAGGACGACGTGGTGACACCTCGCCTGGGGCTCGGCGCAGGTGCGGGAGTTGGTGCGCGGGAGCGCGAACGCGAGCTTTTGGAATCGTTGCGGAGCCCAGATCTGCCAGAGGCACGACAGAGTGTGGGAGGGTGGGGCCTCGGCACGTGGGATGAGGGTGTTAGTGCGCGGGAGAAGGATGATGACGACGAGGACGAGCAGGCGGATCTGGAACAGACACAGGTAAGCCTGTCTGGATGCGCGTGCTGTCACCCACCTCTAATGTATGGAGCCAGGCTACAGCTAGTAGGTACGATAGGGATCAAGGAGAGTGATCACTGTCTAGCCCGTGCTGTCAGGACTCTCTACGGTATTTAGTTCTCTGTGATTTAAAACGTGTTTGTTTTTGGTATGAACGGGTACTACTCCTGTTTTAGTAAGCGAGTGAGGGGCCGTCCGTGGCCGCGGAGAACGACGGTTTGGCAGCTAGCAAGACACGCTCAACCAGTTGATGCGACCGTACCATTCATTCCCCTACACCAACATGGTGCTGTTCGCCAAGCTCAAGTCCACGAGCCGTCGCCTGGTGCGCGTTCTCACTTCCGACCCACTCCTCGCCGCCCTCCGCTTCGGCTGGTTGGCGCTCATCGTCTGGGGCGAGTTGGGGGTGTTCTTTTACACACTCTCCGTCTGCAGGTGGCCAAAATTGCACAACAGGGTGCGTCGGCGCAGTACACTAGCTGATTGTACGCTATTTATTCGACCAAGGCCGACCTGTTGGGAACAGGTCCAACACGCGTCCTTCTGGTAGCGGACGCGCAGGTCCCCAGCCCACACGCACACTCCCGAACTCTTTCCGAACTCTTTCATGACGTTTACATGCGCCGAGCTTGGCAGGTGACACATCGCCTTCATCCGCACTTGGTGT
This sequence comes from Lactifluus subvellereus, assembly GCA_022496195.1. NCBI lineage: Eukaryota > Fungi > Basidiomycota > Agaricomycetes > Russulales > Russulaceae > Lactifluus > Lactifluus subvellereus. The sequence goes on along the minus strand of WTXC01000418.1, from coordinate 11,228 downwards.
TCTTCTTAGGAGACATGCTCAAGAACGGGAGATCTGTCGAGTCTGACGACGAGTACGCCCGATCCCTGCATACGAACAACCGTCCCCTCATAATGCAGATTTGCGGCCTATGTTCAACATTTCAAACAGGTTTTTTCACTTGAACCAGGAGTGGAGGCTCGATATTTGCCAGGGAATACGGATGTCGGGTAAAGTTTTTTTTTGACGGATAATGACATTTGTTTCAACTGAACCGATCTGCAACAGCCTTGGGGTTTCAAACGCTTTCAGCAAGCACGTTCGTCAACGCTATGAGCGCTACTTTGGCGGCGTGAATCAGCACCTTACGATGGCGAACCATTCATTGGTCTTACTCGACTCACCCGGGATTGTCGACGAAGACTACATGCGAGCAGGGCACGGCACGTCTTTTGAGGAATGGATTCCTCTGCGCGACGGTCCCATTGAGTTTGTCAAAGGGTTGGCAGCTGGTATGTTACTTGATTCCTTCGTACGGCCGTCCAAAGTTAAGTTGACCGTCACTCAGAGGAACAAGTAAGACCAGCTATACTATTCAGTCATATTCCGCTTCACCGCGCAGAGTCAAAAAAATGCGGTCCCCTACGAGAACGTGGGACCATCCACCGCGGCGTTGGTCATGGTTGGCAGAAGACACTCGGTAAACAGACCTCCTCATTTCTTCTAGAGAGTCTGCGTCCTGTAGTTGTCTTCAGGTACGAGTCCTCCCCACTTTTGTGTCCAAAACGTTGAACAAGAATTGCAGCGCCGATGATCGTGACTACTGCGACGTGAGGCACACAGTGCCAGGTTCTGGCGAGGAGATCCACGAGATAACAGTGAAATCCTTTTCACCCGCCCGACACATCACGCAACCGGGCTTCCATCTCCTCTCCTTGCATTCAGGACCATCACCGATGCATGCACATGTCCCCTGTCTCCTCCCACGCGCAAGCGGGACGTTCGCGCGCCTGTACATCCCGGCTGCGTGCCTCACCATACTCGTTCTCATTTTTGCACACATGCGACGCGCACGGCACGCCGCACGCTTGCGTCTGGCCACGGCCTCTCCTCTCCCGTCTCACGCTGAACCCACAAAACCGAACCCGAGAGACACGTCATCCGTGCCGTCTCCCTACTCTGCATCGTCTGCATATTCGTACTCGTACGCATACTCAAACACCCCGCCCAGCTCTCAACGAGGGTACGACCGTATGCATTTCCACCTTCCGAAGCGTGACTCGCGACTCGCGGTGGGTGGACATGGCACAACGGCTGCAAAGCCGACACCCCCCGCACTGCCGCTGTCATCGCCTACTCTCGAGGAAGACGAGAACGATGGCGTGCGGGCACACTATCTTTACATTCCACCTGCGTCGCCACTTGCCGGCGATCTTCTTGCACGGCGGCACTCGGTGCGGGCGGCTTCACCCGTCGAGGCGGCGACTGGACCACCCGCGCGAGCGTGGTCCTTCACTTACACGTTCACGCTTCGAGGACGGCGGCGACGTGTCGCGGTGCATGCCCCCGCGTGGTGGCCACGGCGGTCTGGGACGCGGAGGAAAGAAAACGAGGTCTGGAGTGCGGTTGGAAGGGACCTTGGGAGGGTGGCAGCGCCAGCCTTGGTTACATGGGTGGCGCTGGTATGGTGGTACTCTGGATAGGTGCTGCCGTTCCGGGGGGATATTCATGATTTATAAAATTGGGATTTGGATGGACGCGCACTACGTGACATCTTATCGAGTAAATGAATATACACATATTAAAATGCATTGTCGAGCGGAGATATACAACGTAGCAAGGTACTAAGGTGAGGAAGGCCGGATAATGATGGCTGGGTGGTAACAAGAACATTAGGGTGGGTGGGTCATGGTGCTGGGTTGGGAGGCTGGCGAGAGAGCCAGAGCGGTAACTGCGAAAAGGTAAAGGACATGACTCCCAGAACTGCAAATACAAATTAGTTACGGAGGGGTTGCGAAAGGGGGGTATGATGGGACGTACGAAAACCAGATATCTTCTCAGAGGGCGAATGGAAGAACACGCTCGTTACCCATAATGAAAATACCCACAATGATAATAACGCGCCGCTCGCGCCAAGTGCGTAGAGATGCGCAGAGGAGCGTGCCTGGCGTATTTGGTCGGCCAAGAATAAGGCGGCAAGCGTGAGCAAGAACACGTGTCCGGATACGTCATGGCCACGACGGAGTCGGGGAAGTAAGGGCCCGCTAATGTCGGTATCTGGGCCCAGAAAAACGACAGGGAAGAGCTCTGGATGGGTCGAGCGTGTGACAGGCACGCCGGCGGCGCAATAGGGGGAGGGGATGGGGATGAAGGAGTTGCCGATATGGAGGCCGCACTCGCCACCGGATGCGGCGGTCAAGCGGGTAAGAAGAGGTGGACCGAAGAACGATACGGTGAGGGAGAACCATGCGCCAGTGGCGAAGAGCCATTGAAGGGACCTGCGTGTGCGATTTGGAGGGGAAGTGAAAAGGAGAAGGAGGAAGGCGGCAGTGGACCATGCCCAAGACCACTTGAGAAAGAGGAGATTGAGGAGACTGCGCTTAGAGGCGAGTGGATATTTAGTGGCAAGGGGATGAGATTTGGATGTGAGTAAGGGGTCTGAAGTGTCGAGATAGGTAGAATTCTGTATGGAATAGTAAGTGCCGTGGATGATTAGGATCGATATGAGGATGAATGTTAGGATACGCAAGTCCGAGTTCATGACTGTGACTGCAGAAGAACGAACCATCATCATGTCCTCATACTCTTATGTCTACCTTGATTCCCCAAATTCTAACCTCGTATGTTGTATATGTCGGTCAGTCCTCCCTCTCTCTCTCTCCATTTCACTTTCCCTCACTCTCCTTCAGAATGCCTTTCGTACATCCAACTACCAGTCGAACTTGTGCACATACCTTCTGTCATGACTGTATTCTCCCTGCCCTTCAGGCCTCTCCCCATTGTCCTATCGATCGCTCCCCACTCTCACCCCACGATATGGCACAAACAAACCCCATCATTCGGCATGTTCGCACTTATTTTCGTCCCTTTCTCGTCCGTCCCTAATTCTCCCTCAGATGGTAGACGAGCTCATCGTCGATTGTCCCAATCGACCAACTGGCTGCGAATTCACATGCCAGAGACAACTCCTCGCCGCACATCTCAAAGACGGCTGTTTGTTCGCAGAGGAACTGTGTCCCGACCCCGAGTGTTCTATAAAAGCCCTCAGAAAGGACATTCCTGGTGACAATCCGCGTTGTCCCCATCGTCTCGTCGTCTGCGACAGCTGCGCAATAGAGACCAAGGCTTCCGAGCTTGACGTGAGTATTCTTCCGGACCTTAATCCCGAAATGCCCCTGTTTTATATACCCATGCAGGCCCATAGCCGGGTGTGTTCCATGAAGACTACCCGTTGCCTTTCCTGCCACCTCGAACATTCCCACTCGGAAACTACATCTCATGCTCAAGTGTGCCCTGCCGCAGTTGTACCTTGCGAGTACGCCTCCCACGGCTGCAGCTGGACAGGTCCTCGTCTAGCGCTGACAGAGACACATATAACCCACTGCCCATATGCCGGGCTCCAGGGATTCTTCCGTATCTCAGACAACCGAGCTACGGAACTTGAGACAGAGAATGCCCGCCTGCGCGCTCGGCTTGATGTTGCCGAGGGCATGCTCGCCGTAATGCGGCAAGAACTCCAGGTCATCAAAGGCGCTCTTGGTCCTTGGTACCGTCCTGATACAGTACCAGAATCAGCACCCTTGTCTCCACAGTCACAGCCTTTCTCCCCGCTCCCGTCTCACCCGTTTTCACCCCTCTCATCTACCTCCACACCAGCATCGGCATACTCCTGGCGCGGACCCCACCACGAACTCCCCTCAGATATTATGTCCCACGTGCCGATAACCCCGGGTGAAGACCCAACCATCCCCACAACCCTCGACGCCGTCTCTCCTCACGTTGTGCATAACCCATATGCAGGGATTGCGCCTTCCGACCTCGCCGCTTACTTCCCACCGCCCTCCGGGGATGCTGTCGGTCCACCGTCTCCATGCGCGATGAGCGGGCGCTCGTTGTCCGCTGCACTAACCGCGCTCTGTACTGCACTGCAGACGCACGACGCGCGTTCTCGTATGGCTGCCAGCGCGCATGCAGCCGAGCTCGCGGCAATGCGCCAGGTTGTCGCCGGCCTGCGGATGCAGCTTCATGCCGTGCTTATGGAACGCAGCATTGCAAACACCGACGGCTTTACTGCGGCTGTGGCCGGGTGGATAAATCCAGCGCGCTTCCTGAACCCACCATCGCTTGGGGTTGGCTCTGGCGCTACGGCAACATCGACGACAAAACTATAAAGTGTCAATCGTACCGTCAAGCCTAAACGCACGTAGCCCCGGCGGGGGAAAATCTGCGGCATGACTAAGCAGACGTGCTGATATCTTAGAGCCAACCATTCCAGGTTTGGCGGTCCCACTCTACAGTACTCCGCCGGTTGTCTTGTCTTCGCCTCTATGTGGCTACTTAAATGATTTTAGATCTCTCACGCCCATGTATTGTACAAGTTCAAATTCCATTACTGTTCTTACCGCCTTGACCAAGGCGGCGCCGCGGGCTGGGAATATTAACTGAATGGACCCTTGCTGCGATATTTCCCTAAGAATTCCCTTCAGAGTCACTTCGGAAAGCTAGAATGATGGGACGCCTTTTTTCTTTGACTGACCGCATTTCGGTCTCACTAATCTCCCTTTAAGGACGGTGGGAGGGGATGTTACCCCCCCCCCCCGAAACACGAGGAGGCTGGCTACAGCCCGCGAAATCGGACATCTACGTTGGTAATCAATGTCAATTAAACTTGGGGCCCCCATCACCTCTATCTCCGCCGTTAACTTTGTGAAGACCCACAAAACGGTCAGTGGTCAAATAACGTGAAGCGCCAATACCAGTCAAGACAGTTTTGGCAGGGCAACAATGATTTCATACTATATTCGGGTTGATGGTCGATCTTGCCAGGAGTTAACTTAACTTGGATACATATAGGGCACTGGAAAAGTTGTGTGGCGAGGCCGATGGCATCAAGGAAAAAATGTTGCGGAAAGTAGGGCCTCCTGTCAGTCAGACGCCCGCACCGTGGGAAACGTCGCCAACCCCAAGTGCAGGGACGCTAACATGGCCACACAGCATAGAAGTCGTGCGCGTACGATATGGCACACACCCAAAGGTTACGGCTATAGTATCCATCGTCTTTTGATTTTCGTTCCTAGCCCAGAGAAGCGGATGAACTGGTCACCTTGGAAGGTTGGTGCCGTTGGGCATTATAGGTATCGAGTCCCAAAGCGAAGAACGGGGTGGTACGATCCATGGACAAGGGTGAGCTAAGAGGGGAGCCCAAGAAACAGCAGGCATGACCTTGAGGAGTCCGCGCGTTTTGGCGTAGAGCCCAGTGCTGGCAAATCCCCGATATATATACTGTTGTACTATCTACCATCCTTCACATATATTCTAGCTGCGAGCAGTCTTGTAACATACTCATGTCTGCCTCTATCACGATATCTTCCTCGTCCTCGAATGTAGGGCCCCTGTCGCCTCGCTGCCCCTCATCATCTCGCTCCTCATCCTTGCCGTCCTCTTCCTGGAACAACGACCACACGCTTTCGCTCTCGGGGCCAGCCACGACTAGATCCATCACATCGCGTGCGGGATCTGCGAGCTGCTCCAGCAACATGCGGTCCGAGGCCGACACCTCGTCCGGTGGCTCCGCGAAGCTCAGCCGTCCAAGCGCTACGACGAATTGGTGCCCAATGCCATTGAAGTGGCGGGGCGGCGCTGCCTGTAGGCGCCCGCGCAGGCTGGCGGGCCCTTTCGACGTACGAAAGATGACGTAGTGCAGGAGGAGTACGCCGCGCGCAACCATAGCTACTGTCCTGCGATTCATCATTAAAGAAAAATCTGCCCAAAGGGTAGGATACGCACTCGGAGAGAAGCACCGCTGATGCCGTGAGCTCCCCGTCTTCTTCCCATAGAGTTGTGGAGAGTTCCGCGAGTAGGGTGACGAGAGAAGGAATAAAAAAGGGTGACTCAGAAAGGATGGTCAAAGCATCCTCATGTGCCATTGCAAGTGAGACAAGAGTAGTGAGTACGGACGCGCGAATAGAGTAGCCCTGTATGACAAAAAGCATCGTCACCGTGGGTAGGCGAAAAATATCATATCCTTCTGAGACGCACTTCACCCCCTGATCGAGTCGAGTCCATCAACAAAGCGCACATCCTATCTACCTGTGGCAGATTGATGAGATTTCTGGCGCTCTCCGGTGTATCTTCAGAAAAAGATAGCAGGGAACGAAAAATGCCGGCTCCTACGAAGGTGTGAGCGACGCACAGCGGGAATCAGGCAGGATTTGAATTAACACACGAATGGAGAGGTATGAGAGTGTTCGAGTGGACCTTTCCAAGAAAGATATCGGTTGGTGCTTACTGAGCATCGTTGCGAGCACGCCTGGGGTCTGTGGGATGAGAACAAGCCTACGGGTGCGTTAGAGTCAGTGGAACATAAACGAAAGAGGTGGCTCAACTCGGAGTGAGACTCCGGCGGAAGGGAGTAAATAATTGCATCAAGCAGGCAAAAGACCTCGTTCGCGAGATCAAGGAAAAGCACGCGCTCTTGTACTTTCTCCAGTTCTTTACTGTTGGTATTGGACGGCTGTAAAAGGTTGACAATGATGATGCAAATGGTTTGGAGAAATGATGGGCCATTAGTAGGTCTCAACAAGTTTGTTGCAAACGAGGGCAGACAGATCACGAGGACACCCAACAGATTAAGCGTGGGAATTAAAGGCTCTAACTAGGTGCGCATTTAGTAATGGCTTGGAAGAAGTGCTTCAACTAACCCGGGTATTGAGTAACAGGGTATCGACGATCCGCGCTAGTGAATTGGCAACAATACATGCAACGGGACCGTATCCGCCTGAACTTGCCGCTACAGCATCCATTAGGGATGTGCAGGCCGAGGAGAAGGCGCTCGAATGGTCTCCGTAAAGCAGTGGTTGAGCGAGCAGAAGCTGCATTGTAGTCGGGGCATTGGGCGAAGCTGCGTGAGCGAGTACAAATTGTCTTATCTAGTGCTAGAACGTGAGCCACCTGAGTGGGAGACAAAGCAGCTGGAAACACACCCAGCCCACCCAATCGAAGGGTTTAGCGAATCTCGATGAACCAGCGATAGGCCCCGACGTCCTGTCATCATCCACTAGCTCCATGTGGAAATCTACCTCTGGATAGGTAATGACACCAGCCTGCCCACCGACTTCGTCCTTATCGACTTCCATGCGCACGTCAACCTTTGTACGCATAGACGCCCCCGTTGGACTACTGGACGGTGATGGTGGTGGGTCCCAGTCCCGCTCACGTGTTCCCTGGCTCTTTTCGAACAGCGAAGTACGAGTCTTTCCTTTGCCCTTCTGCGGGGGTGGCATAGCAAAAGTGTTAACGAACCCTGGCAGTGGTGGATGCGTCTTCGAAGGAGGTGCCACTGGCTGCAGAGGAGACGTGCTTTGAGCAGCAGTATGGTGGCGACTGGGTGTCGCTAGAGCATCCGGACGGTGCATCTGGGAAGAGACCGTTACTTGAGAAGATGCTGGAGCTCGAAGTGCAGCCATACGAGAGGCCTCCAACTCGTGCTGCTTAAATATGAGTTGCGTACGTAGACGCTCAAGCTCGGCGTCTTGCTTTTTCTGTGCTACAATCTGAGCGGCTGCCAAATTCTCCTTCGCCACTCGTAGTTTTGCTGTCTCTTCGCTATGCGCTGCAACGGCCTGCACATACCGTTAGTTGCATGAACCCATTCCGAGCAGTGGATTGTACCTTCTGCAAATTAACGCGCAAAATTTCGACTTCGCCTATCTTGGCGCGTTTTTCGGAGACAGCTTGATTGAGGCATCGCTGCTGTTCCGTGTTGTGCCTTTTGAGCTGTAAGACAAAGATTAGCGAAAGGAGGACAACTGCGTGTATGGAACACACCTCTTCCACTTGAGACTTCAGAGACTCGAGTTCATCCCGAAAACCACACATGTCCCCAATTGGCGAAGGATTGCAGTCCCTTGGAGTGGGTCGGCACTGCATCGGTGCTTGAGATACTATCTCCACCTGTGGTCCAGTCGCCTCATGCAACGAGGGAGGTCGAGGTGGGTGCAAATGCTGCAGCGGTGGCAGGGATTGCCCGCGACATTGGTCATGAGATGGGGGTTCAAGCCTCGAATTAGTCATGGCCTGCGTTTGAGTTGGTTCGAGCCTTCGTGAGTACGTTCGGGACGTTGCAGACAACAATTGGGGTGAATCCAACGACGTAGCCGAAGACGAGCGTCGAAGCGGCGGACTGTCAACCCCCGACATGGCATTACGTAGCGCCGCTCGCATCGCATGGTTAAATGACGAAGTACGAGGGAGAGACATGTTGAGAGTGGCACGGGAAGAGCCCAAAGCAGGGTTGGGGTGATCAGCGGAAGGGCTACCTGGACTAGGCACAACGTTGGTCGATATGTCTCTTGCGCCGCTAAATCGCGGAGCTAGATTGGGTTGCACAGGGGGGAACCACTCTCGACTTGCGGTTGTTAGGTGGCGCGACGATATTTCTTCCAGGAACATGAATCTGTCGTTCCGTTGGAGTAGACGACAAAATGATATCTGAGACTGCACTGTCCACAGATTCGCGACTGTCGTGGTGTAGCTTTGGACTTTCCGGAGGCTCTGACTGCTGGCTTCCGAGGAAAAATCGACCTGGTCCACTGTAGAAGCCGTTGCTAATGGTTATCTCCGGAAGGTCTGTATCTTCCAGGGAAAACCTCGACCTTGATGGACCCTTCGCGCCCGGTGACCTCTCCCGGGGCTGCCGTCCATGAAGCGGTACCCACCCATGGTCTGTCTTCAGCCGCTTGGAAGGTTGCTGTTCAGGTGAAGACCTCGGACGAGACGTTGGCGTATGGGAGGCGGTAAGGCTTCTTTCGGTCGCGTCGAGGACAGCGAGAGCGCGGTCATCAAGCACAAGGTCATCAAAGCCATATTCGTCGTCTGATGTGAGCATCAGCACCAGTAGGTCCACCAAAGATCGACACAATGAGAAATGGCAGCAATAAGATGCTCACATCCCTAAAGGACGTGTACAAAGCGCGACCAGGCGCGTTTCATAAGCCCTCGGCTTCTTCCGTCGCAGCCTTTATGGCCGCCGGCCCGGCCTTTTACGGAAAAAGCCACATCGTTGAAACTACTGTAGGCTTTGAAGATGGGCTACAGTACAACCAACGTTCCCACCGTTGCCAAACACTCTCTGCGATGAACGTAATGTCACTTGACTTCGATTGGGATGAGAAGGCTGAAGAGATATTTACTCTTAACGCCTAGTCCCGGAGAATGCGTTTGCCAAGGATCGAGGGCCGAGGCTTGACGATCTGTGGATCTGAGGTACTGTACTGGTCAGTTATCCTTCCTACTGCCTAGACTCGCCAGGTGCAAACGCTCCATCCCCCGTAGCCATCCAGGGAGCATATGCTGATATCTTTAAATTCGACAAGTTAAACACTGCTCTGGAATGATCGCTATTATCACCCCTCCTACGTCATCTCCTAGATGACTTCAACCTTCAACATGGTCGTTGTCTCAACAGGCTTCTCTATTTTCTCCCTCACTTGTTGCCCCTGCGCTGTGTTCTGCTTCTCTCTTCCGTCTGTTCGCTTCCTTCCCCGTGTTGTCGGCCTTTTTATCATGAGTGCAAGTGAATTCCACCAACTTCGACATTGTTCGTGGGCTCCGTCCGTTCTTTCCCCACCCACGAATCCTTCACAAACTGACGACTTCACAGATCATGTTTGATACTGCACACCTTCAGAGAAGTAGACACCACATAAAACTAATCATCAGATAGTTCTGCCACGTCTTCTGATTGCTGCTTGAGACATGGGCCCCGGAGAAGCTCGGCCATGGGTCTGCAACTTATCGTCAGACTATATGACATGATTCCAGTGATGGCCTTGCGCTCGAGCAGTATAGGTAGCCCTACTCTCTTTGAGCTCTTTGAGTCCAAGTGGAATGACAAAAACGCTTAACATGTTAGGAGATAATGAGGTGCACCGCTGTATAAGTTGGCGAGCGTGGCCGCGGTATACTGTAGGCGCCGAAATTGTGTGTGGATTAGATATTCCTTCGATTTGATCTTGGGTGTATAAATGGCACTGCACCACATCCTTTTTCATAGTTCACTGGATGGGAGAGGTGATTACGAATAAGTGTAGGATAGAAGGTGACGCGAGACGCGGGCGCGACAGTACTAGCAATGGGCTACGACAGTGATGGTAGTACGACTTCGTGACTAGACGATTTGGTCGAATATTTGAAGGTGCCGGGCTGACTACGTAGTCGTCGGGTTATCAGCGTGGTCCATTCCAGCGCACGACACTGCGGCACTTTGGGCTCGGAGGGTGAAGTGGGTTCTGTACAAGGCGACCTGTTCGTCAAACAACCAGGCTCACATCATTGCCCTCATTAAGTTCCAACGGTAGAGACACACCCGGCCTCATACCGAGGAAAGTCCATACCGAGGAAGGTCTAACTCTCCGATCAAGTTATATAGTGACGGTAGCGTAGCGGCTACCCCATCCAGGGTGAGTATCTTCTCAATCCTGGTAGCGTCAGCAACGGAGTCTCCGACTAGTGGACAGTTGCTCACACACGATTCAGTGAATGTGGGACCAGTCGGGTTCTCCCGAACCGACTAATATTCCAATTCCAGATTCCAGCTGGAAGCCTAGCACTACAGTACCTCAGGGGCTCACTTCCTACCGTAAATAAAACACAAAACGTTTCGGTCATTTCGCTCGATGAGAGTAGAAGTAACAAGATAACAGGGAGACTAACTACATGGGCACAAAGCCTCCGAGTCCTGCTCGCAGCATATTGTCCAGCTGAAAGTCGCAGACCCTTTGCACAGCTTTTCTGAGGCCCACATCTCAGTCAGCATCAAAAACAGTCATGCATACGCAAGAAGTGGTAGAACCATGTCAGGTCGGTCGGTCTGCGGCGTCAGCCTCTGTGGCGGGGCGCCGGCAAGTTCCGGTGTTCTGCAGCCCGACAGCTGTGCGAGAACGATGTGTCAACCAGGAAATGAGGAGCAATGAGCGCTAGCATTGTGGCGTCTTTGCAGGACGCGCGTAGAGGTTATCCTGCGAGGCGAATCTTGATAGGTCGACTCTTCG
>WTXC01000417.1:0-14223 GCA_022496195.1 Lactifluus subvellereus | reverse complement strand
ATGTGACTCACCTCGTCTTGTGACTTCTGACTCGTGACTCGACGCGCACGCGTCTTCTAGTTCCCTTACTTTACTCTGCTTGGATTCGCAGCGACTCATAGACGCATCTACTTGCGTCTGGATTGGTCACCGTTCTACTTACGATACTGGTCGCTACTTAGAAGTGACGCGGATGTACTTAGGGCCTTAGCCGAGTGAGGCAGGCCTTGTATAAATAGTACGGGCAGTTGAGCCTGGTAGCCCCAGTCTCAACTTCGTCCTCAATACAAGTTGACCTCTTTCCTATTGCGAACAACTTCCCACTTGAACAGACCTTCCCTTCTCGTCTCTAATCCTCACTCCGGCTTAGTAAGCCACATCGAAGCTCGGTAGAACGTGCTATAACGTCTACAAAGGTCGCACCTACCGGAACCAAGTGCTCGGGCACCTCGGACATTTCGGGTACCTCGGCCCACTTAGTTCCAGTACGATACACGGTCACGTGACCAGACGCGGTCACCTGACAACCGAACTCGAGCTCACTTCGAGCCACGGCCCCTTGTAGCCGTGACACAAGTCGTGCTCACGGCCCGTCGAGCCGTAACACACGGCCAATAAATGGACTACTGAAGAAGGGAATCCCCTTTGCATGGATGGATGAATGTATGGAAGCAATGGACAAGCTAATCTATGCCGTGACCAGCAATCCTGTCCTTCAAAGACCTGACTATGAGCACCCATTCTTCCTGGAAGTGGACACGTCCCAATTTGCAACAGGTGCAATACTTGCACAAAGAGATGAATGCGGCCGCCTGCGGCCGGTGGGAAATCTATCCCATTCATTTACCCCTGCAGAACGGAACTACAATGTCCATGACAGGGAACTACTGGCAGTAGTGCGAGGGCTGAGAGGATGGTGACACATCCTCCTATCCACACCATTCAAAATCACAGTGTATACTGATCACGCCAACCTGCAATACTACTGGCACCCTCAGCGTATTAACAGAAGGGTGGCCAGGTACCTAGGGGACATGGCGGACTACGACTTTGTGCTGGTGCACAAACCAGGGAAAAACAATCACATGGATCACCTATCAAGGAATCCAGACTTTGACGAAGGCGCAGATGACAATATGGACGTGACAGTCCTACCAGAAAAACTATTCGCACACACCACAGAAATAATCGACCTGGAACGAGAAGTTGTGGCAGCACAAGAAGAAGAAACAGAGTTAATGCAGGCACTGAAGAAGGGGTACGTACTGGACGAGGCCAGGAACAGGTGGTACCACCATGCGCACCTTGTCGTCCCAGAGAGGAAGGAACTTCTGCAACAAATCTTAAAGCTGCATCATGACCACGAGGCAGCAGGGCACCCAGGAATTGCAAATACACTCAGGGCAGTCACACGAGACTTTTGGTGGCCAACAATGAAGCAGTTTGTGGTCACCTACGTCAAAGGATGCGCGACATGCCAGTCTACCAAACCAAACACTGTGCACCCACGACCACCTATCATGCCCATAGGCACCAAGCAGAATGTGGTCCCATTCCACACCATCAGCTGGGACTTAATCACAGATCTCCCCATTTCAGAAGGGCATGATGCTATTCTCACAATCATCGATCATGGGTGTTCAAAAGTGGCAATCTTCCTGCCCTGTTTGAAGACTATTGATGCACTTGGAGTGGCGCAACTCTATGCCAAATGTGTCTTTCCATTCTATGGTGTACCAATGCGCGTTATCTCAGACCGGGACCCAAGGTTCACAGCAGCGGTAATGAAGGAACTATGCGCGCTGTTGGGGATAACACAGAACATCAGTACGGCATTCCATCCCCAGACGGATGGGCAATCAGAGCGTGCAAACCAGTGCGTGGAACAATACCTCAGGCTTTATGGCAATACTGAGCAAAACGACTGGGCACAATTGCTACCCCTGGCCCAGTTCGTGCACAACACTTGGACGAATGAAACAACTGGGCGGACACCCTATGAGCTACTCATAGGCCATATGCCAACAATACAAATAACCGATCACCAGACCAAGGTACCAGCGCTTGAAGAATGGAAGGGGTGGCTAGAGCAGACACGTGCATACGCCACATCAGGATTGTCCAACATTACCTTAGCAGGACTTATAACAACTTATTATGACTTATTTAACACTTCAAGTAAGCTCAAGTAAAATTTTGATAAGGATGACCCTACTTGGTCCAAGTAGAATTGACTTGGCCCAAGTAGGGTCTTCCTATGAATTAGCTTATCTGCACTTATATTTGACTTAGCTGCACTTATTGTCAGTCTTATTGATGCACCTGGGTGTTAAGTCTGGTTAAGTGCATTGTTAAGTAGCAGACCAAGTAAGGCCAGTTCAATTCAAGCAAGTTTAAGAACTTTCAAGTGACTCAAGAGGGATTTAAATAGTGTTAAATTCATTTCATTGAAACTAGCTATGTACAACAAACTGTTCTAATTAACTATCATATAGCTATTAATATACCCTACAGCTGTGCTTGCAAGCACAGTGTTGGCAGTGGCGACGCAGTGGCGATGGGTGCAGCACGGGATGTGATGTGGTGGCAGGTGGCGACACAGGGTGCGCCGCAGCGGCAGGTAGCGACACGGAGCGCGCCGCAGCGGCGGGTGGCGACGCGGGTGCGTCGCAGCGGCGGGTGGCGATGCGGGGTGCGCCGCAGCGGCGGGTGGCGACGTGGGGTGAGCCGTGGCAGTGGCGGGTGGTGACGTGGGATACACCGTGGTGGTGGGTGGTGACATGGGGTACGACGCGGTGGCAGGTGGCGGTGCAGGGTGCGACACGGTGGTGGGTGGCGGTGACCGGTGGCGACCGGCGGCACGGTGGCTAGGACGTGCTGGCAACGTGCTGGCAACGCGGTGGCTGCGCAGACGTGCTGACGACGTGGTGGCACGTGGCGGTGACCGGCGGCGACGTGGTGGCTATGCGGCAGCGATGTGGATGTGGTGGCGACGTGGCGGCGTCGGGCAACTGTGAGGGGGTATCATTAGTTAGAAATGATATGAACAAAAAAAAACAAAGAAAAAGAAAAAAAAAAACCCAGCTTGCGCTTGTGAGCGCGAGGGTGTCATAGAAGCAAAACCACCCCCAGCCGCATTTGCAAGCGGAGGGGGGGGGTGTTGGCGACGACGTGGCGGCGGGGTGTCCTGTGCAAGAGCAGGTGCTCGTGGTGGTGGCAACACAGCAGCGACGTGGCAGCCACATGTCATGTTTGAGAGGGGTGGCCGCGGTAGTAGCACACACTGGCGACGTGACAGCTGGGCGTCATGCTCGAGAGGGGTGGCCGCGGTGGTGGTGACGCAGTGGCAACGTGACAGTGGGGCGTCGCGTTTGAGAGGGGTTGCCACGGTGGTGGCGATGCAATGGATGGTGACGTGGCGGCATGGCATGGGCTCAAGGGGGACGATGCAGTGCAGAGTGCTTTTGCTGGCAGGATACCTGTGTGGGGCAATGATTAGTTAGTGAAACTGGAATGTATGGATGAAAAAAAAAAACCAACCAAGGATGGCACACGATTGAGTGTGCCGCAAGTGGGCTGAGTTGAACTGAGTAACTTGGAAAATGTTGGAAAGTTGTCAAGGGAGGTTACCAACAAGTACAAACACAGACAAACAATTGATATGTTGCTGGGCAGCTTGAGCACGCACACTCCTGACAGTCCAGTTCCCACCGGCTATATCGGTCCGGTCTCCAGTTATTTCTGGAAATCCAACTTAGAAAAAAAAAAAAAAAAACTCGAAGTCAGTCTGCACTTAAGTGAACTTACTGAATATATAGCTACTTAGTGGGATAATCTATTGTCTTAGCAATTACATATACTATTGTGTACTTGGTGTCCTTAAATTAATTAGATCACAGACTTGAATCACTTACTCTGATGTCATTCCTTAACAGACAATTGCCCAAGTCAAAGTTAAGGAAATTTGACCTTCCTTTGAGGACTTGGTGTACTTAGCACTGAATTAAGTCACATAAGTTGTGTAAGTACTTGTTGGACTTTGCTGATGCACCGCCGCGATCAAGAATGCACAGCATTTGATCGTACAGCGCTCAGAAAGAAGGAAGGGGCAAAGACATTTCAAAGAGCATAATGTAAACAACCTAGTATGGCTTGAAGGAAGCAACCTGCGCCTATCACACCCGATCACAAAACTGGTGCCCAAAAGATATGGACCGTTTAGGATCACTGACATCATATCACCTATAGTATACCGATTGGAATTGCCTGGACACTGGGAGCCCCTTCAGCGCAAATATCCGCTAGAAGCGTAGTTAATACAGTGACATTATATCGTCTAAGACATCCCAGCGGACATCCGGCGGATTTCAGATAGTATACGTGCTTTACAGATTGGCGGAATAGTATATAATAAATGTTTGTAACGTGTCCGATGCTTACTAAGAGATTACCTGGCTGTCCAGCAATGGATATTAGGTATCCGACTCAATCTCATTGGCGGATTGTTATATATCACATTTAATGGGCGTAGGAATCGATCCGCCTGACAGCATAACCAATATACTATGCTGGTGTAGTCTGATCAGGTGGACATATTTTAAATATTGACTTGTTGAAGATATTGGTCTGCCTGACAGCACAACCAAATGTCAATATTGTCTAGACTGTGAGCAGAGTAGGCGGACACTGATTTAATATTCACTAGGTGTAGATATTGGTTCAGCTGACATCACAATCAATATTGCCTGAGTGTCAAGTTGGATTAGGTGGACAGTGATTGAATATTCACTGGGTGTAGACATTGGTTATGCTGACACCCCAACCAATATTGCCTGAGGTCTGGTTGGATTAGGCGGACACTGACTGAATATTTCTTGGATGTAGATATTTGTCAGGCTGATACCCCAACCAATATTGCCTGAAGGTCCAGTCGGATTAGGCATACACTGACTGAATATTCACTAGGTGTAGACATTGGTTAGGCTGACACCTCAATGAATATTGCCTGATATCTGATCGGTTAGGCAGACACTGACTGAATATTCACTGGGTGTAGACATTGGTTAGGCTGACATCTCAACCAATATTGCCTGAGTATCTGGTCGGATTAGGCAGAAAGTGAATGAATATTCACCAGGTGTAGACATTGGTTAGGCTAACATCTCAACCAATATTGCCTGAGATCTGGTAGGATTAGGCAGACACTGAGTGAATATTCACTGGGTGTAGAAGTGGCCAGGCTGATATCCCAACCAATATTGCCTGAAGGTCCGGTCAGATTAGGCGTACACTGACTGAATATTCACTAGGTGTAGCCATTGGTTAGGCTGACACCTCAACGAATATTGCCTGATATCTGATCGGTTAGGCGGACACTGACTGAATATTCACTGGGTGTAGACATTGGTTAGGCTGACATCTCAACCAATATTGCCTGAGTATCTGGTCGGATTAGGCGGACAGTGAATGAATATTCACCAGGTGTAGACATTGGTTAGGCTGACATCTCAACCAATATTGCCTGAGGTCTGGTAGGATTAGGCGGACACTGACTGAATATTCACTGGGTGTAGAAGTGGCCAGGCTGATATCCCAACCAATATTGCCTGAAGGTCCAGTCGGATTAGGCATACACTGACTGAATATTCACTAGGTGTAGCCATTGGTTAGGCTGACACCTCAACGAATATTGCCTGATATCTGATCGGTTAGGCGGACACTGACTGAATATTCACTGGGTGTAGACATTGGTTAGGCTGACATCTCAACCAATATTGCCTGAGTATCTGGTCGGATTAGGCAGACAGTGAATGAATATTCACCAGGTGTAGACATTGGTTAGGCTGACATCTCAACCAATATTGCCTAAGGTCTGGTAGGATTAGGCGGACACTGACTGAATATTCACTGGGTGTAGTCATTGGTTAGGCTGACATCTCAACCAATATTGCCTGAGTATCTGGTCGGATTAGGCAGACAGTGAATGAATATAGTGTTTAAAAGTCCGGTCCGGTCCGGTTTTTGGCCTTCCAAATGGGGCAACCGAACCGCAACCAGTCTGCCACTCCACCCCAACTGGATGCAACCGCAACCGGACCGTTATAAACCGGTTGCTTCCGGTCCAGTTGCGGTCCATAACCGGTTGTAACCGGTTGCAGACACAACCGGTCTACAACCAGTTGGGACCGGTCTTTGACCTTTTTGGACAAGCTTTTTTCACCAGTCTTTTGAACAATGGATCAATGATATGTTATTTTTGTAATACAACAACACATGGATACAGTAGAATAACAGGTAATAAGTTACAATAACATCCAATAAAGACATGGGTCGCGGGACATGGCACGGCGGCAGGTGGCGGTCCTGGCGTGGCTGGGGCGCTGGCGATGGTGCTGGCGTGACGGTGCTTGCGCCGCGGCCAGGACGGTGGTGCTGAGGGGGTGCTGACGTGACGGTGCTTGCGCCGCAGCTGGGACAGTGCTGGGCGGCAGCGGCGGCGATGGTGCTTGCGTGACGGTGGTGGCGAGGGGGTGCTGATGTGAGGTGCTTGCGCCGCGGTTGGGACGGTGCTGGGGGCGGCGGCGGTGGCGGCAATGGTGCTGGCGTGACGGTGCTTGCGCCATGGCGGGACAGTGCTGGCGAGGTGGTGGCAGTGACGGCGCCAGGGCGGCGGCGGTGGGGGCGGCGATGGTGCTGGCATGACGGTGCTGGCGAGGCGGTGCTTGCGCAGCGGCGGGACGGTGCTGGGGCGGCGGCAGCGATGGTGCTGGCGAGGCGGTGCTTGCGCCGCGGCTGGGATGGTGCTGGCAAGGCGGTGCTGATGTGATGGTGCTGGGGGCGCGGTGGCGATGGTGCTGGCGTGACGGTGCTTGCGCCGCGGCCGGACGGTGCTGGCGAGGTGGTGGCAGTAATGGCGCCAGGGCGACAGTGGTGGGGGCAGCGATGGTGCTGGCATGACGGTGCTGGCGAGGCGGTGCTTGCGCTGCGGCGGGACGGTGCTGGGGTGGCGGCGGCGGCGATGGTGCTGGCGTGACGGTGCTGGCGAGGCGGTGCTTGCGCCGCGGCCGGGACGGTGCTGGCAAGGCGGTGCTGACGTGACGGTGCTTGCGCCGCGGCTGGGACGGTGCTGGGGCGGCAGCGGCGATGGTGCTGGTGAGATGGTGCTTGCGCCGCGGCTGGGACGGTGCTAGGGCGGCGACGGCGATGATGCTGGCGTGATGGTGCTTTCGCCGCCGCCGGGACGGTGCTGGCGAGGCGGCGGCGGCGGCGATGGTGCTGGCATGACGGTGCTTGCGCCGCGGCTGGGACGGTATGGCACGGGGTGGTGACATGCTGGCGCCGCGGCAGTGACGGCGCTGGCGCCGCGGCGGCGGCGATGGCGGTGCTGGCGTGGGGAGGTGACAATGCTGCACGGGGAGGTGACAGTGCTGCAGCGGGGCAGTGGCGATGACGGTCCTATCGCAGGGCGATGGCGGTCCTGGCACGATGGGGGCGTGGGAAGTGATGGTCCTGGCGCGGGGAGGTGCCGGTGCCGGTGCGAGGCGATGACGGTGCTGCCGGGGGGAGGTGACGGTGCGGGTGCGAGGGGATGTGGGGAGGTGACAGTGCTGCCGCCGCAGGGAGGTGACGGTGCTGCCGCGGGGAGGTGACGGTGTGGGTACGAGGCGATGACAGTCCTGGCGCTGTGCGATGGTGGTGCTGGCACGGTTGCGGTGGGGGTGCTAGCGCGACGGGGAAGATGGTCCTGGCGTGACGAGGACGACGGTCCTGGCCGACGGTGATGATGGTGCTTGCGTGACGGCGATGACGATGCCGCGGCACGCATAGCACTGTAGGCCTGGGCTGATACATTAATAAACCCATGTCCACTGCGTACGCACCTGAAAAGACTGAGAGCAACACAAAGTCGTTGTAAGACAGTAATTCTGTGGCTGTGAATGTTGAGAGTGTATCAACGAGGAGGGCGCTCACAGGTCTGAACAGGCGGATGGAGAGAGGGCGAAGGCTGCGGTATACTCTGAGGCGATTGTGGTCCCAGCTAGCGACCGCCCTTCTCGACAAACTCGTCCGCTTCGTAAAGTTTGTGGAAATGAGCTGGTTGTCGCCGAAGAAGAAGCCGGTGCGGGCGGGTGTGACTGTGTGAGGACGATGTCTATCTGCGAACCTAAACAAGGAGATGAGCTGGTTGTCGCCAAAGAAGAAGCCGATGCAGACGAGTGTGACTGTGTGAGGACGATGTCTATCCGCGAACCCAAACAAGTCGTTGTAAGACAGTAATTCTGTGGCTGTGAATTTTGAGAGTATATCGATGAGGAGGGCGCTCACAGGTTTGAACTGGTGGATGGAGAGAAGGCGAAGGATTGAGGCGATTGTGTGCGGTCCCAGCTACCGCGTGAAGTTTACCGCGTGAAGTTAGCTTGCGAAACAGTACGCAGCCCTACCGGCGTCACTAAGTCTTTAAGTCTGTCTGACTCAAACTTACCAAATCCATGCCGAATGCTAGAGACAACTACTGGCTTCGATTGGTTTGTTCATTTGGTGTGCTCCCTCTGAGAATTGGCAAGTGGGGAGTGCTGTCACGGTGATTTATCTCTATGGAGCTCGAGTTGTAACACTATGGGAAATCTACTACCATTTCATCCTCACCCTTGTCATACTCATCATTCATCTCATCCGCAAGTAAAAGATCACCATATTGGTTGTTAACCTCTTCCGTCTCTGTCGAATTCCAAGCAGCCAGATCCGGGATATTATTTCGCCATGCGAACTTCATGATTTGAAGTTCCTCAAACCTCTCAGCACCCAAACGTGAACGGCGTTCATCAGCAGTCTGCTTGCTTGCAGAGAACAGGCGTTCGCAGGGTACAGATGAGGCTTGGCAGGGCAGCGTGTCAAGCGCAATCCGTGCCAACGTTGGGTAGAGTTGGGAATGGTTCTAGGGTCAATCAGCGTGTGCTGTCAAGTGATTAGAATAATATACAAACCTGCCACCACTCGACGATATCGGTCTCCTTGTTAACATCTGCAGGGATGTCTTTCAGGTAGCGTCGTAGCTCTGCAGCCCATCCTCCATCTTCTTCGCAAGTTAGCAATCGTTGGCGGTGGAGGTCGTACTCTGACAAGAATGAGCCTGTCCGGGTACCATCAGGCCGAGATGCAGTAGATGGTGTTGCCGCCACAGGAGGTGCTCGCGGTCGTGTCTTCCAGTATCTTTCCATCTATAAGAGGCCCAGAATTTAGTAGAACTCAAGGACATGATATTGGAAACATGGCACATACTGCTTCTTCAACAATTTGCCGTGCCTCATCTTGCCAATTTTTTGCATACTGATTTCCTGCTGCCCTCTCCTCCTCCTGCTCTTTCTCGCCTCCCCATGCCAGCTCAATATAGGTTAGCTTGTAGTATGGATGAAGGACTCCAAAATATAGACAAATAAGGATAGAATGATGAACAAATGAGCATGGGCTTACCGAGTGCGAGAACAAAGTTCGGCTTTTCATCAAATCGTGAATAGTACTTTTGAAGCTTCTTCAAGCCATCGGAAATCGCTGATCTGTACAGTGTGTAGGTGCGGTTGTCGCACTTGGCTTCCCAAGCTGTCTGTAGTTCCTCAATCGCAGGCAGGGCACGCCACAATGTTGGTTGCCGCTCAGGTGAAAAATATTGTTGGATGGAGTTTGAGTCCTAGCAGGCAGGCTTAATAGCAGCAGGGGTGGATGGTGTAGCCTCACGTACGCTAGAATGGCCATTGCATCCCTCACTCGGGTCCAATCAGCTTCGGAAAATTTGAATGCAGACCAGGGGATGTGCTTGACCACGCATCCGTCACGTCGAATGGTTGTGACGCAACCAAACCTTGCATCAGCAGATGAGATGAATAGGTTGATGGGCTGTAGGGTTGTCAAAGTGATGTTCAAGTTGCTGAGGTCACGGTGGACTCACTTGGCGAAGGTAATATGCACGATCAAGCATAGAGTGTGCGGAACCCCATCGAACGTTGCTGTGAAGTGGAATCTTGAGTGGATTGGTGATTCCACACTCAATCTGTAGCCGATTGAAATATTCGATACATTGCCCTGATGACTGAATCTGAAAGCCATGTCAGAACAAGCCAGCTTGGGAAACTACTGATGGCTAACCTTGATTGCGAGGGTACGAATGGCTGCGATGACATCCAGAGACCCGCCAAGTACACGGTTTGTGGGTAACTCGGGGTCATATTCCCATATGGCTGTGGTTGTTTCTACGGCTGCAATCTTGGTAATATGAGACATTACATCGACAGTGGCCAGATTCATGACATGCCCAAGGCACCTGCATTACAACCAATCAGTTTGAAACAGGTAGAATAGAGAGAACTTCGACTCACGGAAGCTGATTTTCATGAGCACTCCATGAGAGGCTGCGACGATCATGCAGCGCCTCAATGGTAGTACAGATTGCGGTGTTGCTTGAGGTGTTGTCAAGCGTTATTGTATGAAGCTGTGAGTATCATTTGTTTGTCAAATCGACTGAAATCACAATGCGAACAAACCTTTGATCCGTCCTTGTTACAGATCCCAATGCGGTCACACAATCCCATGAAGTACCGCCCAAGATTCCTTCCCCCATGATCCCCTGACACCGCTCTAAACCCGACAACTTCAGCTCTCATTTTCCACTTCCCATTCTTGACTTCAATCCAGTGTGCTGTCATTCCAAGGAACGCAGCCTTGGTGGTGTCTGCCGACCACCCATCTGCGGTACAGGAAATTTTCCCAGGTGCGGCCTAGTATGTCTTCATGAGTTTTCTCACAATATCTTCCGGCTCATCAACTTACAAGAATCTCTTTTTTCAGCTCCTGCAACCTCTCCACAAATTGGTTATGAATGTACATTGTAATGTCATATGTGCTTGGCAAATCTTTGATGGTCGTTTTTGGTCTCATTGCAACTAAACAGTTCCGGAACATCACCTTATCAGCTACCGCTAGCGACTTCAAGACAGATTTCAGTGTGTTGTTGACTCAGACAATTAAAGCACCCACCTGATCATTGCATGCGATAAGCTGGGCCACGGCATGCAGGACACCTTCCCGAGTGAATTCACGGGGCCCTTTCACCTTCTCCATCACATTATCAAGCGTCAACTGCACCTGTCTCCCGTTCTTTCCCTTCTTTCCTTTCTCTCCCTCCATTTTGTTCCAGATGTCTCGTGGGATGGCCCAGTGATGAATTGGTATGCTAGCTTCCTCACATTTTTTCTTGTATACCTCCCAATGTTGCCAGATATGCTGACGACATGATGAATTACCCCCCTTTAGGAAGGCTTTCTGTGTCCCCTCCTGTTTAATCAGGTCTTCGTTCCCGCTGTCATGGTACTTGGTTAGTGCTTTATTTGCTGAGTACACAGCAGCATACTCACCGGCACAAGGTACACCATCTTCCTGTCAATGTCTTGACACTCCCGTTTTTTTTTTTGAACTTCACCATGATGCGTTCGGAGAAGACCAACAAGAGATCCTTGGTTGAGTCACCTTTCATGGTGTGTGCTGATGGGATGGTTGCATGGTGCCGTTGCGCCAAGTCACTGTCCTATCACCATGTGAGTTAGTTCGAAATTCTTTGTGCGAAGATGTAATGCAAACCTCTTGACTGCTAGGGACCTCAATTACTTCAGGAATAGAACCCTCTGGTCCTTCTTCTGTAACTTCCTCCTCGGTTCGTTTCGACCTCTTCTGGCGTGGCTGGTGGCTATCTGAGGACTTGTTATCATCACTTTCTGTAGATGACTGTCGTTTACAGCTTTTCTTTACTACTATATGTTTGGCTTTTGTTTTCTTTGTGGGAGGTTTGCAGCGCTGTGATGAGGATGTTTTTTGTTTCATGAGTGAACCCGTGTGAGAGATCGGCTAAGAATTTTCGGACTTGGTACACTGTTTAGCTACTAGTATTGATATGATTACACAACCTGGTGCTAGTGGGCTTAAGGCACCAACGTCGCATCACAAAATAGTGTCCTATGCTACAGTAAGTATATATGAGATTTTCGTAGCCATGCTGCAACCGAAAGTCCGGTCTAAGACCGGTTGCGGCCGGTCTTTAGGCGGTCTATTGGAATTCAAATTTGAGGATGGACCGCAACCGGGGCATTCTGAAATCCTGTGCAACCGCAACCAAAAGTCCGGTTGCCACTGGTCCAGTCCGGTCCGGTTCCGGTTTTTTTCCGGTCCTATGGACTGGACTTCCAAACACTAAATGAATATTCACCAGGTGTAGACATTGGTTAGGCTGACACCTCAACGAATATTGCCTGATATCTGATCGGTTAGGTGGACACTGACTGAATATTCACTGGGTGTAGTCATTGGTTAGGCTGACCTCTCAACCAATATTGCCTGAGTATCTAGTTGGATTAGGCGGACAGTGAATGAATATTCACCAGGTGTAGACATTGGTTAGGCTGACATCTCAACCAATATTGCCTGAGGTCTGGTCGGATTAAGCATACACTGACCGAATATTCACTGGGTGTAGATTTTGGTTAGGCTGATATCCCAACTAATATTGCCTGAAGGTCCTGTCGAATTAGGCGTACACTGACTGAATATTCACTAGGTGTAGACATTGGTTAAGCTGACACCCCAATGGATATTTCCTGAGGTCTGATCGGTTAGGCAGAGGCTGACTAATATTCACGATGTGTAGATATTGGTTAGGCTGACCTCCCAACCACTATTGCCTGAGTGTCAGGTCATATTAGGCAGACACTGATTAAATATTCACTGGGCATAGATGTTGGTTAGGCTGACACCCCAACCAATATTGCCTTAAGGTCTGGGCAGATTATGCGGACACTGATTGAATATTAACTAGGTGTAGATATTGTTTATGCTGACATCTCAACCAATATTACCTGAGTGTCTTGTCGGATTAGGCGGACAGTGATTAAATATTCACTAGGTGTAGACATTGGTTAGGCTGACATTGTTACGCTCGAGCTCTGAGCGTATCGGTCGAGTTTCGCCAGGTCACGTGATTGACCTGGACACTGCGAGTCTTCGTACTTAAGACAGGACGCAGTGGCGGTCCCCTTAGGCGTACTACCCTAAGTCAAGGGTTCAGTACAGGGGGGATCAGGAGTCAGGCAATTGGCCTGAGGATCAGGGGATTCACAAGATAGAGTGGGGAATATGATAGCCACCAAGGGCCAGAGTGTAGCTCGGTATTGGTATGAAGAGAACAAGCCTAGAGGCGAAGCTACAGTCTAGGCTACCTTATATAGGGGTCATAGGGTGAGAAGGCCCTTCCGTATCTGGTCACGTGAGTCTTAGTATCGTAGTCAAGTCATGGGTTCGATGCAGGTCATGGGTCGATGTGAGGAATAAAGGAGAAGGGAAAGAAATCGTAACACTGCCCCTCTGTCAGGTCTGAAGATGTCCCGGCTTCACCAGATATCAGTCATGGTCGTGTCCTCCTCTGGCATGTAGGTGAATGAATAATGGGTCCCTATATTGAACCACGTCTCGAATCATTCACAAGCTTGTGCTGCTCATTGTCCAGCTTCGTGCACCTTTTGGGTGAATTCTTGCACGCGACGCTCTAGTTCATTTCTATCATTCGTGGTTTGTGAGCGTCATCATCGTGGGTAATGTGGTGCCTGGAAGCGTCGAGGTGATCGATGAATGGGTACGTGCGGTGTCGGTTCAGGGGATGGGGATAATGAAGAGAGGACGAAAGGTGAGTGGGAGTCCGGGAAGACATTTTTGCGACAGAGGGCGATACTGTCAGCAGTTCTTATAGTACAAGGTCGGAGTATCAAGTCAGTTCAGTCAGGAATGGGGTTGCTATGTAGGTAATCAATCACATCAATGAATCAAGAAGGGACACAGCATCTGGTGAGAGGGTGATCCTGCCCTCATCAATGGCACGCAGAATTGTGGAACTGGTGCGTCCGAATTCTCGGAGCTTTTGAAGGAGTCGATGGTCGTGATCTGGGTTCGTTCTACAAGCTTCATCACAGGTGACATAATGAATAGTTGCCAGTGCGAGGGCAATGGAGTGTGCTTTGCGATCAGCTTGTCGTAGCGAATCGACTTCTCCTTGAGTCCAAGGGGCCTGATAAGTGACCGCTTGCTCATGGAAACTGTCGACTGCATTCGTGAACGTGATACGAGAGGGTCGGGGTCGTGGTTCTTTAATCAAAGTGGATGGGGAGTTTGTGACTGGGATCGTGCCTCTGACGGCGTCAATGGTTCTAGGGG
>WTXC01000416.1:0-14327 GCA_022496195.1 Lactifluus subvellereus | reverse complement strand
TGAACACGCTACATGCTGAACACCACAGCACACAGCATGTATTATGGGACTGTATCACGGAATCTAATTTCAAAGCTAAAAAAATCAGTTTTGGATAGAATTATTGGGCAGTACTTACAGAGAGAGCAGGCATTTGATGCACTTTGATGAGTAGTGAACATTATGTATGGGTATATGGTTGATGGTGGCATCTCGAGTTCCCAATGGTAAAATGCCATGTGGTGTCCAGGGCTTGGGTTAGTGTTGGGGGACCTACCATCATCTGAGCCTTCCTCTTCATTGTCATCTGACTTAGAAGAAGACGAGTCAGACAACAATGAAGAGGAACTTGGCGCGGGCCTGGGAATGTCTTTGGCCTGGCCTAATGACGATCACACAGTCGTTTGTTCAAGTTGCCTTTACCACAAAAAATTGGCGCACTTTACTGTAAACAATTACGTAACCGGATTACTATATCTTATCGATTGACCATAATAATTGACTCATTCCCACCGTGACCTTGGTTGCACTGATACGACAAAATTGCGCCGCTGGACTACCCTTGACCCGCAACGTCAAGTAACAACTACATCGGAAAGAGACAAATACCAACAAAATGACATTAGACGTAACCAGTTTCATTGACAACAAAGGGGGGAATTCGGAGGAGATTCGCGAGTCGCAACGCAAGCGCGGTCACTCAGTGGAAGTCGTGGATGAAGTCATTCAGATGTACCAGGACTGGGTGAAGAGTACGTTAAATAAGCCTCAAAGAGCGTGCACATTTACGAATGCGCCCTCCAACAGTTGACTTCGAGGCTAATGGCTTGAGTAAACAATCGAACGCGTTACAAAAGCAGATCGGTCTTAGAAAGAAGGCATGGGTGTCTGTACAAGTGTGGCGCAAATGCGATTGACTTGTCACAGGCAAAGGAGAATGCAGACGATCTCCTCGCAGAGAAGAGGGCTATTGACGCCCAGGTAGATGCAAAGCGAAAAGATGCGCGAGATGCCGAACTTGCTATGCGTCACAGAGCAGGCACGATTGGCAATATCGTGAACAAGGGCGTCCCTGTGAGCCAAACAGAGGTATGCTGATCATTCATTCATGCATGTTTCTCGCATGTTAACACTATCCAGGATGATAATGTTACACTCAGGACATGGCACCCTGAAGGGCCTAACGGCCAAGTGGAGAAGAAGACAGATATCTTGGCACACCATGAGGTTCTGCTCAGGCTAGACGCAATGGACCTCGAACGGGGTGCGTGTCTCCTGTTCACCTTGATTTCTTTCTTAACAACCTTTGTAGGGGCAAAGATCTCGGGTCACCGTGGCTATTTCCTCACAAATGATGGTATCGACCTCAATCAGGCACTCATTTCGTACGGGCTCGACTTTCTGCGGAACCGGGGGTACAGGAAGATTCAGCCTCCGTTTATGATGAACAAGGATGTCATGGCGAAGACTGCCCAACTGGATCAGTTTGACGAAGAGCTCTACAAGGTGCCGCATTTCCTGGACTTTCCTTTGCGCCTCCGTAACCCTCCTGCGTATACAGGTCATTGGGAGCGATGACGAAAAGTACCTTATTGCTACGTCGGAGCAACCTATCTCGGCATTCCACTCGGATGAGTGGTTCGAGAATCCTGAAAAACAGCTTCCGGTCAGGTACGCGGGCTATTCGACGTGTTTCCGCAAGGAGGCTGGTTCGGCTGGCCGTGACATGTGGGGCATCTTCCGTGTGCATCAGTTCGAGAAGGTCGAACAATTCTGCATCACTGAGCCAGAGAAGTCGTGGGATATGTTCGATTCGATGGTCGCCGCCTCGGAGGGGTTCTACCAGAGCCTCGGGATCCCGTACCGTGTCGTGGCAATCGTTTCTGGCGCCTTAAACCTCGCGGCATCGCAAAAATATGACCTCGAAGCATGGTTTCCCTTCCAAGGGGCGTATAAGGAACTCGTTTCGTGCTCAAATTGTACGGATTATCGTACGTAATTTCTGCCGACCATCTTTGAATTGTATGCGCTAACGCGTCGTGACAGAGAGTCGAAGGCTGGAGATCCGCTGCGGGCTGAAGAGCAAGGAACAAGCTCGAAAAGTCTACGTGCATATGCTCAATGGCACACTCTGTGCTACCGAGCGTGCTTTGTGCTGTCTAGTCGAGAATTACCAAACCCCCGAAGTGCGCCCGGATGACCTCGAGCTTTGGAGCCAATACTGACATTGCCCGCAGGGCTTACGAATCCCGGAAGTCCTTCGGCCGTATATGCAAGGCCGTGATTTCCTTCCTTGGACGAAAGAATTACCCAAGAACTTGCAGCGCAAACAGGTTTGAGGACGGGATGTATTGTTAATGTGCGAGTGCCCGCTTAGAAGTCCATTTATTAATGTACCCTAGTTGCGCCGCAGCTCCTCGCGTAGGCTAGAAAAATTCTGAGAATTCCGAGATCGGCTGCCAGTGCGAGATAACACTTTATGATGGCGTCAAGGATGCTGCATGACTACAGTATTCGAAGGAAGAAGTTCTCAGCTGCGATTAACTCTGGCCTCCGGGGGACGGTATGCTAAACGAAAGGAGGAACTCTCCCCGTTCTGTACGATTGTCGTCTCAAAGCAACATGCTCGACTAGCAGTGCCAGAAACAGGCGCTCATGCAGAACAGGGAGAGAGCCTCTTTCAGGCAGCACAGTCTCTCCACGGAAAAAAGGAGAAAAATGAAGGTGGAAGGTACCATTGAAGCCTAGGAGGAGAACGTTCGTATAATTCATGGTGGTCGTCATGCGATAAATAGTCATGTCCTGCTACGCTGCGGCCCAAGGACGACTCGGACCAGACTCGTCCACGGGCCCGAGCCAGATGTAAACCCCGCCGCTGAGTTTATAATCCCACGTGGCAATGACGGCGTCGCCGACGAGGTGTACGGTCGGTCGTATAATTAGTACTTGTACTCGATTCAAGTCAGATCATGAAGTATTTTTCCACTCGAGGTGGGGATGATCTTCTTACCTTTGAAGAGGTCAATCAATCCCTCTTTTTTCATCATCCACCGCGTTCTGAACACCCTCCGGCCTGCTTTAGGCCGTCTTGACCGGTCTTGCACCCAATGGCGGATTGTACATCCCGGAGCACATACCGTCTCTGCCCCGGAACTGGCAAGAGGAGTGGAATTCCTACTCCTTCGTCGACCTTTCCGTTGCAGTGCTCTCTCTTTACATATCGCCTGACGATCTCTCGGGCGATGAGTTGCGCGCCCTCGTGAACAGATCTTACAGCACATTCCGGCATCCCGATATCGCACCTGTGGTGCAGCTCAGCGACAAGGAGTTCATCCTGGAGCTCTTCCATGGTCCTACCTTTGCGTTCAAAGACGTGGCACTGCAGCTCCTAGGCAACCTCTTCGAGTTTTTCCTTGCAAGGAGAAACTCACGCAAATCGCCCGAAGAGCAGCCGGAAAGTCTGACCGTGGTAGGTGCCACTAGTGGCGACACGGGCAGGTGCGTACTGCATGGAGATATAGGGCTATGTACTTGACAACGCGTGGGGCGCAGTGCCGCTATCTACGGCTTAAGGGGAAAGAACAATGTCTCCATATTCATCTTGCACCCCAAGGGTCGCGTTTCACCCGTGCAAGAGGCACAGATGACAACCGTCACAGACCCTAACGTGCACAATATCGCCGTGAGGGGTACATTTGATGCCTGCCAGGTATGTATTGCGTGTGACTAACTGAGATACCCCTCGCTGAGTATGATCCTCCTTTAAGAATATTGTGAAGGCGCTATTTGCAGACAAGCCCTTCAACGAGAAGTATCACCTCGGTGCTGTCAATTCCATCAACTGGGCACGCATTCTTGCCCAGACAGTCTACTATTTCCTTGCCTACTTCCATGTCCGCAGGCAAATCCCGCATCCCGAAAGCTCCGAGATCCAATTCGTGGTTCCAACGGGAAATTTCGGTGATGTTCTCGCTGGTTATTACGCGAAGCGTATGGGTCTTCCCATGAGCAAGCTCGTTGTTGCGACGAACTCCAATGACATCCTTACCCGGTTCTGGCGCAGCGGGCGTTACGAGAACATAGACTCGACCCCTGGGGGTGCCTCTGACGGCAAGCAAGCGGATGGCGGGGTGCAAGTAACACTAAGTCCAGCAATGGACATTCTTGTGTCCAGCAACTTTGAGCGCCTCCTCTGGTATCTCGCATACGAGTCATCTAGTGCAGCTTCCGACAGCACGAGGCGAGCCTCTGCTGGAGCCACAGTAGATGGTTGGATGAAAAGTGTAAAAAGCAATGGGCGTGTTGAAGTCCCTGTGGAGGTGCTCGAACTGGCGAGGCGGGACTTCTTAGCTGAGCGTGTATCGGATGATCAGGTATGTTATCTAGATATCCAGGTGACCAACGTCGACAGTGACCCTACTTCAGACGCTTGAAACGATAAAACGATATTTCACTGGAAGCCCTTCATATATAGCAGATCCGCACACGGCGGTAGGGCTCTCTGTCGCACGGATTGTTTCAGCGAAAAAGTAAGATTTATCTGGAAAGTGGTGTCGTTTAGTGTGCTGAGTTTACTTCACCAGCACGTCGTCGGTCGTTCAGGTCGTGCTTTCTACTGCCCACCCTGCAAAATTCTCTGAGGCTGTCACCAGAGCGCTATCGACGTCGCAGGGCTTTGACTTCGAACGGAACGTGCTCCCTCAAGAATTCCGAGGGTTGTTGGAAAGAGAGAGGAGAGTCATTGACGTAGACGAACCAAGCGAGGAGCTGGTTAAGAAGGTGATTGAAAACAAGGTAGGCTCTGCAGGAACCGGAATTGGGGGTGTCTAAAGCAGCATCACCAATGGAATCCGTGAGTAGCTTTATAATAGGGAACGCACGATTTCAACGGTCAACCATCCGGATCCTCATCATCGTCAGGCAACATCGATTGGTACTGTTTGGCTACCTTCCTCCATTCTTGAGCTACGGCGACCATGTCAGGACCGCGTAGCACCACCCTTCGACCTGTCTTCATGCGAGCTTCTATCCCCATGACGAATAGGGCTTCGTCAAAGCGTGCCAGGCTCTTGTGCGCTTTCTGCGCTTCCTTGGGAACAGTCTCCTTGAGGAATCGAAGCACAGAATCGATGCTCTCTGACTCTTTCCCGTGTGTTTCTGGGTCGGAGAGTTGACTCATTCCGTCTTATGGGAAATATCTATTCCAGGGAACGCACCTGATGCCTTGCCGCAAAAGGCGGCAGCCGCTTTCCAAAGTGTGGACGCAGCGGGCGCGATCATGCCCACACCTGGCGCAACCGAGTGCAGAAGGGGAGAGACGAACGCCCCAAGTGAGAAGATGCTAGCGAGCGCGTTGAACAGATACTTCAACCACCCCAGGATTCGCTTTGCCGTTGACTTTTTCTTTCTCACCCCCATCTTCTCCAGAGCGGAAACGAACGAACGCAGGTTATCCTGCATCTGCGTGACATGCTGCGAAAGCGAGCGGGAGGCTTGGCTAATGTCGTTGGCGAGCCTTGTCGTATCTGTACCATATTTCAATCCCTTGAGCCACGACTTGGATGCATTGTCGATCCGCTGGGCCGTCAGATACGCGAATTGCGCATGGCAGAGGAGGATCTCGTCCGTCGCCCTCGAACACCAGCTGACATCTTCTTTGAGAAGTCCTAGGTGGTGTCGCAGTACCTGCTCTCGTTCCTCGGCTTTCTGGGAGGGAACTCTGCAACGTTATCAGATGACACGTGGCAATGGAAGCGAGTTGGCTGCATACTTGTCCAGTTGAGTTGCCCAGCGATCGAAGATCTCCGCACACATTCGGATGTCATACACGGCGCCGAGGATGAGTTGAACATATGCTGAGTCAGGCCGCAACTGTTCAACCGAGACACCCAAGGGGGGCAATGTCCAGTGTAGGAAGCGTGTAAATGATGACTTCCCAGGCACATATCTTCCTCACTGGCTTTTAAGACACACGAAGACAAAAGGGAACCAACGTGCTCACGGGGGAGGGCTATCGGACATCTGCAATCGGGCGGGGGGAGAAGGAGTGAGGGGGGGAGGAGAATCAACCACAGAAAGCGTTGTAAGGTTACATTATGATACGGGGCTGAGGTATGGTATCCTTGGTAGGCCAATACGCTTCGGTCGATGGATACCATGAGGTGTGAGCATGGAAGAAGATAGGAGTTTCTCTGTATGCCTTAATGAGACATGGTTTCTATGGACTCAACATGGGCTATTGTTCGTGATTAGAATGCATCACAAGACCTTTATCCAGCTGGTGGAGCAACGTGAAAGACGTGAGGCCTCCCGAAATGGCGAGTCCGTGGTTGGCGCCAAGTCGGCAGTATAGCGCGTCTCATGGATGCATGCACAATATTTCGTAAAGAATCCTCTTCTGGGTCCCCATACGACCTACTTACACCCGCGTGCCAATGTGAAAGGCAAGTGTGTTGTCACGAGGCGCCATACGACGTTGATCTTCGCCTAGGGCAGCGTGAGTAAATCACAAATTGCAAATCGGAGCGGAGTCCTGGACCGCCGAAGAGGAAATCCCGCACCGGAGATTGCCTATGATATGGTCAACATCATCCACGTTGCATGTGATGGTAGAGAGGTGGACGCAGGGATCCAGACTTCACTCGGTCTCTCAGGCTGATTCGAGTCTGCCGTGGTGCAGCAAGTCTTGGCAAAAGGTTTTGTTTCCCCTTCCCTATCAGTGACATCTACCACGCTCGACGTCTCGGAGGGACGGCTTTTGTTCTCTCAGTCATGATGACAAGAGACTCCACTCCAGGTATTGAGGGAGACCTGCCAGGCAATCTTCTTTGAACCGCTTCCATCGGTTTTGTATTTTACTGTTCGAGAATGGAGAGGAGAATGGAGTCCTCTTGCGCGCCCGCCCAGAACAACAAGATCAGTTTCCAGGTTGAGTGCATGGATCCGGACTTCAGTTGCCTGCCAGTGTACAAGGCTCGTACACGCTGCGCTCCGTGGCGCGTCACTGCAAGGCGGCATGTCACCTTCGAGCACCTTGCTGCGGTCGCGAATATGGCGGAGCTCCTTTATACTGCGGCCCGCCGTTTCAACCTCCTTCAGAAGGATTCGGACCCGCAGACCTATGGTTTTGGCGTCAAGGAGGTTTGGCGCGCAGGTCGTCAGTATCGCCCCGGCAGGTTATTCACACGTTGGGTTGGCCCCTGAGCCTTGACATGCATACAGTACATATGGCGGTGGATGGATGTACCACATGGCTGACGGACTCATCAGTCTCGGTCTCGTTGTTGGACTTGACTACGCCAATCCCTATTTGGGTCCATACCGAGAGCTCAGGCGAGTATCGACATTTGCTTACTCTCCCGTTTATCTAACACCCCGCTAGCGCATGAAACACCATCCGTACTTCTCCAAGCTTCTCTCGGGAGACTCCACCCGCATAGCATAGGTGCGAGTACGTTGGACGAGGGTGGCCTTCAATCTATGCTAAAGCTGCACTTCCCAGGCGGCGCAGAGGGACGCATAACGCAATGAAAACCGGCATGCTGGCGGCGGAAGCCGCTTTTGATGTTCTTCGGGCCGACAGTAGTTCCCCCGTCGACATGAGTGCCTATGACAAAGCTTTCAGGGAGTGTTAGGTCTACTTTGACCTCTATGAGATGCGAAACCTACGACCATCTTTCAGCACACCCGTATCTTGGGCGGAATCGTATACTCCGGTATCGATAGCCTCCTACTCAAAGGTCGTACACCATGGACGTTCCGCAACTCTTCCTGCGTTCCTGATGCAGCTCATACGCGTCGAGCATCCCAATGCACTCCGATCGAATATCCACCCCCGCAGCCTCCGTTGTCGACAGACCTTATGACCGCATTCGCTCTCACAGGAACAAATCGTGAGGATCATGCGCATGCGGACGGAAGAGGATGGGTTGGTTGAGAGCTCAGAGCGTCGGGGAGAGCATGTGTGGGAGACGCTTGGAGCGCTGTAACCGTTTTTGGTGTACGATGCCGGAAGATCGTGCGGACGGACAAATTTTGATGACTGTTTCGGAGTGGCGACAGGGACACTATAGCAGGTCTACTGCTACGGAAGGCCTCGTCTTACCTTGAATCCGACTTGGTCGTTGCAGACTGCAGACTGTCTGTGGCCTGACTGGTGGTGTCTTGCGCGGTTACTTGAGTACACGATATCGACAGCCAGGATTAATCTGAAGTCCCTGCGCCATGGGGTGCAATTCCAGGTTCAGTCGAAACCACTTTTCTCTGAATTTGCATATTACTGCACACTGCCAATGCTCACGAAATCGCAAGGCAAAACCATTCCATCCTCCTCTTCTCTTGTGAGGTCCTTCAACTATTACTATCTACTGTAGTCTTATTGTAAAAAAGAAGGACCAGCTCAAAATGCAACTGCCCACCATTTTGCAACCCAGGGCATGTGATACTAAGAAAGGGGCGGACGCGCATCACCAGCGGAGCAGAGGCTGAACTGACATGGGTCCATCACCGCATCATCGTCATGGTCGATATCTATCTGAACGTTCACGGATCTCAAGTTCCCTTCCTCTCTATTTCCAACAGTGACGTTCAGAGGCAGTCTATACATCCTTTCAGATAGCTACGATACGTGATGTTCTGTATTTGTGGAGCCCGTGGTGATCTTTCTGCAACGCCGGATAGCCCTCCAGTTGATTATGACAACACCTCATTGGCCAACGTTATATACTACTATAGTCCCTCAGGTAATGTTTCTTGTTGTATGTGAGATCATTGCTCACCACGGTCCCCATATCCAGAGAAATGTATTTTCGTGGACTGTGAAGCCTTGAATGGTGGAATCACGTCTACTAGTCAAACAGTTCGCCGCTACAATTTCAGAGAGGAAGTCATACGATGAGATGGATTGTCCTGCATCGTCACACGATAGTTCGAAGGGGATTGTGATGCAGCACACCTGATTCCCCACAGCAAAGGCGACGAGGTAATGTTCATGATCATCCTATGTGATTGTTTGATGATGGTCTGTTCTAGTACATCGATAAGGTTGTCCGAGATCGTTCTCCCCCTTATCACCCTTCGCCTTCAATCTCCGAGATTGATGATGTCCGGAATGGAGTGTTGTTGAGCAAGGACGTGCATTCGATGCTTTCTGGTGGACGGGTTGCCTTCTTAAAGGTGAGAAACTTTGGCAGTTCGTATTTAGGCACTCTTAAAATGCAACCATTTTTAGACGCCGAATTATGGACTGGAACCCACTGACATACGGAGACTCGAGCCAGTCGACCAAGGTCCCGCTCCCACGGAACATATCACACTACAACAATTGAAGAAGCCCGAAGGTGATGACCCGACCCGATTAGAAATCTTAACAGGCTTGGGACTCTTGCACCCTGCTACCGGTGTCCTCCATGGGGCACACATGGATGCACTGTTCCAGGGCACAGGAAGCCCACTACCCCCTGCCATCATCCTCGATTACATATATGGTGTTGCCGCTTACACCTGCTGGAGGAGCAGGCAGGGCGATGATGATGTTCATGCTGTGATGAAGAGTTACCGCAGAGAACATTACGCATATATCCCTCCTCGCAGACCATCAAGTAACGACGATGACGATGCTCATGGCCCTGACCCTCCCACATCACTACAGCGGAGACCTTACATGTCCATAAGGAGGGGGGGTGTAATGGCGACAGCAATGGACGAGCTGAATTCAGTTTTAATGTCGCTCCAGGGAATTACACCGCAGGAGGTTGCTAACAGAAGGGAGAAGCGTATGGAGGAGGAGGAGCTGAAGGCCCAGGATGCTAGCCGAAGCAAAGTGATGGAATGGATGAAAACTAGGGACGTTGGTGGTTCGTAAATAGCAGCGTTTGTGATGGCTGCCTACTAGTACGGTTTCCGCGCAGTTGCAAGTGGTTTTCCCTTCTGCAGAATCCTTGACACTGTCAAACGATGAGCCTTTCTCACGCCATGTCAATTCAAACGTTGCACAACCTATCATACTACAGCAGTGCAGTGCATCATATCGTGAAACCACAGATTTTTTGCAGCTGTGTGGCACGGGAATATGTAACTTTCTACACAGTGATGCGCCCGTGTCTGTAATCATTCGTAAACCTTTGTACAACTAGAACACGATGGCACTGAAGGTGATGCTGATCGCCTGCTAGGCTAGTCCAAGGATAGGCCCCCTTTGACGGGAGAGACTTGCCAGGAGGCTATGTATCACGCTTCAACCTTTACAAAGCTGCGTGTAAAAGGTGCCTCGACAGGATACAGGTGCTTGTCCGAGTCATGGGGCGTGCGGCATTGATTGACATCTCAGAGGGTCGTGAGGCCCCGCCGCAGCTAGCAGTCTTCCTTCACGACTTTGACCGTGACGTCGCTCATTGAAGCTGTAGCTCTTACGTACCACAGCTTCCCCTAATCTTTGTCCTCGCACTGTCGCCACCACACCCCTCCTTTCTCCATGCGACGTTTCCACAGTCCGTGCTATCTCTGCTTCGGGTGGGTGCATTCACCGTCCCATCAAGAACTGGCTTTCTGGAGAGGGTAGTTACCGAGATGTGTGAGAACTTGAAGCATTCATGTGGTTACCATGCAGCATAATCAATCGACCCCTCAGACGTTCTTCGACTTGATTTTGGGCCTGACGTCGTGGTTGGCCCGGGCCCAGCAACTCTCGACTTCATCTAAAGCATTTCGATGCGCCACTGACCATCTTCGCGCAAGACGAACTACTTGGCACTTCTTCTGCCGATCTCGCCACCAAGAAGCTCTCTGATCCTAACGCGGCCCCCTTCCTCACCTCGCTATTTTCCTGGTCTTTTGCTCCCCAGGAATTGGCATCTAGCGAG
The DNA here is from genome assembly GCA_022496195.1 of Lactifluus subvellereus. Taxonomy (NCBI): domain Eukaryota; kingdom Fungi; phylum Basidiomycota; class Agaricomycetes; order Russulales; family Russulaceae; genus Lactifluus; species Lactifluus subvellereus. The sequence goes on along the minus strand of WTXC01000416.1, from coordinate 3,489 downwards.
GAGGGCTGGCCCGTGGATGACGCTTCCGGCCTATTGGCTTCCGTAGCTGAGGCGCGGGCAAGCTTCTTCTCTCACTTGTACCAGCTAAAGCTCGCTTCTGGAATGATGCGCGAAGTACGACGAGTAATGCTTGACCTAGGGTATCGTGGTGCAGAGACAGATAAGACCCCGCTGGAGATGATGAGTGCAAGCATGATGGGTGGGCTGGGGCGAGAAGGAAAGTACCTCGGGGGGATGACAGAGTCAGTTCGCGTATTCTTCTCTGCTTCCGTGTCTCGATTGGTGTTCTGACTCGGTGCGTATCCAGGAAGCTGCCTGGGGAGAAGCTCCAGACGTTGCTGCGGGAGTTGCGGTCGTTCCTAGACGAGCTTCCTGATCACCTAGACGATGTCTGAGCGGTGCGGCAGCGCGTGGCGACCACCGCCGGATTGCTCGAGGGCGGCAGGGAGGGCACCTCCGACCCGTCACCCATTGCGGATGAGTTTGGAGATTGGAGCGTGTATTCGTGCGAATTTATGTCGGCGTGAAAGGACCACTTGGTCGTACCTAGCCACTTGGTCCACCACTTCCGTTTCCTAATCTCAATCTTCCTCCTCCGGTTGCGCAGAAGAGGCGCTCCTTCTGCTTCTTCGCGGCTGATAGAAATAAGATCATTGTCGATGGCATCTTCAACAACCTCATCGACCGATTCTCCGTGATCGAGCCCATCCGCGATAGGAGGTCCCGGGAGTGAGTCAGTGCAACTGACAATGGTTGGCAAGGCCGCCGGCTAGCGCTCAGCGCACTGACTCCAAAAGTCTTCACAACCCCGAGTCCGATTATTCCTCTTCGTAGTATCACGCGCCACCGGTGAACTTTGTAGATACAGTATTACGATAATACGTGACTCGGGCTCAATAATTCATGGGAATAACAATTTGGGCATTCCAGACTGGACTCATTCAACTTCTGATCAACCAGGAACCTTCACTGTTGTAATCAGGGCGCCCTTCCTCAGGCTGAGCTATGATAGTAATATTCTCTTTTTGTAGTAATAATGCAGCTGCGCGCATCATGGCGTACTGTACTACTTGACTAGCACCATCATCGGGTAAGGCCGGTCGGTGCGTGTGTATGTGCTCATTCGGTGGGTGAACGAAGCAATGCATACGCCTCCAAGTGGTCGTACTTGGACGAGCGCCGTTCGTTGGACGCTGAGCGGCACTGAGCCACGAGTGGCCGGCGCCTCGGTCCCAAGCCAGTTCCCATGCAATTTGTCTTGGCATTATGGCACCCGTGCAGATAGGAGGAGCGCCCATCGTTTGTTCACATAACAGGATGTCGTGTTGAAAGGCCCTAGCGCATTCGCCGCACCGTTGGCGTTGGGTGTGCACACACGGGCGGCCAGTGCTTCCCTTACCAGGTACGTGAATTTAGTACATGGCTCATGACCCTGAAGGGGCATCAATCAAAGCTGTGAGAAACACAAACACAACAAGCTCTAGTGCCACTCTACTAGAACATAAGGGACGTAAACCATGAATTAATCATAGCGAGCGGCCAGGGAACTTACTGTATAGTGACAAGACTTAACCTTCCAGGCACATGTATTACCAGATCATTTCCGTAATTTGATACCCAGGTATCAAGCGGTCATTCCAGATTAATTTATCGGCGGGCGTCGCTTGTGAAATGCCAGAGTAGTTACTATGTAGAAGGTGAGAGCTTTAGGAATACATCAGATGTCCAGAAGGAGATACAGCTTGAAATAAGGTTGTATCTATTCCTTCGGCTGTATTTCTCAAGACTGACAAGCCGGGAGACATACAAAGATTAGCACATTTGAGACAACCGCCCCTGTGTGAGAGTGAGTCAGTATGTCGAAGTCATTTTGTCTGACCAAGATAGCACGTCACCTAGTAATTATCTGATAAGTAAGAGCAACGTCCAACGCGACCTGCGTCAAAACGCCACATCGTGTTTAGTTTCACAGGCTGCAAGTGTCCGTTGAATGCGTATCGAGGGCGGTCCGGATGCACTCACCCCTGAAACGGCATATGCGGCGAAAAACGTCAGCTATTCGCGCGGCGACAACTGCGTGATCGACCACGGAGAGGCAGCAAACTGAGCCACGTCCTTCGGGGCATGGGGAAAAGGGCCAAGGCAGTCTTACAGAATAGGAGGTGTATTTGCCTTCCCAATGATGACTAGATGCATTGTTACGCCCAGAACCCAGTAGTCAACCATGGGATGATAGTGTCCAAGCGAGGCTTCTCAGGCTGGGCTGAGAAATCCTTACCAGGGGGACATAGCCAAAAGAGACAGAGCCTCGTTTCACAAGTCCTACGTGTACATATGAGGAACCAAAAGTCCGTAATGCATGTGTTCCCTGTATGAGTCAAGAGGATGTTGCTCTGCTGACGTCACAATGGGTGGTCCCGATATTATGGAGATGACTGTGTCCGGAGGCCTGGGTGGTGCGAAGGTGCGACAATCAGTTTAGAGATATGGAACATGCGAAAGTAGTATCTGCACGTCGGAGACGTAGTCCTTCCGAAGATTGTCGGCCAACTAGAGGTAACTTGGTTGGCGCGTGATTCAACGACCGATGACTGATAGAGCTTGACCTCGGCTGCCACAACAATAACAAACCATTGCAAAATGCCACCTGTGCCTCTCACAGAAATGAAGAACTCGCGTGCTGGACAATACACTTGTATGCGCGCACTTTGCTCATGGTCCTCAGGCTGGCGAGACCCGTCGTGTCACCTCAGTTGTAAGTTATGTCTTTGTGCGGACGATGCCCACAGCTCTGTCAGAAGCAAGTTGAATCTTGGTGCGGTGCAAAATTTGAAAGCTGGCATGGCCGGGTGAACAAAATGGCGAGAAGTCTTCGTCGTCATCCCGCTACTCCGTGCTTCGTGGGGGAAAGGGGTGAGGTGGTTCAGCTGGCCTGGTCAACACAGAAGACCGGAAGAAATTATTCAAACCCCTGCAACGAGAAAGATCCGATAGAGGCGACGTCCAACGCGTGTCATACCACTCCTCTGCTCCTCGTCTACAAGGACTCTGCGTGCGAAGGAAGCGCGCTGGGAGATTGAGAGTTTGGGGACTCGGAGTTCAACGATTGTCTTCTCATGATGTGGAACGGATATGACGATGGAGCCGACTAGCCACATCTACGAGGAACCGCTCGTGGGCGCACTGACAACATTACGGATAACTCGTTCTACGGGGACCCTGTTGTTGGTATGCGGTTGGTACGCGAAGGAATAGAAATGGCATTAAACCTATGTGAAATCTGTGAGTGACCGTCGCAGTCATGGAATTGCTCGTGCCAGCTGGCGTCGTGCCTCTGGGTCTTGTATTCACACTCCGATGAGTTAGCCACATAATCACGGTAGTCAAGCATCAGCATGTTCCTCGTAACCTACTATTCCGCAACAAATGATCATATACAGATAACTACTGCTATTGATGGAAGCTTGACTTCTTCGAGTAGAATCTCTC
>WTXC01000415.1:0-14328 GCA_022496195.1 Lactifluus subvellereus | reverse complement strand
TAGATGACACGTCAATGTCAGCGCCATAGAAACAGGCCCATCAAACTTACCTGACGGAGCTTCAATGCACGATCGGCATGGAGTGAGCCGATCCCATCGAACGTTGCTGTGGAGGGGGATCCTGAGGGCTTCGTGAACCTTGCATTTGATTTGGAGATTCTCGAAATATTCAATTCGTTGTCCTGAAGCTTGAATCTGAAGAGGGAATGAGAAAAGCAAAAGATAGAAAACCAGGATCGTACATACCTTGATAGCAATGGTGCGAATCGATGCAATTACATCCAATGACCCCCCAAGTACACGGTTTCCAGGTAGGGACGGATCGTATTCCCATATGGCTGTTGCGTTTTCAATCGCAGCGATCTTGGTGATATGGCTCATCACGGTGACATTGGCGATGTTGACGACATGTGCAAAGCACCTGGATGGTGTTAGTACGCAATTGTGCAAATGGAGATCGACAACTTGCGGGAGCTGGTTTTCAGACGCATTCCAAGAATTGTATCCACAGCGATCATGGAGAGTTTCAATAGTTTCGCAGGTGGTGTTATTGTTTGAGGTATTGTCGAGCATCACATTGTAAAGCTGTCAAGTTGGCACGTCCAATCAGATCTATGAATTCCTTATCAGATCACCCACCTTTGATCCGTTTTCGCTACAGATCCCCACCCGGTCACACAAACCAACAAAGTACTGCCCTAGATTCCAACCGCTGTGATCTCCTGAAACTGGCTGGAACCCAACCACTTCTGAGCACAATGTCCATTTCTGGTCCTTCACATCAATCCAGTGTGCCGTCATTCCCAGAAACGATGCCTTTGTATTGTCTGCTGTCCAACCATCGGCAGTTGACGAGATTTTGCCAGGTGCGGCCTGTATCTCCAGTGAGTAGCAGATACACAGTAGTTCGGCCGCTTACCAAAATTTCGCCTTTGAGCATTTTCAACCATTTGACAAACTCGTTGTGGATATACTTGCCCACCTCATGCATACTCGGCAAGTCATAACGTACGGTCCTTGGCCTCATTGTGACGAGACAGTTCCGGAACAGAGTGTTTTCTGTGATCATGAGTGCCTTTTCATTCCAATGTCAACAATATCAATACTGAGAATTTCGAGAGTGTTACCTGGTCACCACACGCAATGAACTGTGATACTGCGTGCAAGATTCCATCACGAGTGAACTCCTGGGGCACATTCCGTTTCTCAAGTGCCGCGTCAAGTGTCATTTGTTTCATTCCCTTTGCCTTCTTCTCATCCTGCATCTTCTTCCACAACCGTCGAGGGATCGCATGGTGATTCTCAGGTATGTTCCCCTCTTTGCAACGCTCCTTGTAGAGTGTGTAGTGTTGACGTATATGTGCTCGACAGGTCGAATTTCCTCCAGTGAAAAAGGCCTTTCTTTGTCCCTTTTCCTTGAGGGCCGCTCTTCCGCATCATGAGTTTTCCTATTTTGCTCTCATATCCAAGTCTATTACTTACCTGCATGGTATACACCATCTTCCCTTCAGCGTCTCAGTGTTGTTATTTTTCTTGAACTTGACATCTACGTGTTCCGAAAATATCGTCAAGAGATCTTTGGTTGTCACGGTTACAAGGGACCGTGGCTCTAAGTGAGCGCGTCGTTCGGGGTCACGTGATTGTGTGGATGTATCACGTGTTCTTGCCATGGCTCGCTATGGTCATGGGGATCAGGGTCACGGACTCACTGTGGTAACGTGACATTCATGGCACGCTGTGGTCACGAGGGTATCAAGGTGGGCCGAGATGCCCGAGTACTTGGTTCCGGTAGGTGCGCCTTAAAGCACCTGTTTGGCAACGTTCCACGTGTTATAGCACACGATGACAAGCTTCGATGTGGCTTACTAAGCCGGAGCGGTGGTAGAGACGAAAAGAGAAGGTTGTTGCCACCAAGGTCTGATTGGGTAATCAACTTGTATTGGAGACAAAGTTGAGACTGGGGATTCCAGCTCAACTTCCTACAGTTCTTATAGTACTACTCCCTAGTCACTATGAGTCGTAAGTAAGAGTCAGTAGTACTCAATAAGAGTCACTACTATGAGTCACGTATCAGTCAGTATCAGTCACTAGCGAGCGACTCATAGGGAGTCGCTCTGAGTCACGTCGCAGTCACAAGGAGTCAGGCATCACATGACATACGGTCATGTGATAGGTAAGGAAGTCAGCGTGTCGCATGACATAGAGTCATGTGACAGTACAGGTCATGTGTCAGCTCGCGAAGCAAAAGATAGAGACGTGAAAGCAAGGGCCAGAAACTGTAACACCACCCCCTCTTCTAGGCGGGTGTGCCATCACTCGCCAGTCCAGTCCATAGCTGTACAGTAAGCAGTCATAGGATTCGTAAAAGTCCTCACTGTGGTTCAAGAAAGGAGTCCCAGTCCAAGTCCTCGCCATAAATAAGCTGCGCGCGTTCCAAGTCCACAACACTTCCTTCCTCCTCATAGCCAAAGTCCAAGTTCTTCATGATGCCCGATACAGGGCAGACCGCACCTATATGTTGGTGCCCAACATGGACACCACAGCGGGTTAGTTGGCACTTGAGGTGAGGCGTGGTGCAATCGAAGCCCCAATGCCCATTCTGGTTGCAGAAACCGCAGAGCTGCCATAATGGGCAGTTCTCATATTTGTGGTCCGTGCCATCGGACCTGCACCTCCCACAATAGAAGGTGGTCATCTTGCGGCGTGGTTTTGTTTTCTTCCCTACTCCTCGGGTTGCCCTAAGACAACGACGCCTCCTTGATGCTGTAATACTGAGGTCGCCGGGACGTGCGCAGTCCCTATGCTCATCACGAAGCCCCTGCTGTTCACCATAGGGTGCAGCACGACTCCAGCTCACCCATGGGTGAGTCCAGGTTGAGCTGCCAAAATACTCATGGGAAACTTGAACCACGGATCCGAGTACTTGATTCCCACAGCTCATGCCGGCTCCGAGTTTGGATTTTGGAGCTAGCGGTTTACTCGCAAGTAACCCGGGCCCACAATCGCATTTGCATTGGGAAGTAGTTGAACTAACTACCTATGGATCATGCACGGATTCTTGCTTGGTCTTTGTCTTTACCGATGTCAGACTCACTTAAGAAATGCAAAAGAAGCGACAAGCAAACGTTCGATGAGCGTTTCCAGACTAAAACCCGAACTAATGAGCAAGTCTTAGGTGAGTCCAATAAGCTAATCACCATTTGCTCTAGCTGATTGGTTCTTTATAGCAGCACAGCTGAAGTCCTGGAGATCAGGCGTGTATACGCACTTCAAGGATCCTATCATCATCAAGGAAGATGGCATCGTCAAGTATAAATTCGTTTGTAAGACGTGCGTCATCTCTTTTGTCTTGAAGCTTCCTGCTCACTTTATGACAGACACCCATCGCAATTTCTGGTTCGGGCTCGCAGTAATGACTCCACCAGTAATCTCGTTCGACACGCCAATGAATGTGATGGGAAATGCGTCCCCGAAGACCAGGCTATCATGGCATTTGCTCAGGGCTTGAACTATAGCAAGCCTGCTTTTCATTACCTTGCCACTGTCTGGGTCACCACATGTCATCGCCCATTCAAAATCATCGACGATGAGCCCCTTCAGCAAATGTTTAAGATGCTCTATTCGAGGGTTGAGACGCCATCAGCCTCTACCGTGGCGCGGGACATACGAGAAGTCCACTCAATCGCGTGGAGGAATGTTGGCAAGGTACTGCAGGTATGATTTCCGATTCCTCTCATCTCTTAAGCTTAAAGTGTGGTAGGCCCATCCAGGAAAACTTCATGTTAGCTTCGATGGGTGGACATCGCCGAACGTTTTCTCATTCCTCGGCATTATCGTTCACTATGTCAAAGATGGAAAATCCGTCTCATTTATTCTCGATTTCATTAAATGAGTACAGTCTTTCTTTTTATTACATCGTTCCCATTTCTTTTCTAGGCTGAGCAAAGGCCATTCCGGCGAGTACCTCGCTGAAGAAATGCACAAATGCCTTCAAGAATTCGGCATCGACAATAAGGTGCGTCAAGACGTACAGTACTTCGTCTACCTTATACTCACCCTTTTTTTGACAGATTCTAGGTCAGGCGTGCGACAATGCTTCCAACAATGACACCATGCTCTCTGAGCTTGAGCTTCTATTGCCCGGATCTGCAAGTGGGGTCCATACCCGTATCCGCTGTATCTGTCATATTCTCAACCTCGTTGTAAAGGTAGGAAATATTTTTTTAGTTCAATTGGTATTTACATGTCACGATTCAGGCTGTCCTTTCCCAATTCACATCAAACGCTTCTCGAGGTTCTGCTTTAGAGACAGACGGCGCTGGCGCACTCAGTGATGATGATCTTGATGAAGAAGACATGGAAGCGGTGGTAGAGTCAGACAAGGATAGGATGGAGAGTGATGCGATCGAGATTGATGAAGTCATCTTGGACTCAGACGAACTGTTTGTTCCGGAGGAAGAGATCGCCCTGGGGAGGGCTGCCTTGAATAAGGTGAGTTGTTGAGTGACTCGAGCCGGATAAGGTCATCTAATACATGTTTTCATTTCACCCAGATCACGAAGCTTGCGAAACGAATCTTTCATAGCCCCATTCTCCGAGACGACCTTGCTGCGTGCTGCGCAAAAGCGAAGATCGAGCCAAAGTTGATCAAGCGCTCTGTCCCCACTCGCTGGAACACTGTTGCGGAGATGATAAACTCTGCAGCTTATCTCCGCCCCGCACTTGACAGGCTAACTGACATGGATCACCATAACGCTGTCACGAAAACCTCTCTCCGTCGCCTCAAACTAACGAAGGAGGAATGGGGCCTCCTGATGGAGTTACAACCGATTCTCTCAGTGCGTCACTAACCTTTTCTTCTCTAATTATCTTATCGTCTATCTTTAGCATTTCCTCCAAGCAACGCTTCGCATGTCACAGAAACGGATCCCGCTACTGCATGAAGTCATCCCTGTCATCGATATCCTCACTGAGAAGCTGGAAGATGCCATAGAAAATGATCATCTTATGTCTGTGGTGAAGGGCAGTGCTGTGCGAGGGCTGACGGTGCTGAATAAGTACTACAGCAAGACAGATTCCTCGATTATGTATCGAATTGCGATGAGTAAGTCCATGCCAGTGTCTTGATTGGGGGTTTTCATTCTGATATCCTCTCGATTGGTTACTAGTACTTAATCCCCGATACAAGCTGGTATATTTTACCAAGAAGAATTGGCCCGAAGAATGGATCGAGGCGCTAAGTCCGTCCTTCGGGAGGAATGGAATGCCCACTACAAGCCTGTTGACGCCACACAAGGAGCTGCGTCAAACAATGTGAATGACAAGAATAGTCTCTTCGCTGAGCTGGATGACTTTGGCCCGACATGCACCCAAGATGAACTTGAGGACTACCTCGCATCGCCTACAATCGTGGTGCAGGATCCTCTTATGTGGTGGCATACACTTGGTGATAGTCCGCTGGCGAGGATGGGCCGAGACTTCATGTCAGTGCCTGGTATGTGATTTCAGATCACCTTTTTAATACTTGGTATAGTAATTCCTTTCAATTTCACTTAGCCTCGTCTTGTGATGTCGAACGCGGGTTTTCACGGGGAGGTCTGACTGTCACCAAGCTTCGGCATCAGCTTTCCGATCATTCAACACGAGCAGCTACAGTTGTGAACTCATGGCACACATTTCCAGGCCTCATTCCTGAAGCCGAAATCATTCAAACATTCAAAGATAAACCACGACGTCAGAGGCCAGGCTCATCATCTTTGGCGTCTCAAGCACAGGGAGAACTAGATAGCATAGCACTTGATTCGGAGGATGACGGGGACGATTGATAAATGGACTTTATAACTACAAGCATACAAGTACTGTCTTTTTTACCTGGCACTCTAGAGCGAAGGAAAACCTAAGAGCGAATGAAAACTATCACCACGTGCCAAACATGACGTTGAGGCCGCACGACTATTTTCTTCCAGTCTCAACCGTGTGTACACCTCCCTGCCTGTCCAGTCTCCTCCCTCAAGGACTTCTGTGTTGGCCACTAGCACTGACCACTCGAAGACCAAGCTACTTCCATTGCCCTCTCTGCCAGCATTCCTTGCCATCGGGTTTGGTGACGACACTGTCATCCTTTATTGCCACCGCCACCTGGACCACTCCCTGCCAGTGGGCGGCACTGCTGCCCATGTGGGACCTGCTGTTGGTGCAGACGCCAAACCGACCAAGATGTGCCATCTCTGTAAGAACATGCAGGATGCCATTCAGAACACAGCTTCCCACCTCCTCGCCACCATTGGAATCAGCAGTCCCTCAGCATCCATCACCACGCCTGTGCCTGAAGGCAGCATCACTCGGGTTCATATCACCCATCACCATCTTGTCCCCATTCCTGCAATCCAACCTACATTCATCTCAGGCTCCATGGCTTCCTGCCTCCTCACCGCCATTGGAATCAGTGGTCCCTCAGCGTCCATCACCAGGCTCCATGGCTTCCTGCTTCCTCGCCACCGTTGGAATCAGCGGTCCCTCAGCGTCCATCACCACGCCTGCGCCTGAAGGCAGCATCACTTGGGTTCATCTCACCCATCATCATCTTGTCCCCATTCCTGTGATCGAACCTACATTCGTCTCAGGCTCCACAGCTTCCTGCCTCCTCGGAGTCCTCACCACCATTGGAATCAGCGGTCCCTCAGCGTCCATCACCACGCCTGCGCCTGAAGGCAGCATCACTCGGGTTCATCTCACCCATCATCATCTTGTCCCCATTCCTGCGATCGAACCTACATTCATCTCAGGCTCCACGGCTTCCTGCCTCCTCGGAGTCCTCGCTGCCATTGGAATCAGCAGTCCCTCAGCGTCCATCACCACGCCTGCACCTGAAGGCAGCATCACTTGGGTTCATATCACCCATCATCACCTTGTCCCCGTTCTTGTGATCGAACCTACTTTCGTAGGTTCCCAGGTTCCCACCTCCTTGCCGCCATTGGAATCAGCGGTCCCTCAGTGTCCATCACCACGCCTGCACCTGAAGGCAGCATCACTCGGGTTCATATCACCCATCATTATCTTGTCCCTGTTCCTGCGATCGATGCTACTTTCATCTCAGGCTCCACATCGCTTACTGCCATTCCAAAACCCCACATCGTGCATGGGTCCCCCCCGGATAAGTGAACAACCAAACCTTGCGATCACCATGACCACCACTTCTCCCCTTCAACAAGCCATCCTAATCGCTCAACAAATGCACCAGTATCAGACTGGGGTACAGCACATCCGAGATGAGACGAGCGTGACCATGACCGTGACGATCCCAGGCCTGATCCACATTCCTCAGCCTGCCCAACCTCCACTGCGCCGCCACCGACATGTTCACCCCTGCAAGGTGTGGACCCTGGAAGATGATTTAAGTGATGTTCAAAGAGCCGCGCGTGCTAAGACGACAAGGGGTGGAAGGGTCCAGGTAGAGGGTAGAGTCGTGTTGTGGAATGTGGAGATCAATGCGGGGGTCAGTACGGGCACCATGTACGCGGCTGAGTAGGATTTCACCACACCTCTATGTTGTAGATAATATAATAACAGCTCAGAAATATATATAAGTTTGAATGATCCATGGGCCACCCACAGGTACTCATAGGTACCTGGGACCCATGGGCCATCCGTGCGGCTCCAAGTACCTGTCACGAGTCGCGGCTCATCCGTGGGAACATACTCGTACGGATCCGAGTATTGATTTTGAGAATTGTGAAACTTGTGGGTTCGGCTCTGGATCGAGTATGAGTAGAGTTGTGCTGCACCCTAATCGACGCTGCCAACACCCTCACGAGAGGTGGCATTCCTCTTGTTTTCAAACCGTTGCCCCTCCCTCACGACAAAGGCAAGATAGAGAGGGTTCTGTCTGTTTTCCATCTGGCCAACCCCCACTCTTGCTGCAAACACGAGACCGATTTGAACAGAAGGGTTGGGCTCTAGCTTTGTTTTCTTTTTTTTGTAGTTTTTTTCCCTGCTAAAGTCTTTGACGATGATCATATCACCCACGCGCCCCCACTAGCACATTCCCCGTGTGCCTGCACGCCGCCCGTGTGCCCGCACATCACTCGCATGCACGCACGTCGCCCGTGCCCGGTCACCCACCACGCACCCCGCCCGCATTTACGCACACTGCCGAGACCACTCACACAGCCCCCGTATGCCGGATTATGTTAATAAATACAATAGGATAAATATCTTGTACTTTATGTTTTATGAATAATACTATCTTTAGCCCCCTCCCCCCTCCCTCACTTCAACTGTGAGTTGGAGGGGCTGGACCACGCTGCATACCGCCATGCAGCCGCGATACCGCCATGCCGCCTCAAATCGCAGATCGCCCGCACGCCTGCAACTCATGTGGGCGCGCACACCCACACACATGCCCGCCCGCATGCCCGCAGATCGCCCGCCCGCCCGCCCGCACGCACGCACGCACGCACACCGATAGAGTCATCTGAGAAGCCGCTCTTTCATGGCTCATCTGCGGCTGTGGCGATATACAAGGCTCGTGGGAATATTTCGGAGGAGAATGAGGATGGCTTTGGGGGTGGCACAGAGGAGGACATTGGGCGTGCATTGGTAATGATGCATGCGGAGCATATAGTACCAGGGCACCGATCTGCAGCTTGAGGGCTCAGAGTGAAGAGGTGCCCCAGAACTTCGTTGATAAGGTCTATCATGATTCTCTGAAAATGGCCTGCATGCTACTTTCCAACTTTCAGCTTGTTTTGGCTTTTCCACAACTTTTTTCTACTTAATTACTTTCCGGCAACATGACCAAGCAAGCTTTTGGTTGAATCTAGGTTCCTTTTCAACTTACGGACTTTTCATACTTTTTCAGCTCGTACGAGCTAGTACGAGCTAGTACGAGCTCGTACAAGTCAAAAAAAGTTATATGCAGGTTTGCCGATGCACACTCCTTCAAACTCAGTCAAATCTCAGCCACACTCCTTCAATCTCAGCACAAAACTCAGCCACACCTTTCGAAAATTTCCCCCACTTTCGAAAATTGGCCCCACCCTGCGAAAATTGGCCTCTCTGTCAACACAGGGCTATTATCTCTTCACACAAGGTCTGTCCCCTCTCTCTTTAACACTAAAACCTATTTCTAAATGTCCTTTTTCTCTTTTTCAGTCTCTTTGCCCACATATTGGTGTGTTTCCTGCCTTTTCATTGCATAAAATGTTTTTTCATATGTTTTTCCTCTTTTTTAGACTTTTTTGCCTTTCACCCTACTCTGCGCCTTCACAGCTTATCCTTGGCCCCTCTGCCCACCTCTAGGACCCATTCTTCCTTTGATAACAGGTGAGTTTCCTACCTTTTTGATGCATAAATATGTTTTTTCATATGTTTTTCCTCTTTTTTAGACTTTTTTGCCTTTCACCCTACTCTGCGCCTTCACAGCTTATCCTTGGCCCCTCTGCCCACCTCTAGGACCCATTCTTCCTTTGATAACAGGTGAGTTTTCTACCTTTTTGATGCATAAATATGTTTTTTCATATGTTTTTCCTCTTTTTTAGACTTTTTTGCCTTTCACCCTACTCTGCGCCTTTACAGCTTATCCTTGACCCCTCTGCCCACCTCTAGGACCTATTCTTCCTTTGATAACAGGTGTGTTTCCTACCTTTTTGATCCATAAATGTGCCTTTTCTTATGATTTTTTCCACTTTTTTAGCCTTTTTCACATCTCTTGACCTTCACAACTTCTCTTTGACCTCTCTGCCTATCCTCCTATTATAAAAGGTGTGTTCCCTATTTTTTTTTTGATGTGTGAATGTATTTTTTAATTGTTTTCTTTTTTTCTTTTTTAGCCTTTTTGACGTGATCATGCCAGCCACTCCTCCCCCTTCTCCTGTTGCTCCCACCACACCTCTTACTTCTCCCCAGTGTAGTCAGCATGCTGCACGCCATCATGAGCGTAGCCAGCGTCTCATGGGTTCTCCTGAGCAGCGTAGGGTGCCTGCTGCTGCTGTGCCTGCTCCTATGCCTGCGCCTGCTTCTGTGCCTGCTTCTGTGTCTGCATCTGTGCCTGTGCCTGTGCCTGCACCTGTGCCTGCTTTTAATGGGCAGAGATATCATAATTTGCCACCTAATTTAGTTGCAGCACTGGCAGCTCTTCCCCCATTGATACCTCTACGCCACGCTGCCTCCCATGCTCAGCTGGCAGCTGTTCCTCCTCCTGTACCCCCACCACGCTCCATCTCTGTTGCTCCTCAGATTTTGAACCCTGCTCAACTGGCAGCTGCATATGCTGCACTTCCACCTCTTCATCCTCAACAATTTAACCCTATTCCCTTTGTTCCTGCTCCTGCTCCTGCACCTGTGCCTGCTGCTCCTGTGCCTGCTCCTGCTCCTGCTCCTCCCCCTGCTCCTCCCCCTCTTCACCCTCTTCCTAACCCTGTAGGTTTTAAAATTATCTATATTCTCAAATATTCTTAGTAAATTATTTTTAGCTTCCTATTGTGTTACGGCTCGACGGGCCGTGAGCACGACTTGTGCGACTTGGGCGGGCATGGGCAAGAGCGAGCACGTGCGAGGCAATGAGCACATGGTCCTGAGCATGACACTTCCGGTGGTCACGTCGACGCGAGAGTGAAGCTAAGTTCTTCGGAGTAGGGCGAGCATGTGACTTGGTGCGAAGACCCAAAGCTAAGTCGTTGCAGCCGACTTAGAGAGGCGTGAGAGCGAAGCAGTGCCTTGCTGAGCGATGAGCGCGAAAGGCAACTTGAAGCGGCAAGTTCAAGTAGGGGCAGATGGCTTAGAGCGGCGAGCTCAAGTGAGGAGGCAAGACATCGAATTGAAACGAAGTCAAGCTTAGGGCTTGACTCTACGCAAACTAAGGCCCTTATATAGGCCTGGTACAGGGGAGTCACATGCTACTACTACCGAGTCATAACGAAGGTAGTGGAGTAGTCCGCTAAGTATAGTACCAGCCCCACAGGCCACTGTGGAGCGGGATGAGTCACGATCGAGTCAGGGCTAAATATAGTATGCGCTCCACGTCCAGTGGAGCGCAACGAGTCATAGCTGTCAGGTCTAGAACATGGGCGAGACGCAGGCTAGGTATCGTAGCGAAAGAGAAAGAGACGGTCCGCTCAGTCCGCAAGGGAGATCGTAACAGTACGCCCTCCCCTAAGGGACAGCTGCCACGCTGTTAGTCCGAAGTGGCAGGCTCACCGGATAAGGCTCGTCCGGCATCGTTGGCATCGGGGGAGGACTCGGGGGACAGGGCGCTTGCGCGGAGGGCATGGATGGCGGCACGTTCGCGACGGGCAGGGGGCGTGCATTCATGAAGTGGACGTGCGGCGGCACGTGGACGGGGAGGGTGGGGACGATGTCTGTCTGGTGAGTAGCTGGGCGCCCCCGCATGAAGTAGGACATAGAGGGGAGGATGGGGCGCTCCAGGATTTGGTCCAGCTTGGGCCCAATGCGCGACATGACCGCGGCTTCGTACAGGCGCACCTCAATGCCACGCAGCTCATCCCTGAGCTTATGGCGGCAGCGGACTAGGTCAGCGTCCCTCTGCAGTTGGAGGGCGGTATACTCGACTCGTCGTTCCGGGGTGGTCAGCAGGTGGTGGTATTCCTGCTCAATCTGGAAGTGGAGTTTGCGCACCACGGTGCGATACCTGTGGATCTCAGCAACAACTCCCTGGTCATCAAGCCGTCGACGAGCCTGTCAACATGGCGGCGGAACTGGTGGCTGCCCTCCAGGGCAAAGAGGTCCCAGTCGTCTACGGCTGGGAGGTGAGCGTCGGGGCACGGTTTAGCATGGAGGGGCTCAGCGAAGATGTGGGACGTCGGCGTCAGGCGTCCCAGATGAGAGGCTCGTCGAGGAAGGGTAGATGGGCGTAGAACGTGGCGGGGACTAGTCGATTGTTGTGATCGGGGACAAGGACAACGTTCCGTTCACTTGGATTGTCGACAAGTCGATTCCATCGCAAGAAATAACCATTGTAGCCGAGCGTGTCGTCCGGCTGACCGTGGCCTGGATTCCCTCGGGCACTGTGGGCGCGTGGAGTTGTGGTGCGGGGCTCTCTTCCTTGATTGGTGTGGGCGGCGGCGACGTCTGCGTAGCTACGGAGGATAGGAGGGGCTGGGAGCCGCGTCGGAAGCGCGGCGGGCGTTCCAATGGCAGCGACGTTTGGCGGCTGCAAAAGCTGGAAGGCGCTGGCAAGGTCATCGTCCGTACCTCGTCTAATGGATGTGGAAATAGCGGGGGCATCGACCCCGGTCGGCGAAGTGGGGGCACGGGAGTTGGCGGTCGCTGTGTCGCTGCTCGAGATGGGGGAGGCGCTCCAGGTGGTGTGGCCGTCGTCCATCTTAATGGGGGCGTTGCAGACTCCACAGAAATTATCAGCGGAGAGGGGGTGGTCGAAGTTGGCACAGCTGTGGAGATCAGGGAGTGGAGAAGCTCGCTCAGGAATTGGTCCGCCTGTTCTTCTATCATTGGCAGTCCACTCGGTGTTGCTGCTGGCCTTGCTGCTGTCATCGCTGCTGCTGTCGTCGCCTCGCATGGTGAATACCCTGGTGGCGATACGGACCTGTACGGGGCGCGGCGCGTCGCCATTCTTCGAGATGGAGGGTGTTGGCGAGTCCGGGGCGATGGGGGCTTCCCTTCCTTTCCCTTTGTCGGCGAGTTGGTTTTTCTGCGAGCCATCGGAGGACATGAGCGAGGAGTAAGCTGGTGGGGGTGTGCTGGGCGTGGTAGAGGCAAGAGAGGGGGATGATGACTTGAGGGCGGCCAGGGCATGTCTTATATAGGCTTTCCTTATCGCTGTGGGGTTATCTCGGTGGAACTGGCGGACTAGGTTCAGTGAATTTTTCAGGTTCTTCCGAGGTTCCCACGTGTCTTCTGCTGCGGAGTACCCTTCCATCTGACTCGGTACTGTGGTTGCTTTGTTCTTCCAAATGTGGTATTCTAGAATGGCCTCAACTTCGTACTCTGCTTCTCCATCGATAACGTCAGGAGGTGGTTCTGTGAAGTTGGGGCCATGCTCTTTAGTTTCTATGTATGGAGTGAGGAGACTGGCATGGAACACGTCATGGACACGACGTAATTTCCACTGAGGGGGAATTGCGATTCGGTATACTACTGGGGAGATGACGTCAGTGATCTGGAAGGGGCCATAGTGCCTTTGCGCGAGTTTTGCGCTTGGCTGGGTGATGTGGATGTTCCTTCCATCAAGCCAGACCTTCTGTCCTTTCGCGAATGGCTTAAATCGCGCTAACAAGGGTCTAGGCATTGGTAATGGCGGTCTGCGCTGATATCCGTCCTTGATGAACAAGGTCTAGGCGTTCTTGGAGTGACGGCATTTTCTCGGATCGCTGTGGCTGGTGGGCGCGTGGGATATGCCCCATGAGGAGTTGGAAAGGTGCCTGCTTGGTAGTGCTGCTGGGCCAGGCGTTGTGGACATATTGGGCAATGGGCAGGAGGGCGGACCAGTTGTTCTGCTGGTGGTTTACGTAGATGCGGAGGTACTGCTCGAGCCACTGGTTAGTTCGTTCGGACTGTCCATCTGTCTGGGGATGGTATGTGGTGCTAATGTTCTGCTCAATCCCCAGCATCTTGCATAGCTCTCGTGGGAAGTGTGAGGCGAAGTGTGTTCCTCTATCGCTAATGATTTTTCGGGGAATGCCGTAGTGGGGGAACACATGCTTGGCATATAACGTGACGAGTTCTGGTGCTGTCATTGCTTCGTTGCAGGGGATAAATATAGCTGCCTTTGAGCAGTCATGGTCGGTGATCGTAAGGATGGAGTCGAATCCTTCTGATGGGGGCAGCTTAACAATTAGATCAAGGGCGATGGTCTCGAATGGTAAGGCGTTTGGGTGGTCGTTATGGGCATAAAAGGCGGTGCGGCTTGGTGGTGTTTACTTTGGTGGCTTGGCAGGTGGCGCAGCCTTTGACATAGGCGAGGACGGTCTGCTTCATGTTGGGCCACCAGTAGTCTTTGGCGATGAGTAGGCAAGTTTTTAGAATTCCGGGGTGCCCGGCGGTTGGCGAATCATGGTATAGAGAGATCACTCCCCTCCTAAGGTCATTGTCTGCCACGACAACTAGGCGGTTAGCATGCCACCAGCCTCCCCGGGGCGCGTTCGATGGGGTAGGTGGAGGCCCAGGTGGCCAGGGTGTCTTTTGGTCATTTTGGAGGGTAAGGTGCGGTCCTCAAGGTCGACACTTGTTGCGGCGTTAGTAAATAGGGCGGGGGTAGGGCAAGGACTTCGGCATTGTCCTGGCCAGCATGATCAAAGTCTGGGTGGCGAGAGAGAGCATCTGCCTTGTTGTGGCCCCTGGGCGGTGTATAAG
>WTXC01000414.1:0-14339 GCA_022496195.1 Lactifluus subvellereus | reverse complement strand
AGCAGAACAACCGGTCCGCCCTCCTGCCCATTGCCCAATATGTCCACAATGCCTGGCCCAGCAGCACTACCAAGCAAGCGCCTTTTCAACTCCTCATGGGACATATCCCACGCGCCCACCAGCCACAGCGATCCGAGAAAATGCCGTCGCTCCAAGAACGCCTAGACCTTGTCCATCAAGGACGAATATCAGCGCAGACCGCCATTACCAATGCCCAGACCCTTGTTAGCACCAGAAAGGGAGCGCAATTTAAGCCATTCACAAAAGGACAGAAGGTCTGGCTCGACGGAAGGAACATCCACATCACTCAGCCAAGCGCAAAACTCGCTCAAAGGCGCTACGGCCCCTTCCAGATCACTGACGTCATTTCCCCAGTGGTATACCGAGTCGCAATTCCCCCTCAGTGGAAATTACATCGCGTCCATGACGTGTTCCATGCCAGTCTCCTTACCCCGTACGTAGAAACCAAAGAGCATGGCCCCAACTTCACAGAACCGCCTCCTGACGTCATCGACGGAGAAGCAGAGTACGAAGTCGAGGCCATTCTAGAATACCGCACATATGGAAGAACAAAGCAACCGCAGTACCGAGTCAGATGGAAAGGGTACCCCACAGCAGAAGACACGTGGGAACCTCGGAAGAACCTGAAAAATTCACTGAACCTAGTCTGCCAATTCCACCGAGATAACCCCACGGCGATAAGAAAAGCGTATATAAGACATGCCTTGACCGCCCTCAAGTCATCATCCCCCTCTCTTGCCTCTACCACGCCCAGCACCCCCCCACCAGCTTACTCCTCGCTCATGTCCTCCGATGGCTTGCAGAAAAACCAATTCGCCGACAAAGGGAAAGGAAGGGAAGCCCCCGTCGCCCCGGACTCACCCATGCCCTCCATCTCGAAGAATGACGACGCGCCACGCCCCCTACAAGTCCGCATTGCCACCAGGGTATTCACCGTGTGAGGCGACGACAGCAGCAGCGACGACAGTAGCGAGGCCAGCAGCAACACCGAGTGGACCGCCAACGATAGAAGAACAGGCGGACCAGTTCCTGAACGAGCTTCTCCGCTCCCTGACCTCCACAGCTGTGCCAGATTTGACCACCCCCTCTCCGCCGATAATTTCTGTGGAGTCTGCAACGCCCCCATTAAGATGGACGACGGCCACGCCACCTGGAGCGCCTCCCCCGTCTCGAGCAGCGACACAGCGACCGCCAACTCCCGTGCCCCCACTTCGCCGACCGGGGTCGATGCCCCCGCTATTTCCACATCCGTTAGACGAGGTATGGACGATGACCTTGCCAGCGCCTTCCAGCTTCTGCAGCCGCCAAACGTCGCTGCCACCAGAATGCCCGCCGCGCTTCCGACGTGGCTCCCAGCCCCTCCTATCCTCCGTAGCTACGCAGACGTCGCCGCCGCCAACACCAATCAAGGAAGAGAGCCCCGCACCACAACTCCACGCACCCACAGTGCCCGAGGGAATCCAGGCCACGGTCAGCCGGACGACACGCTCGGCTACAATGGTTATTTCTTGCGATGGAATCGACTTATCGACAATCCAAGTGAACGGAACGTTATCCTTGTCCCCGATCACAACAATGACTAGTCCCCGCCACATTCTACGCCCACCTACCCTTCCTCGACGAGCCTCTCGTTCTGGGACATCTGACGCCGACATCCCACATCTTCGCTGAGCCCCTCCATGCTAAACCGTGCCCCGACGCTCACCTCCCAGCCGTAGACGACTGGGACCTCTTTGCCCTGGAGGGCAGCCACCAGTTTCGCCGCCATGTTGACAGGCTCGTCGATGGGCTTGATGACCAGGGAGTTGTGGCTGAAATCCACAGGTATCGCACCATGGTGCGCAAACTCCATTTCCAGATTGAGCAGGAATACCACCACCTGCTGACCACCCCGGAACGACGAGTCGAGTATACCGCCCTCCAACTGCAGAGGGACGCTGACCTAGTCCGCTGCCGCCATAAGCTCAGGGATGAGCTGCGTGGCATTGAGGTGCGCCTGTACGAGGCCGCGGTCATGTCGCGCATTGGGCCCAAGCTGGACCAAATCCTGGAGCGCCCCATCCTCCCTTCTATGTCCTACTTCATGCGGGGGTGCCCAGCTACTCACCAGACAGACATCGTCTCCACCCTCCCCGTCCACGTGCCGCCGCACGTCCACTTCATGAACACACGCCCCCTGCCCGTCCGCGAACGCGCCGCCATCCATGCCCTCCGACGCAAGTGCCCTTGCCCCCCAGAGTCCTCCCCCAATGCCAACGACGCCGGACGAGCTTTATCCGGTGAGCCCGCCACCTCGGACTAACAGCGTGGCAGCTGTCCCTTAGGGGAGGGCGTACTGTTACGCTCTCCCTTGTGGACTGAGCAGACCGTCTCTTTTCTTCTTTTGTTACGATACCTAGCCCGCGTCTCGCCCCATGTTCTAGACCTGACAGCAGTGACTCGTTGCGCTCCACTGGACGTGGAGCACATACTATACTTAGCCCTGACTCGATCGTGACTCGTCCCGCTCCACAGTGGCCTGTGGGGCTGGTACTATACTTAGCGGACTACTCCACTGCCTTCGTTATGACTCGGTAGTAGTAGCATGTGACTTCCTTGTACCAGGCCTATATAAGGGCCTTAGTTTGCGTAGAGTCAAGCCCTAAGCTTGACTTCGTTTCTCAATTCGATTCGTCTTGCCTCCTCACTTGAGCTCGCCGCTCTAAGCCATCCGCCTTACTTGAACTTGCCACTTCAAGTCGCCTTCCGCGTTCATCATCAGCAAGGCCCTGCTTCACTCTCACGCCTCTCTAAGTCGGCTGCAACGACTTAGCTTTGGGTCTTCGCACCAAGTCACGTGCTCGCCCTACTCCGAAGAACTTAGCTTCACTCTCGCGTCGATGTGACCACCGGAAGTGTCACGCTTAGGACCACGTGCTCGTTGCCTCGCACATGTTCACTCTTGCCCTCGCTCAAGTCACACAAGTCGTGCTCACGGCCCGTCGAGCCGTAACAGTGTGCAATCCAGTTCTTGACGCGGCCAGAGGGCTTGCCAATCGTAATGCTAATAGTGTAATAAAATTGTGTCATTTCAACAACATGGAAGCAACATGGAGGCATGGGACGTACAGGCTCTCTGCGACACTTGAACTGGACTTATAATTAATCGATGGCGTCAATCACTTGTCAATATTTCCGAGTCGGGAACAAGGCTTACCCTATTCTTCATGTTGCCACCTGCTAGCTCAACATGGTTGGCTCTGATAGCCTCTCGCACTGCAGGTTTGGCCTTTTTCTTTGGCCTTGGTGTCGCTTCGTTGTCGCTGACGACACTGAGCTCCCTATCCACCTCTGTTCCACTGGCGCCTGTAGCCGACTTGTAGTCTGAGTCCTGTGCGTCAGCATCATGATCAGAGCTGGCGATTTCCCTCATTGCGTATGTCCTTTTTAACTTTCTCCCCATTTTCTGTCGCACCACTTCTTCAGCATCCGAGTCTGTCGACGTGAATTCTGACTCCTTCGTGACAGGCACCCTGTCCTTCGTCTTCAAGTTGGTCGCTCTGGAGGCCCCTTTGGGTGTATCAGTTTTGTCACCTTCCTCCGGTTCTGGGTCCTTGTGAGTGACAGGGGCTGTGGTAGGTCGTCTTCATCTGTGACAACGTTGAGCAAACTGGACACTTACTTGCTTTACGGCCTGCCACCTTCTGCTTTCCCTTGGATGCTTTCTTGTTTGGTGCGTCCTTAGATCCTTCCTGCATTGCTGCATCGTCGACATATTTCCCCATCAGCAATACTCATGTAACGAGTTTCTCACTTACCATGTTGGGACGCCTGGCTACTTCTGGTGGCAGCCCTTTTTTTCGGTGGTAGTTCGGCCTCACTTTCACTCCCTGTAAGTTCTGTCCCATGTAATATAAGTTCTACAGTTCATCACTTGGACTCGAGGACTTTACCATGGCGATGACGAGGGTGAGCACCACAGGCATTGTTGTCGCCAACTGCCATTTCATCTTCAAGCCTCGCCACATGCAATATAGCCTCTTTCTTTTTCGCTGCTCTCTGTTCCTTGATGACACGCTGTACTTCGTCATCATGAGCCTTTTCAGCTTTGGTTCGTCTTCTTTTTGGTGCGACTATCGCCCCTGGATGTTGGTTCGCATTTTTTGAGCACGTTGTTGGATGGCGTGGTGGAATATCGCTGGACATCCTGAGGAGGAGGGGAAGGGAGACACGAGCCAAGTAAGCTGTTGAGTCGTCAAGTTATTCACCGTGATAGTTCAACTTTTTTTTTTCCTCCGAGTCCCGCAGTTTCCCACCAATCGTCTCACCATGTGACTAAATAAATCATCTTCAAATTACTAAGTCTAACACATGCCTCGCCAATTAGACGCACGCCGACGAAAACAATATAACCCTGTCCAGCTGCCATGCACTGTTACTGGCTGCTTGCGATGGTTCGGAGCGCTGCTGGGCGCACCAAGCATCTCCGCTTTCATCACTGCTGTCCGACCCGATTGCGAACAAGCCGGTCACCTTCCCCTCAGCGATCACCTTCTCCTTGGCCATCGCCTCCTCTGCCTTCGCCTCCTCGGCCATCGCCTTCTCCTCGACCATCGCTTTCTCCTCTGTTGGGCGAAGATGACATACGAATGGACGGTGCACACAATGTACCCACCAGTGAGCGCCCTAATAATGGTTCCGCTTCCATTTTCAGATGCTACCATCCACTTCTTGCAGGTAAAAAATCTCCCTCTATCTTGCCTAACGGCTAAGTAATATTCTTTCCAGGAAGCCCTTGCGATGAGAACGGCAATTACTTATCCAAAGAATCTCCCCCTCCCTGTCGCCCTGGCCCTAGTCCTGACGACTGGACCCCATACCGAAATCGCATTGAATTTGAGAGTGCTGAATTTTTATACTGTAAAACTCAAATGTCCGCGAAAAATATTGACACGTTACTCGACCTCTGGGCAGCGACCCTTCTTGAGCATAACGATTCACCTCCATTTGCTAACCATTCAGATCTTTATGAGACTATTGATTCGACGCCCTTGGGTGGTATCCCATGGCAGTCTTTTTCTCTAACTTTTACTGGTGAGCTACCTGAGGGCGAAGTGCCGGAATGGATGTGTTCAAAATACGAAGTGTGGTTTCGCGATCCCCTCATGCTTGTAAAGGACATACTCGCCAACCCAGATTACAAAGGCCAGATCGATTACGCACCTGTCCAGGAGTTTGAGGGTAGTGGTCATCGTCGTTACCGGAACTTCATGTCAGGAGATTGGGCTTGGGAACAGGCAGTAAGCATTCAAGTTCTCGTCAAGTCATCCTCATCACTGATTTCTCTGAAGGACATGATAGCTCAAGATCCTGAAACCCATGGTGCTATGTTCGTCCCAATTATCCTTGGCAGCGACAAAACAACTGTGTCTGTCGCTACTGGCCACAATGAGTACTATCCCCTTTATGCGTCAATTGGCAATGTCCACAACAACATATGCCGCGCACACCTTGGTGCCCTCGTCCTTGTTGGTTTTCTTGCGATTCCAAAAAGTCAGCTTTCTTTGTTACATATTTAGTGCCTCACTGATGATATTATAGCTGACAATGCTCATGCGAGCAGTGCCAAATTCCGGAAATTCCGACGACAGCTCTTTCACTCCTCGCTTTCCAAAATCCTCGAAAGTCTCAGGCCAGGAATGACAACTCCGGAGGTAACGTGCTGCAGTGATGGCCACTTCCGGCGAGTAATCTACGGCCTTGGACCTTACATCGCGGATTACCCTGAGCAAGTTTTGCTTACCTGCATCATGCAAGGGTGGTGCCCTGGTAAGCACCTTCTCGATTCAATCTATATCTCTTACAGTTGCGGCCAGATGTACTGCGAAGCAAACAGACTTGGATGGGGGGGGTGGGCGGCGCTCTCGTGAGCACACGGAATTACTAGTGAGCGGGTTTGAGTTGGGGACACTTTGGGTTGAGTATGGTCTCGTCGGGGATGTTATAGTACGTCTTTTATTATCTTCCCTCTTACTCTTTACTGAAATGACTATAGCCATTTACAAATGATTTCCCTCGGGCTGATATTCATGAGCTCATCGCCCCCGATATTCTACACCAATTAATCAAAGGGACGTTCAAGGATCACTTAGTCAGCTGGGTCAAAAAATACCTCATTCTTGAACACGGTCAGACAAGAGCACAGCCAATACTAGACGATATTGATCGTCGGTAAGTAGGATTCACAATCTTCAGTTTTCGTCGCAAGATTCAAGTTTTTAGAATTGCTGCTGCGGCACCGTTTGCAGGCTTATGCCACTTTCCTCAAGGCCGAGGGTTCAAACAGTGGACGGGTGATGATTCAAAGGCCCTGATGAAGGTTTGTTTCTCTTGTCTCTATCTGCCAATTTGATCTCTGATTCAATGTATTACAGGTATATCTACCAGCTTTCGAAGGCCACGTTCCTCACAATGCCATGCAGGCATTTCAAGCTTTTTTGGAATTTTGCTACATTGTTCGGCATGATGTAATTACAGAGGAGACCGTTCGGGATTTACACGACACAATTATGCGATACCACAACTATCGGATGATTTTTGAGGAGCTTGGTGTTCGTCCAGATGGGTTTGCGCTTCCAAGGCAACACTCGCTTCTCCACTACCCATCACTAATCCATGCTTTTGGTGCCCCAAATGGCCTCTGTTCATCGATTACAGAATCAAAGCATATCAAGGCAGTTAAGGAGCCTTGGCGACAGTCAAACTGTTACAAAGTGCTAGGCCAGTTGTTACTCACGAACCAGCACCTGGACAAGCTAGCCGCCGCCTGTGTTGATTTTACTAACCGTGGAATGCTTGACAGAACAGTCCTTTCTGCCAAACTACAAACAATTGGTACGTCTTACTCTCCCTAAGCGTTCAAGTAGTATTAACACCTATACCAGAAGACTTGCGTAATGAGGGCCTTCTTGATGATGATGGTGAAAATTATGCCCATGACGCTGATGAAGAAAGTTATGCCAACAGTATTGATGATGGCCACGTTGATAGTTCAACTGTACTCACTCATGTTGAACTAGCACGGACCATTCGTGAGTTTGCAATTTATCTGTGTCTTTTCCTTTTTCAATTCTTGCAACAGAACAAAGGCTCAGACCATCTGATCTTGCTGCCAAAATCAATCTACCCACATTTCCACAACTTATCAGATGCTTTCTATACGACCAGCTATATCCTGAGAGCCACCTTACGTCGTCTGATGTTTCTCTCAGTGCCTGCCCTACTTTTACTGGAACAATCTCACTTTTCCCCTCGGCTACTGCCACTTTCTATGCCCCAAGTGATCCAAGTGGGGTTGGTGGCATGCATCATGAACACATACGAGCTACAAGTGCTTGGTGACAAGGCCCAGCCCGATATGATTGTGTCTTTGTCAATACCCGCCCACACCTCAACAGCATGCATGCCCTCGACATTGGTCGTGTTTGGTGTTTTTTTTCCTTCAAATATCATAACACAACATATCCCTATGCAGTTGTGCACCGGTATTCACTTATCGGAGAGGAGTGCGATGAAGACACAGGGATGTGGATGGTAAAGCCAGAGATGGCTTATGATGGCTCACCTGTTGTGTCTATTATTCACCTCGACACCATCTTCTGTGCTGCACACCTCCTTCCCAGCTTTGGTTGTGCCCGTCTTCCGCGAGCCATCACATGTCATAATTCCCTTGATGGATTTACAGCCTATTATGTCAACAAATTTATCGACCACCATGTGTTCGAAACCACTTCATAATCCGCCAGCGCCTGGCACTTTCTCACCCTCAACCGTTTCTTCCTCATTTTCCTCATCGTTATCAGACTCATCTCTAATTCCAAACCTTCCTCATCCTCTTCTACAACACGTCATGATACTCAGCGTCACCCTCTTCTCTGACAGTGCTTTCCCTGCCCTTGTAGCCATGCGCAAACCTCTCTCTGATCCTAGCTAGCTATTACTAACCACAACTTTGGCCCTCAGGCCCTCTCCCTCGGCGGACTCTTCCTCATAAGGCCACAGGGGACGTTCTACTGTTTCGCATGAGGGAACAGGCTATGTGGAACTGCCTGCCTCCTCGGCGGCGTCGTTCTCATGTTTCTCAGGCAGCCAACTATGGGCGTGTTGGTGGAGGTGTTGGGTTTTCCCATTTTTTCAACTAGATCACTATAAAAATTTACTTGAACACCGCTACTCTTTAATCCTACTCATACCAGTCATTCCTTTTCTCTAGATGCGTCTTAGTTTATTCAGCTGACGTCGCTTGACATTCCTTAGACCACTAACCATACTCCCCTCGCTCCAATATTCCTTGACCAAAGTATTGGCCGAATTGCGGCCAAATACTGGCGTGCACTCATGTATATAGGTGCTGTGGAAGCTCTGCTGAAAGGGCAAACAAGTTTTATTACACTTCCTTTAGTTCTCGAAATCTTTCTACGTGAAATCTCTCCCTCTCAGCTTAATCCTCGTTGTGTCAAACTGGGCTGACGTGCTCACGGTCGGACAAAGGGAAGCTCTCTCTTTCCCTGTCTCTGTCTTTGCCTTGTCACGTCGCCTTCCCCACCTCCGCCGTCATCCCCTGTTTTGCGTCAAAATGCTGTCAAGCCCTCGTCGTCTCGACTCGCCCTCTGCTTCTGTCTCAGCCCTTCCCTGGAACATTCTACTTGTGGACTCATGCGCACACGCTTGTCACACCTGCTTCACCATCTACATGAATCTGCATGCTCAGTACTGGTCTTGGTGGGCGAGGTGATAGACGAGATGTCAGCCCCAGTGATGCAGAGTACCACCTGGGGCGTCCCTTACAAGACCTCATTGCTGGCATACTAGGTACTCGATTCAATCTATTCGCAACGCTGAGAAAGCGCCACCACAGCATGTTGTGAGTCTTCCTCTTTCCATTGTTCTGCTGTGTTTCATGAACTCACATCCTCTATATCCAGTCAAACTCTGTGCCTTTCAACCCTCTCATCATAGATAGCATGGCAGAGCTCAATTGAATTCTATCTGCACAGCACACCAGGGCTGCTACTTGCTGTCATTTGCTCCCTCACTTAGAGTGATCCACGTCTTCCTCCTCATCAGAGCCAGATACTCCTGACCTAACATCATCAAAGCCAAAGCTCTCTGATGCCTTGTCACACCTAACATTTTCTAGAAAGTCAGTCAAACTCTGTGCCTTTTGACCCTCTCATCGTAGATAGCATGGCAGAGCTCAATCAAGTTCTATCTACACAGCACACCAGGGCCGCTACTTCGTGCATTCGCTCCCCTCACTCAGAGCAATCCACATCTTCCTCCTTGTCAGAGCCAGATACTCCTGAGTCGGAGTCCTGACCCGACATCATCAAAGCCAAAGCTCTCTGATGCCTTGTCTGTCACAGTTACAAGGGACCATGGCTCTAAGTGAGCACGTCGTTCGGGGTCACGTGATCGTGTGGATGTATCACGTGTTCTTGCCGTGGCTCGCTATGGTCACGGGGATCGGGGTCACGGACTCGCTGTGGTAACGTGACGCTCGTGGCACGCTGTGGTCATGAGGGTATTGAGGTGGGCCGAGATGCCTGAGTACTTGGTTCCAGTAGGTGCGCCTTAAAGCACCTGTTTGGCAACGTTCCACGTGTTATAGCACACAATGACAAGCTTCGATGTGGCTTACTAAGCTGGAGCGGTGGTAGAGACGAAAAGAGAAGGTTGTTGCCACCAAGGTCTGATTGGGTAATCAACTTGTATTGGAGATGAAGTTGAGACTGGGGATTCCAGCTCAACTTCCTACAGTTCTTATAGTACTACTCCCTAGTCACTAAGAGTCAGTAGTACTCAATAAGAGTCACTACTATGAGTCGCGTATCAGTCAGTATCAGTCACTAGCGAGCGACTCATAGGGAGTCGCTCTGAGTCGCGTACCAAGTCGCATCGCGTCACAGTCACAAGGAGTCAGGCATCACATGACATACGGTCATGTGATAGTAAGGAAGTCAGCGTGTCACATGACATATGGTCATGTGACAGTACAGGTCACGTGTCAGCTCGCGAAGCGAAAGATAGAGACATGAAAGCAAGGGCCAGAAACCGTAACATTGTCACACCTAACATTTTCTAGAAAGTCAGTCAAACTCTGTGCCTTTTGACCCTCTCATCATAGATAGCATGGCAGACTCGGAGCTCGATCAAGTTCTATACAGCACACCAGGGCCGCTACTTGGTGCGTTCGCTCCCCTCACTCAGAGTGATCCACATCTTCCTCCTTGTCAGAGCCAGATACTCCTGAGTTGGAGTCCTGACCCGACATCATCAAAGCCAAAGCTCTCTGGTGCCTTGTCACACCTAACATTTTCTCGAAAGAGTGGCTGTGGGTCTTCCTCTTTCCATTCAAGTTGTTCTGCTGTGTTTTGTGATCTCACATCCTCTATGTTCAGTCAAGCTCTGTGCCTTTCGACCCTCTCATCGACGCATCATAGATAGCACAGCAGAGCTCGACCAAGTTCTATCTGCACAGCATGCCAGGGCCGCTACTTGGTGCGTTTGCTCCCCTCACTTGGAGCAGTCCACATCTTCCTCCTCGTCAGAGCCAGATACTCCTAACCTGACATCACCAAAGCCAAAGCTCTCTGATGCCCTGTCACACCTAACATTTTCCTGAAAGGGACCACGCTCCCCTGCATTGCAATCCCATGCTGCAACCCTGGCCCACCTACCCAAATCTGCACGTCCACTTCAGGCCAACCCTCATCACAATATCCAAGGCTACAGCTATGGGAATTATGTACAATCCAAAGCGTGGTGTATATGCACCAAGAGGTGGTGTGGGTTGTTAAGACAGAGCAGGACTTGAAGGAGGGTGTGCGGTACAAAGTCAGCCCCTTCGAAATTCCCCTTCATTGACTTTTTGTTATGGTGCTTTTTGAGCTTTTTGGACTTCTGCTTTGGACTTCAAGAACTTCAGCTTTATTTCACATGCTTTTCCGTAGAGATTACTGTAGTACTTTTTTTTTGGAATCTGCATTTATAACACACAACATGTATGTAGATACAAAGATGCGCGCAGGGTGACGATGCACCCCAGTTGATCAGAAATGGCTATGGACTGGTATATATGGTGATGTGGAATGGGTGATTGTGTGTGGGATGGAGTGATGGTGGCCACTGTGGCCAGGATGACTATCCGTAATTGAATCCTCCGGCTTTTTTGACTCTGAACTGACCAGTGAGTTCAATTACAAGTCCGAGTCACAGGTCGTGACAGGTATCATGCCTGATGGGTTTCCTACTTCCTACTACTTTAAACCCTCCAGGACTGCCTGTCAAACATGACGCTGAGCCTCGCATCATACTACGAAAACTGTGAGGTGTACGAATGGATACAGAGCGTCGCTGGCGTCCTTGACCAAGGCTAGAACTACCAGTGCCATGTCATTTCATCACACTGCCGTTAAATACACATACCTTTTCACTAGGACATCTCTCTCCCGTTTTGTTCAACATCTATCTTGGTCCAGAGCGTTTCCAAGTCGGTGAGCTATTCTTTGTGCACTCACGCGACCTAGTCATGAGTTCCGCCCCTCCCAACTTGAACCCAACAAATTTTTATCTGACCAAAAAATAAGAGCATGTAGGTATCGAATTTGCACCTGCCACGCACCCGGCAGTGATCTCGCAGCACTGGCGGCATGTGATCCAAGACATGTGCCAAGTGCTCATGGGCAACGTCATTCTCGCTGGCAGTGGGAGCTCATTCATGGGGCTCAGCGAGGGCCTGAACAACGAGCTTGTGCGCAACTTACAAACAACATGGAGGTGCTTGACGTGGTGCTTGGGGTGCTGGCTGCGTGGGGATGCCCTGGGGTGTGCGTATTCAATACTGTTATGGCTCGACGGGCCGTGAGCACGACTTGTGCGACTTGGGCGTGGGCAAGAGTGAGCACGTGCGAGGCGACGAGCATGTGGTCCTGAGCGTGACACTTCTGGTGGTCACGTCGACGCGAGAGTGAAGCTGAGTTCTTTGGAGTAGGGCGAGCACGTGACTTGGTGCGAAGACCCAAAGCTAAGTCGTTACAGCCGACTTAGAGAGGCGTGGGGGCGAAGCAGAGCCTTGCTGAGCGATGAGGCCTTAAGGCGACTTGAAGCGGCAAGTTCAAGTGGAAGGGGGCGATTGACTTAGAGCAGCGAGCTCAAAGGGGGGGAAAGCAAGACAAGTCGAATTAAGAAACTAAGTCAAGCTTAGGGCTTGACTCTACGCAAACTAAGGCCCTTATATAGGCCTGGTACAAGGGAGTCACATGCTACTACTACCGAGTCATAACGGAGGTAGTGGAGTAGTCCGCTAAGTATAGTACCAGCCCCACAGGCCACTGTGGAGCGGGATGAGTCACGTCGAGTCAGGGCTAGATACAGTACGCGCTCCACAGCACAGTGGAGCGCGGCGAGTCATAACTGCTGAGTCAGAGTCTGGAACGCGAGGGGAGCCATAAGCAAGGTATTGTAAGCAAGAAGAGAGAGACAGTCCGCTCAGTCCGTAAGGAAGATCGTAACAAATACTTACAATTCAGTGCTGATTCGTTTTCAGGGGTCACGCACAAGGCAAGCATGGGTGGCCTTGGTACAGGTTGGCCAGAAAACCTGAGTATTGCCGCAGAGAAAGCAAACCACACCGATAACCCACAGCCCCAGCTGGCACCCAACGACAAGGTCCTACGACGTTGCGCCGGGCAACACGTTTGGCTGCATGCGCGGTGTGGACCCTGCCACGCACATGTGCTACTCATGCACCTCCAAGCGTGCTGAGGAAGATGTGTGCACGTGTGTGAGCACGTTCAGCGAGCAGTGGCATATCCAAAAACCGCGAGCTCATGTTGCACCAGGCGACACCTTCGGCTGCACATGCGGTGCGGCTACTTGTGCGCCTCTAAGCACTCTGAGGAAGACATGCGCACGCATGTGAGTGCATTCAGCTAGCAGTGGCGTATCCAAAGACCACGAGCTCATGTTGCACCAGGTGACACCTTCGGCTGCACATGCGGTGCAGCTACTCGCGTGCCTTCAAGCGCACTGAAGAAGATGCGTGAGCGTGTTCAGCGAGCAGTAGGCAGTCACGACGTATCGTAGCTGCTTGATGGTGATGAATTGCCATCACCACCAAAGCTTGTGGTTGACTTGACTTGGATGAGGTGGTGACAACTTATGTTCTTAATATGTTTCTTAGATTCTGAATTCTTCTTATGCTTCTTATTATGTGTCTTGGTTTCGGAATTCTTCTTAAGATATTTCATGTTGTCTTAATGTATTTGTAGTGTCTGAATTCTTCTTAATAAATATCTCTGTTGCCTTAATTCCTCTTAGTGTGTCTGAATTCTTCTTAACAAATTAAATTTCCTTAGTTTTGCTTTATGCCCAATTTATGAAATATAAACTAA
Source organism: Lactifluus subvellereus (assembly GCA_022496195.1). NCBI lineage: Eukaryota > Fungi > Basidiomycota > Agaricomycetes > Russulales > Russulaceae > Lactifluus > Lactifluus subvellereus. The sequence continues at coordinate 885 of WTXC01000414.1, read as the reverse complement.
GCACAAAATAAGCCAAAAATTTGGCTTATTTGTCTTATCTGTCTTGTTTTCGGTTTTAAGGACAATAAGCCACTCAAAGTGCGATTAAGCAATTTTGAGTTTACCTGATGCCAACCATCTTCAGGTTGAGTAGTTGCGATACTGCATCTTCTCTCTTTGTTGTGTCAGTATAGGCACTGAGGAACATCCTCTTGAAGTTCTCCCAGATGTCTTCATCGTCCGGATCAGCACCGGCAGTTATTTGGTCATGGAGTTCCTGCAGATGTGCAGTTACCCAGTCATTGACCCTGGGTCCTTTCATATAGGACAGGCACATGAGGACCCTATTGTAAGGTACCCTCATGACTTCGTGGTTTCTGTTGATCATGTTGTACAGGAGAATTCCTGTATAAAGACGTCACTTTTGCTTCACAACCCATCGAACATATTTGGTGGGCTTCCATGCAGCCCCTTTCCATTGTTTTGTGGTGCCGGTGCCGCAGCAGTGGCTGCTGCAGGTGCAGGTGCAGGTGTGGGGGCAGGTGCTCCAGGAGGACCTCCTCCTGGTGCTCCCCTGCCAGGTGGTCCCCCACCTCCACCACCTCCTCCAGCTGGTTGTCCTCCTCCAGGGTATGCTGGTGGTCCACCACCACCTCCACCACTTCCGCCGGCCTGTTGGACTAAGGTCGACTGTGTCGCAGGTTGAGTGAGGGTGGTAGAAATCATAGCACTACCAATGTGGAGAGGTGCAGTGAGGGGGTGTGCAAGGGGAGTGGTCATAGTGGTTTGGATGCTAGTCATGCTGCTAGATGGGAACAACTGTGGTTTGTTTGCTTTAACAAGGAAGTCTGGCACTTCTTGTTCTGGTCCTAGGTCCTCTCGAATGTTAGAGGTGCTCGGCTCAAG
>WTXC01000413.1:0-14475 GCA_022496195.1 Lactifluus subvellereus | reverse complement strand
CGTCGAGCCTTCGAGGATTGATGTCTGCCCAAGGTCAGTGTTTGTTACCTTCAAGCACGTCGAGGCCCTCTCACGATGCAAACAATATCAAGCCACAATAAACGACCAGATAGAAGCTGATCTTGCGCTCTTCCGCAAGGCATTCAATGAGCGAATCCTGTGCGGCCTCCCATTGATCCCGTGATTTTTTCACACGGGCGCTGACGTGTTACGGATCTAGATACTTCCGTCAGTTACAGGAGATCTCCGACTCGGTGAAAGAAGCAGAGTGGGGTGACGTCGACGTCGGGCTAGCCCTTCAGAGGGGGGTGGCCCAGGCTGAACTTGAGCGCAGAATCAATACAGGTCGTGCTAGGCAACGCTATGTACGCCCCCCCATTCCTTCCCCCCCTCTGCGCGAGACGTAACCACCAACGACCCCATAGCTCACTCATCTGTCCGAAGGACGAGACGGAGAAGAAGACGAGGAAGGGTGTTGTATCTTGTGTAATTGCGAGTTCCTCCGTGGATACATCACACAATGGTGAAGTTCGATCGTTGCGACGCGCGCTGATGCATCGGTGCTAACATATTTCACAGTGCTCATGTGTTCTGCGAGGTGACGGTCTTGTTTTTTATAAGCATTCTTTGGCTGATGAGCCAGCGATGTATGCAGGAATGCATGAAGTCGTGGCTGTTGCGCCACATGAAGGCATGTCCCGTGTGCCGGTATGTGCACCCCGTCTCGTCCTCTTCTCCATGCTATATGCACCTGGCTCCCCCAGTTTTCCTATCAACGTCGACGCACTTCAGCGCTTCTCGATGCAGAAGAAAGATAAGGATAAGACTGCGCAACCTCCGGAGAAGCTTCAATGCGACCCCATTCCGAAGTCGCGCCGCAAGATCGAGTATAACACCATTAGTCACAATCTACTTTCTGAAATCAACACGATGGAAGTGCACGGTAGCTATGGGACGAAGATCGATACGCTGGTGCGCCACCTCCTGTACCTCCAACTTGCGGACTCGGGCGCAAAGAGTATCGTGTTCTCGGCCTGGGAAGATTCGTTACACAGTGCGCATCATTCCGGTACCTCGTATCGGAGGCATCAATGACAGCATCTCCATGATACAGTCATCGAACACGCCCTAACTAGGAACGGTATGTGCTGGTTCATCACTCGTGCCTCGCTACATGTTTGGTTTTATTGGGGAACGATCAGGCATTTCAAGTCTCCGGATAGACTCGGGGAACCGCAAACAAGACGCAGCAACTAGATTCCGCAATGACCCCGACATCCTCGTGTTGCTTCTCCACGGGTATGTTCAAAATCTCCCCCCAAGCTGGACGGAGCCGGGTGACTGACAGTCAGAACATAAGGGAGCGACAGAATGCAGGGCTGAACGTGACTTGCGCCTCCCGGGTTTTCCTCCTAGAGAGCGTAGTCCATCATTCGTTTGAGATTCAAGGTTGGCTCTCCGAAACGCTATCGGTCCCATCGATCAACTCCCTGACGAAGTTATTTGCTGTAGCCATCGCAAGAATCGACAGATTGGGGCAATTGCGTCCGACGGAAGGTATGTCATTTGAAAATCCACGTGAAGTTTACTTATCAGTCCTCAGTGTTTGTTACTACGCCGAAGGCACGTTTACTGGAGGGCTCCGGGCAGAGGGCCTCCTCATGTGCTGATGATGACTTGCTACAGACACGGTCGAACGGAACATCTTGGATCTCGCCGTACGCCAGGGTTTATCGCTGTACACGACCGATCGCGCTCGCGGCACGGTAGACACAGCGGGGTTCGCGTCAGGAGCCGAGAACTCGATCGTAGATGGGCCTGCGAAGAAGAAGCAACAAAAGGGCGACTTCATCTCCAGGTGCGCAAACTTTCACACAAACGTTGTCACGGCTGCGCTGGACGTCCCGATTTTTCCGGGTTCTGGTATGCCCGCGCAGCGAAGGGCTGCCCGTTTGCCTGGCAGGCTAGGCGCCGCTTCCCCCCTTGCTCCGAGTCTAGCCGGCTGGCGTTTTTGCGAATCCTTTGACCCTGACAATGCTGACGTGGCGACCCGATTCCCATTCGCAGACTGGATGATATGATGTCCATCTTGTTTCCGCATTTGTGCGAGGATGTGGAATTCCTGGTGCCGCCGGAGGACGAAAGCGATGTGGAGATGAGGGATTTTTTGGCTGCTCCTCCCACCGCCAGTGCGAGTGCGAGTGCGAGTGCTCCGTCCCTCCCATCGCGCAGCAATGGACGTATCCACGAAAACGCTGTAGCGGGCCCGTCTAGGCTCGGCTAGGCTAAGAAACCATCCAACCCCACCTACTTGCTGTATTGACCCGTCAGCGTCACAATGTATTACTCGAGCGCTGTCTAAAATTACTGCCATTGTCATGCCGTGTGCGCGAGGGCTCATCACGTATCAACGAGTGAAAGCGAGCGCTGTCTGACGGGACGGGACGGAAGTGGAGCTTTACAGTAATGCGTGTGTGCGAGCGTGCGTGTACTAGCCTACCTACGGTATTACCGTAACGGCGGTGCACTCAGTGACAAATGACATAATTTCGTCAGCCGTCAAGCGCGTCATCACCTTTACGACACCAAAACTTGATCCGGCGGCAGCCTGCTTCTCTCCTCCCCCCCCCCCCCAGCCTTCCCTTGTGGCATGTGCGTGTGCACATGCAGGCACACGGCGACGGACGTCACCCCGTTTTCTCACCTTTTCACAGACTTGTCGAGAGGACGATCCATCCCATCACGATGACGACACCTAGACCCCCTCCCCTTCCACACATCACAAGAGTTTGTTTGTCACACTCTCACATTCATGATCAAAAATAACAGCCCTGTCGTGTTGTGTGTGTTCCGAACCCATGCGAATTTGTACTGCAGGCACTACTTCCGCCGAGAGAGAAAGATAGGAAGGAAGGGAGAGCAGGGAAAAAAGTTGAGGCATGTACACGAGTTATGATGAGGGGTATGAGGGACGGTCGTTCAATGGGGAGAAGAAACGGGGTGACTATGCGTGCATGTGATGAGACCGGGTAAGTTGCAGCGTGATAAGTAACAAGTAAAAAAAAAAAGACAAAAAACAAGAGCAAAAACAGAGAGGAACGAAGAGAAGATGTGCAAATTCTGAAAAATCTAACAACTACTACTGCCCGCCGGCTCAGCGTGATCGCCCATCCCAGCTCGCGCGCTTACGTTTGTTATCCTTATTCAGCACCAAGTCTTGTGGCGACACGGCGCTCATCCCACGCTGGTGCATCCTCTCCCTAGGCATCGGCGCGCCGCCGATCACCTTGGTCTGCACGGCCGAGCTGATGCGCGCCAGGTCGAGCGCGGTCCCCTGTCGTGCTTCTGCGTGCGCCGCGCCGAGGCCGTGACCGCTGCCGCCGTTTTGGAAATAGTGCAGGTCGAGGAACGGTAGCGCGAACGAGTCGCTGGCGTCGCCGAGGCCGTGGGGCATCATGAGCGCGTGCTCTGCGCCACTACCGTTGCCGGCGCCGAGGCCAGCGAGGTCAAGAGAGAGTGCGGGAAGGGGTGAGCGGCGGTGCGAGGACGTTCGGGAGGAAGCGGTGCTCCGGAGGAGGGACCGAAAGCGATCTGCACTGTTGTTGGTGCTGGTGCTGATGTTGGTGTTGGTGTTGATGCTGCTGCTGCTGTTGCGCTGACTGAGGGAGCGAACGTGCGGTGCGTACGGGCGTACCCGGTGCGGATTGTTGCGCTTCGAGGTTGAGAATGTCCTCGGGCACGACACCAAAGCCGTTTTGCGGCTGCGACGGTTGCGGCGCGGCGCGGGATTGGGACTGAGGCTGGGCCGGAGCCTTACGCTCGACGGCGTCCATGGGAGCGTCGAGGTCCACCTCCGGCTCACCGTCGTTGAGGTTGATGGCGGCGAGCTCGATCTCGTCGATACCGGGGAGGGCAGGCGTGTGCATCTGCAGCGGGTGCAGCGCGAGCCCCAGACCCGCGGCAGCACCGGCGGCGCCGAATCCGAACCCCGGGCCGTAGTCCACCGAGACGGGAGGCTGATGGGTGCGCGTGCCAAAGATGAGATCACCGGCGTAGCTCGAGTGGTGCGTCACTCCGTGGAAGGCGCTGCTTGGCATCATCTCGGGGTCGCTGAACGTGCTGAGACCATCGTGCTCCGGGCCGGCCTCGGAGGCAAAGTCATGAGCGAGGGAATGCGGAAAAAGATCGTAGCGGTCGAGGACGCCGTGGGTCAGATGGGCAAAGGAAAAGGGGAGTTGGGGGAGGTGACATGCCACTGAAGTACGACGGCGAGCTCGAGTTGGCCGTCGACTGGTCGAGGCGAGGATTTGCCGAGAGCCAGTCAGTGGGACCCCAAGCGGACTTGCCCACCATGGTCATGCCGTTGGGGCCAAGGCCGCGCCGCGAAAAGGGGGAGTCGAAAAAAAAGTCGTGGGAGGAGGATGCGGGCGAGGCGGCAGTGTTGCCGGTGGACCAGGTGGTAGTCGAATGCATCGGAGTGTCCAGTGCGGACCAAGTTTGGGAGCGGGAAGAATCGGTCACGTCGGATTGGGACGTGCTGGGGAGGAACTCGGGATGGCCAAGGGTTCGGTAGTAGAGGAGATGCCAACCTCACGAAAGGACTCGAGGCTCGGTTGCTGAGGTGCCTCCGAAACCATGTGTCTCATGGATTCTAGGTTACTGGTCCGCTTGGCGGCGTACTTTGGCACGTATTCGTCGTCGTCATCTTCCCCGGAACTGTCCTCTTCTTCAGAGGCGTCCGGACTTAGGGGGACACTCTTCGTCCCACCTCGTAAAAAACCCTGGGTGGTGTAACGTCGCTTGCGACGAGCGGGACCAGTCTCGCGCGACGCGTGAAGTTGCTCATCGGTCGCGGCGCGTGCAGCGGCGGTGAGCCTCTTCTTTGCAGAGTTGCGCGGCTTGTATCCAGCCGCCTGATAGAGGTCAGGGAATGCGTTGCGGAACCGGTCACGGAGGTCTGTAGAGCGTCGGTTCTGCTCCTGGAATATTGGGTCTTTGACGATGGTCGCCCAAACGGTACCGTGCTTGTCGTACCCAGCTTTGAGTGCACGGTCCTCCTCCTCCGTGAATGGACGACGCTTCTTGCTACGCGTCTTCTCAAAGATGGATGTTCCATCGGGTAGGGCCGAGCGTACTTTAGAGGAGAGGTGGGTCTTGGCGTTAGGGTAGTGTTGCTTGTACGCGTCAGGGAAGTAAGTGCGGAAGCTAGGGTGTGGGTAGGTACATGAGCGGAGGTCGACAGAGGCCGAGACCGCACGCGTAAAAGACACTCACCGATCTTTTAGATCCACAGGAGAACGGTTGTCGAAATGTAAGGTAGGGTCATTCAAGATCGCTTTCCAGTTACCGACGCCATGCTGCCAGAAGCGAAATGAGAAGTAAGCACGCGATACCCCACAAGACGTAGGACGGAGGAGACGGGGGAGGGGGTAGACGGTTTTAAGAGACACCTACGCGGTTGCAGCCTTCGACGAGCATTTGGGTCTCTTCCATGGTCCACTTCTTGCGGGCCTTTTTCTCGGGGGTGCAGGGCTTGCGAGACGACGGACCTTGCCGCGACGCTCATCGGATGGAGAGGGCAAGCCGGTGTCGTCTCTGAACTTGAAGGCGGGGACCTCTCGCTCTGATGCTGGGTTGCGAGCGAGACGCGACGTTGCTTTGGACCAGAGGACGAGGGGAATGGAGCGGTGAATGAGAAAGTAGAGGTGTGTGTGCCAATGGTTGTAGTCATTTGGATAGAGGGAATAGAATAGTGAGTCTCTGTTGGGGAGGGGATGAGGGGAGAGGAGGAGGATGAGAGACTTTATGTTTAATGAGTGCGGTGTGCACTGTGTTATCCATCAACAATCTGAAAACGCGTGTTGGCCTCGCTCCTCGTTGAATTGAATTACGCTGACGTCTTTCTTCACCAAGGCCGACAACACCAACACGGGTCACCCTCGATCTATCTTTCTTCATATCATGTCCCTGAACGAACGAGAACCCCTTCTGAATGATCACTCAACTACTTATCATTCCAAACTAACGTTAACGAATCATCATCTCTCAGCTCAGCTCAGCTTCTCGAGTTACCTCCGTCACCCCTACCCGGACTGACACTCACTGCCTCGTTGCCTCCTTGTGCATCATCCCCCCCATCCCAGCCCCCATCATCTCCCCCTCATCTTCCATCTCCGGTCACTAACTCGTCCGTATCCCTGTTCCTGCCCCAACGGTCCGCGTTCCCGGTACCTTGCATGGCGCTGTCCCCGGCGGAGCCAAAAAAAAACGCGTACTGTACTTGTTTGAAAGCGGTGTCCTGGCATGTCCATGCCTTGCCTGGTTTGAAAATTGTGAATAATCAGCGTATCATCACCCCAATCGTGATACCACCACGTCGTGGCCATTTCATCCACCTCGGGCTCATTCATTCACATCGCTGTTTCTCTCTCCGCCTGGCGTAACACTGACCGCAGCGCGGGCTCGACCTCTTTCCAGAGTAGCGCACAACCTATACCCTCGCTTTTTACACATTGTGATGCATCCCCCTAGTTCTGGTACAGCTTCACAGCTAGGCACGGCGTGAAGCAAATGTGCGGGCGCATTACTCATTACACGAGTCTGTAATTACCAGAAAAAAAAACTTTATAATAAAAGCAGTGAATCGGCAAAGAAAACGACTGCTCTTACAAAACTACGACGACACGAGTAATTCCGGAGCGATGCGCTCCGCTACGCCATCCAGCTTCTTATTCCAAGCTTCCAGCCTCTCCGCAAGCTTGCCTATCTGTCCGCGAGATAGGACTCGCGGCTGTACCCAAGTGACTACGGCCTTTTGGTCAACCTGGTCGATTGAACCCCGGATCAGCTTCAAGCTAACCGCTTTCGTCAGTATCATGATATCCAATATAGTAGAGCAGGGAAAGAAGGCACCTCAGCCCCTTCATGATAAGATGCTCGACCTCGTCCAGCGGCAGTCTGGTCTCTTCTGAAATCGTTTGGAACGACATCGTTCGGTCATAGGCACCCCGCGCAAATACGGATTCGATCAACGCCATGAGGCAGATCTTCTGCCGCAGGAACGGATAGTTTCTCATGAGTATCGGCTGAATTTACAATCGCCCATCAGATCTCGCCTTCCGGCCTCGAGGGGGCAATTGCTCACCTCCTGCCCGAAAAGTGGGCTCTGTGCTTCGAATTTACCGATATTACCCTCATTGAATGTGAAAAGAAGCTTCTTGATCCACTCGTGAGGCGTCCCGTCCAGCGAGTCGAGGATGGGGTGCATTAGCTACGCAATACAAATGCATCATACCAGAACGCCGCAAGAGATAAGCGCAGTTCTGGACTCACAGTCAGCTGAACAACGTACCAGTTCGCCAAAGTTGTAGATCGTCTCGGCCAGAAAGGCTGAAAGTGCCAGATCATGCGCACGTAAGAGACGCTCTTCCTGTGACATGTCCTTTTCCAAGTCCACGCAAGCGAGGTAGAGTAGCGAGTTCCTGTAATACGGTGCATATTCGGCCTTTGCCTAATCCATGACCCATGGTCAACACCACCCCAGATGATACAACCACAAGTCGTACCTTGTAATAGTCCGCCGCGACACGATAGTACGCGCCATTGACGGTATTCTCAACTGCATCCAGGTTATCCAAGATCTTCCACGCCGCGTCGATGTCCGTCTTGCTCCCCTCAAGATCACCGAACAATAGTTTTGCATGCGCAAGCCTGGAGAGGACCAAGACGTGCGCGTCCGGGGACTGGTCTTGAGCTATGCGGGAGAGTAGGTCTGTCAGGAATTCAAGGTGCTGTGCGGGGTCTGCGGGTCCATGAGCGATCAATCAAGACCAGAACGGAAAGAGAAGGATTCGGCGTACTGTCTATATCTTGCGAAATCTTGATACCCATCTCCGCAAGCCTTAAAGGGTTTAGACGCTCCTCAAAATCGCGCACGAAGCGCGTGAACACATCGACGCGATATGGCTTTGCGAGGGATAGTCGAAGAACTCGTCGACTTTTTGCGTCAGCTGATGCCATAGCCTACACACGATTTATTAAAACACGTCAGAACATTCGTTTGGCGAAGGTGGGGGAGGGACGTGTATGCGCACTTGCGTGAGTACAAGTTCTGGAAGGATTCAAAAAAGGGGTGGAGGTCCGAAGGAGTGGCGGAGATAGCGGTTGTAAGATATTCCTCGACATCAAGTTTTGGTGGTTTTGATCTGTTCGAGGAAGACTGTGCAGAGATGACATGGCGCAGGACAAAGAGGGTGCTTAGACACAACGACAACGTGTGCGGGATTACGCACACCCGACTCGTGTCGTGTTTGTCCTTGTATATTACGGTATGTCATCGCCTCTCCGAGTTGCGAGGGTCACTCTAGGATAAATGCACATACAACGACGTCGCTACTAATAACCTGTGCTTGTAACCTTTTTTACAACTCGTCTAGTTACTCGTGAATTGAGCTGCCAAAGTGCTCCCGGGAAAGGGCGGCCCGGTTAGCGGATACAAGGCAAACCGCTCACATCTGCCAGCACCCAGCAGCGGCGTGAGTTGCCGACTTGGACTGTGGTGTATGGTCACTCCATCATCCTCACGCGCAAACTACCATGATGTGCGCCTTACTAGCCCGTCTACCAATCGATACCCTAGAACTCATTGTGGAATGGTTGGACGACTGCCCTGATCTCCTTTCCCTCGCCTTGACATGCTCAACGTGGAAGAACATCATCATTCCTCGCCATCTCGAATACCGCGAGATATCGCTCTCCGTAGACCACTTTTCGATATGGAGACACCTCGCAGAACGACCAAGCCTGGCTTCCAACGTACGCAAGCTTGTGATATCTGACTCCGAGGGTTCCGTACCCCTCCTAGCGTCACCCGCTCCCAGATGGCAGATTCCTAGGACCCTAATTCAACCTGTTCCAGACGGCACATCTCCGTACTGGCAGCAGTCTAACTATCCCTGGTGGCATTGCAGAACATGAGATCACTCAATACACTTGAATTCGAGAATATAAACAGATGGTCTCAAGGTTCACAAGACACCTCTCGGCTCTTTCTCACACACATACCCACTGTGGAACATTTAATTTGAGGTCCGTCAAGGTCTCTTGGTGCTGAAGTCGACGCAAATTTCGAAGACGTCCAGGTAAGCACAAATTCAACCATCAAAAGGGTGCCCTTCCTCACCCCAAGTCAATCACAGCAAACTTGGGATTTGTCCAACCTCAAGTCTGCGGTGTTAACCGGAATGCCCTGGGAAAGAAAGTACCGTCCATCCCTTTCGGCCTGCCTTGTTATCCTCTCCGGCATTGCAGGTTTGTTTGTTTAATTATATCTTGATCTTCGCGAAAGAGGATACATTTAAAACAATAGGTTTTTCACTTGCCACATTTCGTCGGCTATGGCACAGACATAGCTTCCTTACTGGATGAGTGTCGATTCCCATCCCTCATCGAACTCACCTAGGCTGGGGCTGGACGTTCGACACGTACCCGTATGCGCAGCGATTTTTGGAAGCACACCCGACATCGAAAATCTGACATGGTTCCTACGCCTACAACGTGACCCTCCGAGAGGGTTCCTGCCCGGCTTAAGCACCTGTCCGTATCTCACCTCGCTTTGTTCGGCCTCAGCGCAGCCCGCGAACCCGAAAAGCTCTGCCTAGAAACCCTGGGCGACCTCTTCCTGTTTTCGAGCGACCTCCCGATAGACCTGCAGGAGATCGACGGCACCACCGTCCGCAGACTGTCGATCAAGTTCTGCGACAGCCTTGCCACCCTCCGTTCGGTAGCTGCCTTTTTCCCCTCGGTGACGCACCTCAGTATCCACGGCAACGTCTACATCAGGCCCAAGTCAAGATGGTCGCGAGCGTTCCGGAAGGTCGTTCGCCGCGTCTTCCCCCGTCGGATAGCGAACAGTTTGAGCCCCATCTCTCCGCGCGTCGAGGACGTCCTCCCGCTTTTTCCCGAGCTCGAAGATTTCAGCGGCTCCAGCTTTCCTCAGGGCATCGCCGGGTCCTCGCTCCAAGACATCCGGGCGCGCTTCCCAAAACTGCGTCGTCTCGAACCTTTTGATCTGTAATCCTTTCTCCTTTCCTTTCTTTATGCACGACCGTGACTTTTCTCTGGTCTTTGGGTATGCTTACGATACATCATCTACGAATACTGTAAAATTAGTGTCTTCTCGTCTCGTTCCCACCCTGTGTCTGTGTGCTTTCATGATATGACTGACTTTATCCATGTATCAAAGCCCCAAAAAAAAATATCATTATCGCTTATCAACGACATTGAAACTCAAGGTTCGAGAGGAGATTGAAATGACCGACCTGACTTGCCATATCATTAGCTATCAAGTGGGTCGGGACGATGGTATTTTTTTTTCAAGAGTCACTCCAGACCCATCGTAGCGTAGTATAGATGCCGACGCGTTGGCCAAGATAACATGCATTTCAGTTATAAGTTAACAGCGCAGCTACAAGTGCTACGCCGTGTACTACAAAGAATGGGATGACTCTTCGAAGAGGGCTAGGGCTACAGGATAAGAGAAAGGGTTTGACGTTTTCGAAACGCGATCCGTAGGTAATGAAGTTAGGGGTCGATCTAAATGGTCATACGTTGTCGCATAGATCGAGATAAGACGAGGTGGGCCGGTGCGGAAGAGGTGAGTTGATTCGGTCTGGAGGCATGGAAAGTACCGCATCGCCCGAGTTGGCGGTGGGCAGGGGTGGGACTGGAACGCGTGATATTCTAGGCAACACGACAACGGCCGTCTGGGTTGCGGGGGCGGGGCGAGAGTCGTCCTCGTCAGGCGGAAATCCCACAGCTTTGGGCTCGTCATCGCCGTCCTCGAAGATGGACGAGTCGGAGGTCAGCCTACGGTCGGATACCACAGCCGACACATCGCGCGTCCCTGGCCAGTTGTGGCTGCCGAGCGGCGAGCCAACAAAAGCCGCCGCGCCTTTCCTGAGTCCTGGTCCGAAGCTGCTGGTGAGGGAGCGTGTGGAGCTCCCGCTGATGCTAATGTTGCTGAGACGTAGCCGATGGCTAGCGAACGTATACGCGAGGCGATAATGCTTGCGCGCCTCCTCCGCAAATCCAAAGAACGCGAAGAATGTGAAGGCGGAGAAGACTACGAGCCATCTGGCGAGTTCCATCGATGCCACAAAGTTTGGACTGGCACGCCATATGACGGAGGGGAATTGACTAACGTGAGAGTAGTCGCTGTGTGTGTCTGCCCAGCCAATCCACGGTCGAACGCCTATGAGGGCGCTAGAATGGATTAAATATAAAGTGAGGGGGAGGGTGAATAAAATTTGGACACCGGAGAGCGCAATAAGACGGATGTATCGGTTTTGGTTGGGGTTCTTGATTGAGCCCAGCATCCCTTTGACCTGCTGAGAGCTTTTCCAAAAGATACGTATATTAAGACCTAAAGTACGGTAAGCCGCAAAGCCAGGACAGAGGCCGTAAGAACCCAACGTACAGCTGTAAACAGCAGTGACGAGGCTTATGATGGGGGCCCAGACGAGAACCAGGGGAAACGCGAGCGTGACGTTGTCCGTGTCTGGGATGCACCCAACCTCCTCAAAGATTTTAAAGCGACGCCCTTCAACAATAATTTCTATAAAGCTACTTAGATAGAGGGTTCAAAGCTGACTAAAGTGGTACCCACGCAATATCATCTGGAGTAGCGGAATCCCGAGACCGATCGCGAGGTCTATAAAAAGAGCGCGACGTTTCTCCGCTCTCGTAGACGAGGTCGAGGTGCTATAGGCAATCTTGTACAGGCGATGGTTAATCACGAGTAACGCTGCCGGAAGACCGACAGGAAGACCGATCTGAAAGCGGGTCGCTATTTCCCCAGCACGGATAACGCGGATCAGCGATGGTAGAGGGACGAAAGAACAATGTGTACAGACATATGTCACACCAAACTGGAGCCACGTTTTCCACTGTGCTGTTCCAGATAACCGAGTTGATGAAAGCGTTCAAACAGCCCAGGCCAGCCCAGGCCATGTACAAGGAGGTGCCTACATTCCAAGCTAGAACCAAGAAGAGTGTCAGTGACGGTAACAGAGTGAGGTGTACAGTACAACAGAACTCACCTTCCAAGTGCCAATAAAGCGGAATGGCACAGAGCACAAAACCAATGAATGAAAAGGCAGAGAATAACTGGTTCGGATAGGTCATGGAGGGAATCGCAAAGGAGTAAAGGTTGAAGGCGGTCGCAAGTGGGGATGGAGCGGATGGGGGACACGAAGGCATCGAGAAATATAAGGGAGCAGAGAAAGAAGCATTGTGGAGACCTTGTCTGCAGAAATGGCTACTCCTTTGTGGTTCGGTTGAGCTGAGCTAAGACGAATTCGAGGGAATTCTTCAAGTTAGGTTACTTTGTACTTTCAACAAGATGATCACCACAATGCTCACTTTGCGTTTGCCGAGGTGTCCGCGTCCGCGGAACATCTCGGGCCCCGGCCCGGGCTCACAGCCCCCGCCACCACTTCCGAGGTACTATCTTTACAGCGTCGGTTTCTTCAACCGTGTCACGCCTTGTCACTTTTACAGGCTCTTTGTTTCATTCCCACTGTCATCGGTTGCTGGAAGTTGCTCGACCCATTATGTGATTTATTGTGACCATACCGGTCACGTGGTCACGACGGTTGGCCCAGGTGGTGAGTTTTTTTTTTTTTTTTTTTTTTTGGAAAGCGTTTATTTTGGTAGTTAGCTATGTACCGCTATCTACCGAAATAAATGTTAGGCAGCGGGAGATTGCCAGGATCAACCCTGCCTAACACGCTGTAGCCGGACCGATGGGACCGGTTGAGGTAAAATGCGCTTATGCACATCCCCATTGGGGGATAGTGTGGGACTCAGGGCACGCGTCCTACGGGGGCAAGGTGTCGTGACCTCCTACCCACTAAAACCTCGCGACTGGTGATCCAGTCATCTGGGAGGTCCATGGTCTTTCTGAGGACATGTTCCCAAGTGCTCTTAACTATCTGGGTGAATTTCTTGTCCCGTTTGATTTTTGTTGCGAGGATCTTGTCGTCGGTGAGACGCGCGTTGATGGCGTGGTGCCATCGGCTGTTCACTTCGGTTACTGTGTGGGGGCGCGTTTGGATCACCCTCTCACACCTCAGGACCCAGATGAGATAGGCCGACTCAGAGATGAGGATTTGGAGGAGTCTTATCGCTCCTTTTGGTATGCGTTCTTGGGGCTGGTCTACTCCCCTGGGCTGGATGTCTCTGGCTGGGGTGTTGATGTTTCCGCAGCCTAGGATGAGTCCGACGGTGATTTCGGGCCATAGGCGGTGGCCATGTGGCCAGGTATTTTTGGCTAGTTCCCAGATCGCTCTCGTTGGCGTCGCGGTGCAGTGGATCAAGATATGGTCCATGGATTCTGTGATGTCGCATGTGGTGCAGTTCTGGCGAGTTTCAAACCCTGGGATGTGTCTCCAGAACTCGCCGATTTTTTGGGTTCCCCCAGGTGGTGAGTTTTGCAACCACGGCAGCTGAGTGGGCCCTAAGGGGCCGAGATAGTACTGTACACGGAAAATTTTCACACATGAGTTCCGTATCCAGATCCATCTCTATTGCACGAGTGCTACATAAAACCGAAGAAATAAAGTGATGTAATATTGTTACACCAGAAGGTTCGCGCCATCAACGTGTCTGCGAGGTATCACGGCCGTAAAAATACAAGGGAAATAATGACTGTGCGGAATGTGCAAAGGGTCCATAAAAGAAGTGCGAAAAAGGAAGATCGAAGTAACATGATTTAATGAATGTGACAATTTCAGACAATGTCAGCAGCACCGGACGAGTGTGTTAATGTTGATGGTATGGTTGAGTTGGCTGTGTCATGGAGCTGTGGTGGAACAGACGCAGGAACGGACGCCGAAGCGGTTTCGGGCGACTGAGGTAACTGGCCTTGCAGTCCGTCCGCGAAGCTAGATACGGAGGATGACGCGATGGATTCCAAAGGCGAAAGTTGCTCGGTTGTTGTGAAGTCAGGTTTCTCGTCGCCACTAGCGATGGAAATAGACGGGATGGAAAGTTGGTCGGAAAACGAAAGAATGGAATCGCGTCTGAATGCCGACTTGGCCACGGGAGACCATGACACCACCAGCTTCGCTTTTCAGGTGAGGTAAAGAGGATGTACTGAAAAGACATGAGCCCAACATTCAAAACAACGGGTTGATCTACGTACGCATGCGATGACCCGATGAAGGTGCCAGACAACGTAGAGGACCCGATACGACTGGCAAGCGACCTATACAAGCGACGGTAGTTTTGACGCGCCTCATCCGCAAAGCCAAAGAACGCGAAGAAGACGAAGGCACATAGAACGAGCGACCAGCGGAAAAACTCGTTTCCAACAACCATCTCCGAGTTGTTCTTCCAATAGATGTTCGGGTATTGATGGATATGGGAATAATTGCTGTGGACGTCGGCCCAGCTCACCCACGGGTGAAAACCGAA
>WTXC01000412.1:0-14510 GCA_022496195.1 Lactifluus subvellereus | reverse complement strand
TCCCCATCACGCAGAAGTTATCCCCGGTGACGTACCGATTACGCCTCCCGGCATCGATGCGTATCCACCCCACCTTCCATGTCGACCTCCTCACACGCTATGTCGAAACGGCCGCTCATGGACACAATTACGCCCGGCCGGATCCTGAAGTGATCGAAGGCGAGCCCGAATGGGAAGTCGAATCGATCCGCAAGGCAGACCATTACGGCAGACGACGGGAACTCCGTTTCCTTATCCATTGGAAGGGATTCCCAGCCTCTGAGGACTCATGGGTCTCGGCCCATGATCTTCACGCACCTGACCTGGTCGAGGACTTCTATCGACACAACCCTGATGCACCACGAGCGGTCCCACAAGCGCCGGGACGCCGCTTCCCTAGAGAGGGGGGTAATTTCCCTGATTCCCCTTCAACGACTCCCACGACACCATCGATAACGCCAGAAGTCCCTCGATCGCTGGCCCCGCAACCCAACACGAGGCCAACAACGACAACTACAAGAACAGGTAGAACAACACGACTCCCAGCAAGATACGCATTCCTTAAACTCTTCCCCTCACAATTCCAGTACAATCTTGCTCACCGAAAGACGACCCCTTGGAGCACGACCTGAATGAAATACACCGCTATATTCCCTCTCAAAGAAGCATACCCTCGACCTCCAAACATTCACACATTCCACATCCTTGCCTCCCCATACGCTACTACATTCGTTCCTAATTCCCCTTATCACGAAACACGACAAGAGCAGCACGGACGGCTGCACAGCTACTTCTGCCGAACCGACGACTGCCCCTTCCACCAATAGATGACCACTCGGTGGCACCACAACTCCCCACTTGACGAACTCGTTAGACGACGAAACGACCTTGATAGCCGGTTCTCCATCCTTTTCCTTCGCAGTCAGATCCACGGTCTTTCGTGCCCGAGACTGTGTACCCAATCCCGTTCCACTTATCGACCTAACCACGAACACCAACGACTGGCAGACGACTGGGCATCGTGGCAGCGAGACTCAGACAGATTTGTACAAGACGTACTTCAAGTCATACGACGACGAGTTTTCAGCCCATAATGCCCTACAAAGGAGGACCACTTCCACCCCCTACGCACACCCAGTTCATTAACCATAGCCCTGAAACGCCCTCTGTTCAGCGCAACGTCCTAGGGTCGCGACCCGAGGATGCGCAACTCCCCCTTTTCACAAACACACCACGACCCATTCCCATCATCGACCTCGACAGATCCCCGACGCCAACCTTCACCAATGATGAAGTAGTGACACAAGCCCATGAAGCGCATCAGGCATACCTTCGGAAACGAAGGGAGCGATACGCGCAACGAAAGGCAGCGGAACGACGACGAAAAGAACCACCCCCATCATTCCCAGTCGTCCAACCCTATTTGGGACGACCCCTCCAAAGTACTGACGTATACTGGACCAGAAGCCGCGTAGAAGCGTTAGAACACGCAGAACGCCGTGGACAACGTATCCTTGACCTGTCCACCCTAACCATCATCCATCACGCCGCCTGTCCCCAGACTTGTCGCCCAGAATTTAACCCAGAACACCTCATCCTCATGTACTTATGGGACTTTGAGACTTGGGCGACACACCTCTATCACGACATCGACGATGACCCGGTCCTCTTGAGAGGGGACAACCCATTCCATTCGCGCCTTCGCTGATTCAAGTACGATACGTATCCGTTCCTGACTGGACTGATTTGATTCTCCGACAATTGTACTATAAGAACTACTGACAGCATTGCCCCTAGTCGCAAAAATGCCTTACCCGAACTCCCACTCACCTTTCGTCCTCTCCCCATCATCCTCATCCTCTGAACCGACGCCGCATGCATCCATTCATCAAGTCCCTCGACGCTTCCAGACACCACATTACTCACGACGACGACGCTCACGAGCCACGAACGATAGAAATGAATTAGAGCGTCGCGTGCAAGAATTCACCCAAAAGGTGCATGAAGCCGGACAACGAGCAGTACGAACTCGCGAACGATTTGAAGCGCGGTTCAATATGGAGACACATCATTCATTCATCTATACACCAGAGAAGGACGCGACCATGACTGATGTCTGGTGAAGCCGGGACGTCTTCAGACCTGACAGAGGGGCAGTGTTACGATTTCTTTCCCTCTTCCTCTATTCTTACATCGACCCATGACTCGCATCGAACCCGCGACTCGACTACGATACGGAGACTCACGTGACCAGATACGGAAGGACCTTCTCGCCTTGCGACCCCTATATAAGGTAGCCTAGACTGTAGCTTCATCTCTAGGCTTGTTCTCTTCGTACCAATACCGAGCTACGCTCTGGCCCTTGGTGGCTATCGTATTACCCTCTCATCTTGTGAACCCTCAGATCCTCAGGCTGTTTGCCTGACTCCTAATTCCCCTGTATCAAATCCTTGACCTGGGATTGTACACATAAGGGGACCGCCGCTGCGTTCTGTCTTAGACACGAAGACTCGCAGTGTCCAAGTTGATCACGTGACTTGGCGAACCTCGACCGATACGCTCAGAGCTCGAGCGTAACAAAGGGGACTTGCCCTGGTCGACACCGTGGTTCTTCACCCACAAGAAAGACGGTGGTCTGCGACCATTACAAGACTACCATGAAGTCAACAAGTGGACTGTGCGTGATGTATACCCAATCCCGCACATAGAGCAAATACTAGAAGAACTAGAAGGAAAGATGCTCTTCACGGCACTAGACATCCGCTGGGGATACCACAATGTCCGCATTAGACCAGAGGACCGATGGAAGGCTGCCTTCAAAATGCCATACGGACTATACCTACCAAACATCATGTTCTTTGGCTTGACAAACTCGCCCGCAACCTTCCAAAGGATGATGGATCGAATATTTGGCCCACTAAAAAGAAAATACCCTGGTCTCCTCTTCGTGTATATGGACGACATCCTCATAGCAACCCCAGAGGACTTCGTGTTACACCGCCAGATAGTGCATGAAGTCCTTGAAATCCTAGAAAAGGAATCACTGTTTCTCAAACTTTCGAAATGCCAGTTCGAACAAAGATCAATCGTCTACCTAGGAATAGTGGTGGAACATGGGACCATCAAGGTGGATCCTACGAAGCGAGATGGCCTGGCAGCATGGCCAAGAACCCTCCAGTCCGTGAAGCAAGTGCGCTCAACACTTGGGGTGTTTGGATACCACCGTGCATTCATCCCGGATACGCGAACATAGTCAAACCCCTCAACGGACTCCTAAAGAAGGATACCCCATTTAAATGGACGGAGGAGTGCACTGAAGCAATTGGCAAGCTCATCGACGCCATCTTAAGCAACCCAGTGCTTCAACGACCCAACTACGAAAGACCATTCTTCCTTGAAGTAGATGCGTCGCAGTACGCCACAGGGGCGATTCTGTCCCAAAAGGACGAACGAGGACGCCTACAACCAGTGGGAAACGTGTCCCACTCATTTAACCCCGCGGAAAGGAACTATGACATCCATGATCGGGAACTTCTGGCAGTGATTAGAGGACTCAGGGCATGGCGCCACGTCCTCCTGTCAACAGAACACCCCATCACGATATACACCGATCATGCAAATCTACAATACTATCGACACCCGCAAAGGATCAACCGGCGGGTCGCGAGGTACCTTGGGGATCTCGCAGATTACCATTTTACGCTTGTGCACAAACCTGGAAAGAACAACCACGCCGATCACCTCTCTAGGCGCCCCGATCATGACGAAGGCACCGATGACAACACCGATGTCATAGTGCTCCCCGATCACTTGTTTGCACATGCTACAGACTTAATCAACCTCGAAATGGAAGTAGCAGACGCCCAAAGGGCGCACGGGCGCAAATGACTCAATGGAGGGAAGGATATACACTACACGAAACCAGGGAACGCTGGTACCACAGAACACAGCTTGTAGTCCCTGAGGAAAAGGAACTTCTACGAAAGATCCTAAAAGCGTACCATGACCATGAGACTGCGGGACACCCCGGCATCGCTAACACCTTACGCGCAATTGCCCGAGACTTTTGGTGGCCCACAATGAAGAACTTCGTCGTCGCATACGTAAAAGGATGCGGAACGTGCCAATCCACGAAGCCCAATCTAGTTCGGCCAAGACCGCCGATCATGCCAATAGGGGTAGAACAGGACACAATCCCATTTCACACGATAGCCTGGGATCTAATCACCGATCTTCCAATCTCAGAAGGGCACGACGCCATTTTAACGATTGTGGATCATGGCTGTTCTAAGGCGGCAATCTTCCTCCCCTGCTCAAAAATGATCGATGCGATCGGGATCGCGCAATTATATGCGACACGCGTCTTCCCCTTTTATGGGTACCTAAGAAGATCATTTCTGATCGAGACCCACGCTTCACCGCCACAATCACAAAGGAGCTCTGTGCGATCTTAGGAATCACACAGAACATCAGTACTGCATTTCACCCGCAAACAGATGGACAATCGGAGCAGGCGAATCAAAGGGTGGAACAGTATCTCCGCATCTATGGGAACGCAGAACAAAATGACTGGGCGCAACTATTGCCCCTAGCCCAATTCGTCCACAACACATGGGTAAATGAGACAACAGGAAGCACGCCCTATGAACTTCTAATCGGGCACACGCCGACGATCCACACCACTGATCACCAAACTAACGTGCCAGCCCTAAGTGAAAGAAAAGACTGGCTTGAACGGACACGCACGAGGGCCACACTAGCGATCAAAAACGGGCAATGCCTGCTAATGCGGAGATCGGAGCGAAAGAAAGGACAACGCCACTTCTCAGCATTCCAAAAGGGGCAAGAAGTTTGGTTGGAAGGTGTCAATCTAAGATTGACACATCCAATCGCCAAATTAGCCCCCAGAAGATACGGACCATTCAAGATTAGCGATGTAATCTCGCCAATCGTCTATCGCCTCGAGCTACCACCACACTGGAAGATACACAACGTGTTCCATGTGTCGCTATTGATGCCCTACAAAGAGACGGAAGAACATGGGGTGAACTACCCCCAACCTAAACCGGAAATGATCCAGGGCAAGGAAGAATACGAGGTAGAACGTGTTGAGGACTCTAGACGCGTAGGAAGGTGGAAGAAGCTGCAGTATCTACTCTCTTGGAAAGGATACTCTAAGGCACACAACAGTTGGGAGCCCGCAGACCAGGTGCACGCCCCAGAACTTGTGAAAGAATATTACAAACGCAAGCCTGCAGCAGTACAGATGGTTTCGGATAAAAGGCGGAGGATGGGACACTGGAAAAGCATCCTCACCGCCTCGTCCATTCCTGCACTCGCACCATCCACTCCTGCATCTCCCATTTACGCCCGCAACTGTAGCATGAATGGCTCACCGCAAGACTGGATACGTGCCATCGACGAAGCCTGCGGGGTCCTCCAATACCCCGACGACGTGCTCGAGGCGATCCCGGAGGAGGTGCCAGCCCACTACAATTACCACGTCTGGCCAAGTGCCCAGTGGCAGCCGAGCTCCGACGCCGGAGCTGATCGACTTCTTCTCGACGGTCTCCAGCGAGATCTCGATTACGGAGCTCGGTCCGACGCCAGCTCCTGGGACAGCGACTCCCCTCCTCCGTCTCTCCACACCACCAGCTCCTACTCCACGTCCGATGGGTCTACCGGCCCGACCGCAAACGCCCCCACCTTCACCGATCTCCTCGCAGGGCCAGGCCCTGCCGCCTCGATTTTCGCGGGAGCGCTCGTCCGGGCTGCTTCTATCCCTGCCATACAGGGCCCCACGCTTCCAGAAGACGCCGTACAGCCGGCCCCACACGACCCCATCTCACCAATTTCCCAGCTCGCTGCGCTCACAAACCCAGGGTGCACGATCTTCGACACCGAGGCCCCCATCAATGACACCTGGGCTGCCTTCTTCGAGCCTGGGTGGGCACTCCCTCCTCCTTCCGCAGACGCTGCGGAACCCGCACAACTCCCCGCCGATGCCCGAAGCAGCAGCAGCACCGCCACTGCTGCAAGTTACCCTTTTGATGAACCATCACGGGTTCATCACGAACATCGGGACAGCACACGTCCCAGCGAACTCGACCCTAAGGCATCGGTCCGGACAAGTCGAGGTCGTGCCGGGAAGCAGCTCCTGAGGGATGCGGCAAGGGCGGTGTTACGACCACGACCACCACGCGCACTGACTTGCGTATGACCCAGTCTGTGCGGGAGCTCCTGAAGCTCACAGCTGGCTAACTGACAAGACAAGGATGGAATTGGGACTCCTAGGGAGTGCCCCTGAACCGCTACGCACTCATTTGACACTATGGACACTGAACTGATACTATACGGACTAATTAGGAAGGAGGCAGCTAGCCTCATGTACGCTCGCATGGTTGCAGCACTCGCATGGCACACGCATGTGCATGCACCACGCATATCACATCGGCACATCACAGAACGCTAAAGGCGTGTTCCCCTGGGTCCAGGGTGTAGTGCAGACGTGTTGCAGCGTGTTGGCAGGCCGCGCGTTCACCGGACATTGAGTACTTTTGCTATTGGGTCGATCACTATGACCCTTGATCTCATACCTCATGCGTGCCCTCAATTTCTTACTGATACACTTGCGCGTCCTTATGACGCAGAGTCTGGAACCTACTAGATGCATGGGCCCTATGCCCTGACGATTACACGGCCCTCTAGATAGGGGCCTTCACGAAACTATAAGTAGCACACTCCTTTGTGCAGTAGACTACAGACTCGACCTCTTAACAATACAGCCTACTTGAACCTAGGAATCCCTTGCAGTGGGAAGCACCCCTAGGATACTCCGAACCAGACCAGACCTTCCAAGGCCACCAGCACACTCTCCCCTCCTCTCTACCCCTCTTTCTCCCCCTTGTCACAAGGGAACTCTTTTGGCTTGGAACACCTTTGCATTGAAGTCACTTAGAGGTCACTGCGCTATCAGTGCACCTTTGACACTTGTGCACGACAGTTGGCTTACGTCTTGAGCCATAGTAATCAAGAGGAGAACCATTGTTTAAACGTCCACAGTGCACGTTGCACTACCCTGAAGTAGGACTTGGGCTGAACCAAGTCAACGACAAGCAAGTCGCTTAGAACGCCCAAGGCTGAGCGTAACAGGCGGCAGGGGTGAAGGTGGGATATCGGGGCGGGCGGATCTTAGGATCCAAAAACAAAAAAGGCAAGCGTTACCACTGCAGCAAGTGCTCAAACCAGCTTGCAGACCACCGCTTCGAGGAGTGCCCACTCTGGCGCCAGTGCTCCAATTGCTTCCAGATGGGGCACTGGGGCTACGATTGCGCCACGCCGCATGTCAGGTGCGGAACTCGGAAGTGCGAGGTCCCGGTTACGCACCGCCACTTTGGGCCCAAATGCCCCGTCTCCTTTCTCACGCGCTACGATAAGCGCACCGGATCTTTGCCGGAGGAGTGGGGCCTAGAAGGCGTCTTTGAGGACGTGCCTGTGGCACAGGCGGAGGCGGCGGTGGCTGAGGGACCGGCAGTTGCCCCAGAACGTGTCTTCGAGGACATGTTGGACTGGGGATCATTTATGGACTTTGAACCGCTTCAGGACTGACTTTTTTCTCATAACTTTGACAACCGTGTGATGGCACACCCGCCTAAGAAAGGGGGTGATGTTACGTTTACTTACCACGACTCTTACTAGCTGTCATATGATCCTACATCATGTGACGCATCTTGTGACCCAACCCATGTGACTCACCCCGTCTTGTGACTCCTGACTCGTGACTCGACGCGCACGCGTCTTCTAGTTCCTTAGTCCTGTTCTGCTTGGATTCGCAGCGACTCACAGACACATCTACTTGCGTCTAGATACGTTACCATTCTACTTACGATACTGGTCGCTACTTAGAAGCGACGCGAATGTACTTAGGGCCTTAGCCGAGTGAGGCAGGCCTTGTATAAATAGTGTGGACAGTTGAGCCTGGTAGCCCCAGTCTCAACTTCGTCCCAAATACAAGTTGATCACCTTCCTATTGCGAACAACTTCCCACTTGAACAGACCTTCCCTTCTTGTCTCTAACCCTCACTCCGGCTTAGTAAGCCACATCGAAGCTTGGTAGAACGTGCTATAACGTCTACAAAGGTCGCACCTACCGGAACCAAGTGCTCGGGCACCTCGGACATCTCGGGTACCTCGGCCCACTTAGTTCCAGTACGACACATGGTCACGTGACCAGACACGGTCACCTGACAACCGAACTCGAGCTCACTTCGAGCCACGGCCCCCTTGTAGCCGTGACACCAACAGTGGAGCGTGCCAGTTATATACATTAGAGCTCAGCCTTCCCACGCAGTAGCATACTTGTATATAAAGCATCAAGTCAAGCGATGATAGCCTCACCCTTGACTTCGTTAACTATCCACACAGTAAACGAATAAAGCCCATAAAGACTCTGCCCTCTTTGTGTGCCTGTCATCGCCTCCTTTGCCCTCACCCCTCATCGCCTTCGCCCCCTGAGTGTCAGTCTCAGTTGGCTCCCTCTCTCTCATCCTTTGAGCTTGCCACCTCGAAGCGTACCGCCTGTCATCCTCTCTGAGTCCACACATAAGTGACTTAGCTCAATCACGCATACCTCCCCACGGTCACATGCCTCTCACCCCTCCCACAATCATGTGCTCTACCCCACGTGCAGATAACCAAGATATACGAGTGACTTATTGGCCAGTGCTGAACTACTCTCGTATCAAAGCTCTCTGCCCACTGTCGCCCTGTTATGGCTTGACGGGCCGTGAGCACAACTTGTGCGACTTGTTATGGTTTGCAGCCATATTTTACTTTACTATTCCTTTTGCCCATGTTTGGGACTCGTGACCTGAACTGTCACATGACCATATGTCATGTGACACGCTGACTTCCTTACCTATCACATGACCATATGTCATGTGATGCCTGACTCCTTGTGACTGCAACGCGATGCGACTTGGTATGTGACTCAGAGCGACTCGCTATGAGTCGCTCACTAGTGACTGATACTGACTGATACGCGACTCATAGTAGTGACTCTTATTGAGTACTACTGACTCTTACTTACGACTCATAGTGACTAGGGAGTAGCACTATAAGAACTGAAGGAAGTTGAGCTGGAATCCCCAGTCTCAATTTCATCTCCAATACAAGTTGATTACCCAATCAGTTGCCTTGTGCGCAAGGAACTCTAGTGGCAACAAGACCTTCCCTTTTTGTCTCTACCACCGCTCTGGCTTAGTAAGCCACATTGAAGCTTGTCATCGTGTGCTATAACACGTGGAACATTGCCAAACAGGTGCTTTAAGGCGCACCTACTGGAACCAAGTACTCGGGCATCTTGGCCCACCTCGATACCCTCATGACCACAGTGTGCCACAAGCGTCACGTTACCACAGCGAGTCCGTGACCCTGATCCCCGTGACCATAAGCGAGCCACAGCAAGAACACGTGATACATCCACACGATCACATGACCCCGAATGACACGCTCACTTAGAGCCACGGTCCCTTGTAACTGTGACATAAGTTGAGACTCTCCAACTAGAACTTGTCCGCGGACAAATATAGAAGTGTATCCACGATGGCATCACTACAATTGACATTTCCCGAAGACGGGAGGGCTTTCTTGATAACGCCCCAAAGACAAACAGACGATCTTCCAGCAGGTGTTAAAGGAACTGCACAGTGGAAGGAATTTAGTGCGCGCGTGCACAACGCATACTTTGTGGAGTACAGACAAGCAGAATTTGCTGTGGAACTCATCAACAACGAGTGGTACAATATCTACTGGTCGCAACCAAGTGGAGGATATTCTACCAGACACGATTGGAAAATCAGTGAAGAAGAATGCAGACTATACAGACTAGGACTCCCCCTGTCGACACTCCTCAGGGAAACTAGCTTTTCATGTGCCAGGATCTCCCCAGTCAAGGAGAGGCTTACCACTGATCCAATAACTGACGAAGAACGAACACCTACCACAGAATCTCCTGAAAGCAGCAGAGGCTCAGGATGCGCCGGCATTGACTTTGACTTCAGTACAATCAATCTTGCGGCAAACATTCAGACAGAACTATCGCTCGAGCCGAGCACCTCTAACATTCGAGAGGACCTAGGACCAGAACAGGAACTGCCAGACTTCCTGATTAAAGCGAACGAACCACAGTTGTTCCCATCTAGCAGCATGACTAGCATCCAAACCGCTATGACTACTCCCCTTGCACACCCCCTCACTACACCTCTCCACATTGGTAGTGCCACGATTTCTACTACCCTCACTCAACCTGCAACACAGTCGACCTCAGTCCAACAGGCCGGCGGAAGCAGTGGAGGTGGCGGTGGACCACCAGCATACCCTGGAGGAGGACAACCAGCTGGAGGAGGTGGTGGAGGCGGAGGACCACCTGGCGGGGGAGCACCAGGAGGAGGTCCTCCTGGAGCACCTGCCCCCGCACCCGCACCTGCACCTGCAGCGGCCGCTGCTGCGGCACCGGCACCACAAAACAATGGAAAGGGGCTGCATGGGAGCCCACCAAATATGTTCAACGGGTCATGAAGCAAAAGCGACGTCTTTATACAGGAATTCTCCCTGTACAACATGATCAACAGAAACCACGAAGTCATGAGGGTGCCTTACAATAGGGTCCTCATGTGCCTGTCCTATATGAAAGGACCCAGGGTCAACAACTGGGTGACTGCGCGCATGCAGGAGCTCCATGACCAAATAACTGCCGGTGCTGATCCAGACAATGAAGACATCTGGGATAGTGTTTAAGGGTCCGGTTACCCTAACCAGAAAATAACCGGTGACTGAACCTAACCTAACCGAAAATAACCAGACCATCGGTCACGGTTATGTTAAATTGGACCCGAATCGGTTAGTGGTCACACAATTCTCAAAAAATTCACAACCGATCAATAACCGGTCACAACCGGTCACAACTGGTTAATATCAAATTTAGATTCTTATTATTTATCGAACTATCTAATATCTAATATCTAATACAAGTTTTATCTAATCTAAATCTAAATATCTAATATCTAAACATAACATAAACATGAAACATGAAGGTTGCAAGAGAAAGTAAAAGGAGGCGGGGTGGGGGTGGGGAGGGTTTATATAAGTTTGGAGCTGCGCATGGACCATCTGGGTCTTGGGCTTGTGCCAAGCAGCAATCAACAAACATACAGACGCGTCAACAATCAACAAGCGCACTCGCCACATCACCACCTCGGGCTCAACGCCAGGCAACAACAAAGGTACAGCTGGGGCAACCGTGGGCATGTCGAAACTCCCAATGGCGACAACTGCGACAATTGCGACAACGGGTCGTGACGGCGGGGTAGAGGGGGCAACGCGGGCTCAGGAGACATCCTCCTGAGTCCACTGGTATACTTTACTTTCTTTGTATTCGAAAAAGCATCTATTAATCATGTAGTCTACAGGAACAGCAACGGTGGCAGTACCGATGCAGATACCACTGCCACTTCAGCTGAGGCAGCGGCTTGTACCACTGCAGCCACGACGACGACGACGCGCGGTATTGGCAGCACCACCGCCGCCGCCACGATGACGACGCGCGCGTGGTATCGGCAGCACCACCGCAGGCACGACGAGGCGCGGCATCGGCAGTACCACTGCCGCCACGACGACGATGCGCGTGGCATCAGCAGCACCACTGCCGCCACCACGATGACGACACGCGTGGTATCGGCAGCGCCACTGCAGCCACGACGACGCGGGGCATCGGCAGCGCCACCACGGGCACGACAACGATGCGTGTGGCATCGACACCACCGCGGCCACAATGACGACGACGATGCGCATGACATCAGCAGCACCACCGCAGCCACAACGAGGCGTGGCATCGGCAGCATCACCGCGGCCACGACGACGCGCGGCGTTGGCAACACCACCGTGGCCATGGCGACGCGCGCGGCATCGGCTGCACCACCGTGGCCACGATGACACGCGTGGATTTGGCAGCACCAGGCGCGGCGATGCCCCTCCGTTGCGTGCATTTCACGTGGGGGGGGCTGGTTTAATTTTCAGCTGTTTTTTTATTTTAGTAGCAGCCATGTTGTATCTTAGAATTTTCTTTTTAATTAAAGCAGAATTTCCTGTTTCTGGTGTGAATCCTTAAATGACCGGTCATAACTGGTTGGTGACCGGTCATTGCATGACCGGTGGTGACTGGTGGTGACCACAAGCGGTCATGGCCCCCAACAAAGTGTGACCAAAAACCACGGTTCGGTCCAGTTATACAGCCAAAACTTGAGAAGGGTGACCGGTTGCGGTTGCGGTTACCGGGAATCCGGCTCAAAAACCAGACTGGACCGGACCCTTAAACACTAATCTGGGAGAACTTCAAGAGGATGTTCCTCAGTGCCTATACTGACACGACAAAGAGAGAAGATGCAGTATTGCAGCTACTCAACCTGAAGATGGTTGGGGACGACCTTGACAGCTACATCGCTGGATTTGAACACCTTATACTCTCTGCTGGCTGGGAACGCGACTCCCAGGGCACCATCTACATATTCAAGAAAGGCCTGAGACCAGGCCTTGGACGCGCCATCATAGAATGAACATTCCCCCATCCAGTAACTTTCGACGACTGGATTCGCGCAGCGCATAGGCAGCATGCCGCATTTGTGGAAACGCGTGCAACCTATGGCGCCAACTATGGTGCACCCTACAATAACCCCGTCAGGGACTTCAAACAGCGATTCAGACAGGTGCTAGGAAGTCAGAACCAAAACCAGCAACGCCGCCGCGATCCAAATGCAATGGACGTGGACACGGCACAGATGACATCACTGAATGATGAAGAGCGCAAGAAACTGCGCACCGAGGGGCGATGCTTCTTCTGCAAAGCCCAAGGCCACATGTCTAATGCCTGTCCTAAGAAGAGGAACAGGCCACGAACTAACAACCCAGGACCGAGTGTCCAATGCAGCCAGACGACGGCATGCGTAACCAAAGTGGACAAGGAAGAAAACAGTGCTATCGAAACTGTTTTCCAGACCCTCACCAACATGTCAAAAGAAGACAAATCTCAGCTCTTGGACCGCATGATCGTCGACGACCAGGATTTTTAGAAGGCTCGAATCACACAGCCATGATTAGAGCCTTAGCAATACGAGTGGACTCCATGTATATCAGTACCAAGAAGCCTTGAATATACCGATTACGTTTCAAAGCACTCCACTCTGAATGGCTGAAGCAGGCACTGATCGACAGTGGCGCAACTGAAAACTTTATCGACTATCGAACCGCGGTCCGATGGCGGCTTCCCACAAAAAGCTAAAAGTCCCACGACAGGTCATCATGTTGATGGCAGGACAACAAAAGAGGAATGATCAACGAAGCCTGTATTCTGAGGATCAGGCAGAACAAGAAACAGAAGCTGCAAAAGTTCTATGTGACGAACTTAGGCAATGACAGGATCCTTCTTGGCTACCCCTGGCTTCACGCATTTAACCCAGATATCAATTGGGAAGCAGGAACAGTAGAAGGACCAGTCAAATTCGAAACAGTGCCATTCGCATGGAAACTCTGGGCAACCAAGAAAGAGGCACAGAAGCTGCAACAATAGCGTGCACGAACTTTGCGCAGGAATGGGCCATACAAGCTCAGAAACACAAGAAGAAGGAAGATGCCCCGTACTTCCAGCAGAGTACCAATGACACAAGGTTGTGTTCTCAGAAGAGGCGGCAAAGCGCTTCCCACCATCATGGCCTGAGGACCACGAGATCAAACTGAAACCAGATGCACCAGCTACTATCAATTGCAAAATCTATCCCTTGTCAAGGATAGAAAAAGAGGCAACACGAGAGTTCCTGGACATAAACAAAGACCTGGGCTACATCGAAGAAGGGGAATCACCATGGTCAACCCCTTGGTTCTTTACGCACAAAAAGGATGGCGGCTTGCGCCGCTACAAGATTATCGCGAAGTTAACAAGTGGACAGTGCGGGATGTCTATCCCATACCACGAATTGAACAGATCCTTGAAGAATTGGAAGGGAAAGAACTCTTCACCGCCCTAGATATTCAGTGGGGCTACCACAACATGCGAATCAAACCAGAAGATAGATGGAAGGCAGCATTCAAAACCCCCTTTGGCCTCTATCTTCCCAATGTCATGTTCTTTGGCCTCATGAATTCGCCAGCCACCTTCCAAAGACTTATGGATCCATATTTGCCCCCTTGAAGAGATGATACCCTGGACTTCTATTCGTCTACATGGACGATATACTCATTGCAACACCAAATGATCTGAAGCTACACAGAGAAGTGGTACACGCAGTACTAGAGCTACTGGAAAAGGAATTGCTATTCCTTAAACTGTCAAAATGCCAATTTGAGAAGGCGACAATTAACTATCTCGGCATCGTGGTGGAGCATGGCACGATCAAGATCGATCCCACGAAGCAAGATGGACTGGCCGGTGGCCGCGGAAGCTAATGTCAGTAAGACAGGTACGATCCACACTTGGGGTCTTC
>WTXC01000411.1:0-14574 GCA_022496195.1 Lactifluus subvellereus | reverse complement strand
CGACAATATCTAGGACCATGCACAGTGGCTTTCCATCCTGTTCAAGGTGAACTGTGACGGCGACAAATGCCCTGTGATTGGGGGAGGTCCACGCGTCCGTCGCAAAGCTCAGTTCACCATGATATTCCTTAACTCCAGTAAGCCCCCTTTTAAGCTCAGTCTACTGAAAACATTCACTTACCTGTAGCACCCTAGCAATCCTCTGGCGTGTACGTGCAAACACCATTCGAACATCACGTGACACCGTCGACAGAGAAGGTATGATATAGCCTGGCCGCCCAGTTTTCATCAATGAACGAAAGCCGCGGTCATTGACAATCTCAAATGGCCGGGCATTTTCAGAAACCCAACGGACAAACTTGGCTCTGCAAGCAGTGTATTAGTGGGTAATTCATTACTTGTCATGCAAGGGGAACAAACCTTGCTTCGTTTTTAGTGTGTTGGCGGTGTGAGTAAGTAACCTTTGATTTTCCAAGTCTCTCAAACACCGCTGTAATTGACCCATTCCTTGATGCTAGGTTGGCCACAGAGGTATGAGCGTCTGACAAATTTTTTGTTAGGTCCGCAGCCGCAATAGCCTCTTCTCCCCAGCATAGCTTTGTGTGCTTTCGTAAATTGCTTGTTGAGTTGAAGTCCCCCTTGTCCAAGTAGCGCCGGATTGATTTTTTGCAGCCTTTTGCACCACAGAAGAATTCATGGAACCGCCGCCCATTGTCATCATGCCCAATCTTCGGGTGGGCTGGAAGAAGGCATAGACAGGTGCGTTCCAATCCCTTTTCAAACGCTCTGACAAAATTCATATGATCAGATCTTTTTGTGTGACAGGTATGAACAATGACGTACCCAGCTCAGCCTCAGGACTCTCAACTACTGCTTCAGCGTCAGGACCCTCCGTGATTGCTTTGCCATTTCCAGTATCCTCACTCTCAATGTCAAGGGCTGTCGACTCTTGAGTGGGTGTCTCAGATGCCAAGGAACCAGTGTCATCAGTAAGTTCTCATCTTTTCTTCAAGGGGGCCTTGACCTTTGACGCTTTGCGCTTTAGTGTTCCTGTGGATCCCTTTTGTGATGCTGGCATGGTTTGGACTGTGGCGAGTTGCTAGACAGTTGGGGGGGGTTTTTTTTTGTTCCTGTTGAGTTTCCGTAGCTTTATTTGTGCTTTTGCAGGGTTAGTACATATTTAGAGATCAGGTACCACTAGCAGAATTGATGTGAGTGAAGCGGAGTGAGACCGCGTAGCAGTGCACCAGTGGCAGCTGGTGATAGCTAGTTGGTGGCGGGTTGGCTGCTGGGTCCCAGGTTGCTCACTTGTGACCTGCACCCGTACCCGCCACTACCCACCCTATGACCCATCCCGGGTCACCAAACCCGTGCTGATCCCTATCAGGAACTGGTCCGCCTGTTCTTCTATCGTTGGCGGTCCACTCGGTGTTGCTGCTGGCATCACTGTCGTCGCTGTCGCTGCTGTCGTCGCCTCGCACGGTGAATATCCTGGTGGTGACATGGACCTGTGTGGGGCGTTGCGCGTCGTCATTCTTTGGGATGGAGGGCGTGGGCGAGCTCGGGGTGACGGAGGCTTCCCTTCCTTTCCCTTTGTCAGCGAGTTGGTTTTTCTGCGAGCCATCGGAGGACATAAGGGACGAGTAAGCAGGTGGGGATGTGCTGGGTGTGGTGGAGATGAGAGAGGGGGATGATGACTTGAGGGCGGTCAAGGCATGTCTTATATAGGCTTTTCTTATCGCTGTGGGATTATCTCGGTGGAATTGGTGGACTAGGTTTAGTGAATTTTTCAGGTTCTTCCGAGGTTCCCACGTGTCTTCTGCTGCAGAGTACCCTTTCCATCTGACTCGGTACTGCGGTTGCTTTGTTCTTCCAAATGTGCGGTATTCTAGAATGGCCTCAACTTCGTACTCTGCTTCTCCGTCGATGACGTCAGGAGGCGGTTCTGTGAAGTTGGGGCCATGCTCTTTAGTTTCTACATACGGGGTGAGGAGACTGGCATGGAACACGTCATGGACACGACGTAGTTTCCACTGAGGGGGAATTGCGACTTGGTATACTACTGGGGAAATGACGTCAGTGATGTTACGTTCTGGACTGCTCTGGACTGAGTACCCCTACTTTTTCTTTCCCTATATGCCTTCCCCCTTGACCCACTGCCTCATGCGAACCATGAGGCTGCCTATTGCTTACTGATGATGGGCCCTAGGCCTTGTACGATGACGCACTTACCCTCAACCCTGTATGATGACGCATTTACCCTTTGCCCTAGTACATGACATCATAGCTACGGTGACGCACTACCCTTGACCCTACCTAGTACTTATAGTGCTTCGCCTCGTCTGTATGTACTCAGACTCGACTTCTTGAGCAATCAAGCTAGTTCCCCTGTTCTGCAAGCTGAGGTTGTCTTGTGATTACCTTAGCCTGCACTTCCCCTCAAGGCGCAGAGGCAGGAGCTTTGCCAAGCTTGTGCCCTACCCCTTGAAGTGTCGATCCGCCTTTCCTCTCATTGCGTTGTGTAGGGACGATTCGTCAATCCTTCCTAACATCGCACTGAAGGGACTGTCCACTCCTCTTGTGAATCACACTCCACCTGTGCGTTCCAGGCCCTCCAGACTCCATTGAAGCCTAGACTTGGGCTAGACCAAGTCAACGAACCAAACCGTCGCACAAGTCGTGCAGAAGGCCAACGCTTGAGCCTAACAGTGATCTGGAAGGGGCCATAGCGCCTTTGAGTGAGTTTTGCGCTTGGCTGGGTGATGTGGATGTTCCTTCCGTCAAGCCAGACCTTCTGTCCTTTTGCAAATGGCTTAAATCGCGCTCCCCTTCTGGCGCTAACAAGGGTCTGGGCATTGGTAATGGCAGTCTGCGCTGATATCCGTCCTTGATGGACAAGGTCTAGGCGTTCTTGGAGCGACGGCATTTTCTCAGATCTCTGTGGCTGGTGGGCGCGTGGGATATGCCCCATGAGGAGTTGGAACGGCGCTTGCTTGGTGGTGCTACTGGGCCAGGCGTTGTGGATGTATTGGGCAATGGGCAGGAGGGCAGACCAGTTGTTCTGCTGGTGGTTCACGTAGATGCGGAGATACTGCTCAAGCCACTGGTTGGTTCGCTCAGACTGTCCATCTGTCTGGGGGTGGTATGCAGTGCTGATGTTCTGTTCAATTCCCAGCATTTTGCACAGCTCTCGTGGGAAATGCGAGGCGAAGTGTGTTCCTCTGTCGCTGATAATCTTTCGGGGAATACCGTAGTGGGGGAACACGTGCTTGGCATATAATGAGACGAGTTCTGGTGCAGTCATGGCTTCATTGCAGGGGATGAATATGGCGGCTTTTGAGCAATCATGGTCTGTGATTGTGAGGATAGAGTCATATCCTTCTGATGGGGGCAGCTTGACGATTAAGTCGAGGGCGATGGTTTTGAATGGCAGGGCATTGGGGTTGGTTGTGATAGGCATAAATGGCGGTGCAGGCTTGGTGGTGTTTACTTTGGTGGCTTGGCAGGTGGCGCAGCCTTTGACATAGGCGAGGACGGTCTGCTTCATGTTGGGCCACCAGTAGTCTTTGGTGATGAGTAGGCAAGTTTTTAAAATTCTGGGGTGCCCGGCGGTTGGTGAGTCATGGTATAGCGAGATCACTCCCCTCCTAAGGTCGTTGTCTGCCACGACAACTAGGCGGTTAGCATGCCACCAGCCTCCCCTGGGGCGACATTCGATGGGGTAGGTGGAGGCCCAGGTAGCAAGGGTGTCTTTATGGTTATTCTGGAGGGTGAGAGTGCGGTCCTCAAGGTCGACACTTGTGGTGGCATTGGTGAACAGGGCAGGTGGCAGGGCGAGGACTTCGGCATTGTCCTGGCCAGTGTGGTCGAAATCTGGGCAGTGGGAAAGGGCGTCAGCTTTATTCGTAGCCCCTGGGCGGTGTATCAGGGTGATGTGGTAATCCCCAAGCGTGAGGATGTATCGGGCAATGCGTCGGTTAATTTTCTGGGGCGACCGGTAGTATTGGAGGTTCTTGTGGTCCGTGATAACTGTGACCTGGTGCTGGGTGCCCATAAGCAAGTGACGCCAGTGTTCTAGTCCTCTGACGATGGCGAGGAACTCCCTGTCCCAGATGGGGTAGTTTCGTTCAGTGGCTGTGAACATCTTTGAATCGTATCCCACTGGTCGTCGACACCCTTGAGCATCATGCTGGTACAGGATGGCACCTGTGGTGTTCTGGGAGGCGTCAACTTCTAATTCGTACGGGCGTGCTGGGCTTGGTTGCCAGAGGACCGGGTCGCTTGTGACAATCTCGATGAGCTGATCAACTGCTGCGGTGCACTCGTCTGTCCAGATGAAAGGGACTCCTTTCTTGAGGAGGTTGGTCAGGGGGTGGGCGATTTCAGCGAACCCTGGTATGAAGGGGCGTTGGTACCCTAAGACGCCAAGTGTCGATCGCAGCTGCTTGACACTGGTGAGTACTCGTGGCCACTCCTTAATACCTCTCAGTTTGCTGGACTCGATGCGCAGCGAGTCTCCATCAATGACTAATCCTAGGTATTCGACTTGCTTTTGTTCGAATTGGCATTTCTGGGGCTTCAGGAAGAACAATGCTGCTTCCAGGATGTCTAGCAGCTCATGGACCACGCGTCGATGCAGCGCATGGTCTAGGGGTGTGGCAACAAGGATGTCGTCCATGTATACGAAGATCATCCTCGGATATTTGAGTTTCAGTGGCCGCAGGAGTCGATCCATGACTCGTTGGAAGGTGCTAGGCGCATTGCACTGTCCAAATAACATGACGCGTGGCTGGAACAGTCCTTGTGGCATTTTGAAGGCTGCCTTCCATTGGTCGCCATCCTTTATTCTGACATTGTGATATCCCCATCGGATATCGAATTTCGTGAAGAGGGCGCGTCCTTCAAGGTCTCTGGTCAGGATGCTAATGTCAGGGAGGGGGTAGACGTCTTGTATCGTCCAGCTATTTAGTGTGTGGTAGTCCTGGACCAGGCGAAGGGATCCATCCTTCTTTTTAATGAAGAAGAAGGGGGCAGCGTAGGGGGAGCTTGACAGCTCGATATATCCTTTGTCAAGCTGTTCCTTGAGCCAGGCGTCGGTGGCAACCATTTCTTTGGGGTTGAGTGGATAGACTTTGCAGTCTAGCATGGCAGGGGCATCGGGCTTTAATCTGATGGCATGGTCATCTTCTCTGCTGGGTGGGAATCGCTGTGCTTCTTTCTCTGAGAAGACCCTCCAGTGTCGGGAGTATTCTGAGGGTACATCAGCTGCCGTGGGGGCAGTTCGCCCCTGGTGTTCTTTGATTGCCCATTCTTGGGCAATATTCGTTCTGTTGATCTGGAGGATTAGGTCATCTCCTTCTTCCAAGGAGGTAGCTTGGAGGGCATGTCCAAGCAGTTGGGCGTATCGTAACAGGCTCCGAGGTTGTTTGGGTGCCCTTCTACTGGTTAGTGTGAGGAAGATCGGTCCTCCTTTGACGGTTTTGGTGCTCCAGTCAATCTCGGGGTTGAAGGCGTGGAACCAGGGGAATCCTAGGATTGTTCTATCTCGTCCTAGGTTAGCGAGGAAGAAGCGTTGTACGCTTTCTTTCTGTCCTTGTCGGATCGTTAGATCACAGTAGGTGGTGATACGGCCACTGCGGTTTTCGGATCCATCTACGTTGTAGAGGAGGCGTGGCTGGGGGAGTTGTCTGGGCACAAGACGCAGCCATTGGGCAGTTTTCTGGTCGATGAAGTTGTTGGTGGCGCCACTGTCTATGAGTGCACTTTCTGCAGCCTTTCCATGTATGGTGGAAAACGTAAAATTGACATTGATACTATTCCGATTTGAGACATACATTGTTACGTTCTGGACTGCTCTGGACTGAGTACCCCTACTTTTTCTTTCCCTATATGCCTTCCCCTTGACCCACTGCCTCATGCGAACCATGAGGCCGCCTATTGCTTACTGATGATGGGCCCTAGGCCTTGTACGATGACGCACTTACCCTCAACCCTGTATGATGACGCGCTTACCCCTCTGCCCTAGTACATGACATCATAGCTATGGTGACGCACTACCCTTGACCCTACCTAGTACTTATAGGGCTTCGCCTCGTCTGTATGTACTCAGACTCGACTTCTTGAGCAATCAAGCTAGTTCCCCTGTTCTGCAAGCTGAGGTTGTCCTGAGATTACCTTAGCCTGCACTTCTCCTCAAGGCGCAGAGGCAGGAGCTTTGCCAAGCTTGTGCCCTACCCCTTGAAGTGTCGATCCACCTTTCCTCTCATTGCGTTGTGTAGGGACGATTCGTCAATCCTTCCTAACATCGCACTGAAGGGACTGTCCACTCCTCTTGTGAATCACACTCCGCCTGTGCGTTCCAGGCCCTCCAGAGTCCACTGAAGCCTAGACTTGGGCTAGACCAAGTCAACGAACCAACCCGTCGCACAAGTCGTGCAGAAGGCCAACACTTGAGCCTAACATACATGGTACAAATACGCGAGGCTTGATCCCAGGCTGTTAGGTCAAGCCGCTTTAAAAATCCAGGTCTTCCTGGATAATGCGGTCAAAGGCTGCTGATCGCTCTGTTGCGCTCATGGCGCGTAATTGGGACATGACGTCCGTTGGTGCTTGGCTGGCACTGTCGTCGGGGACAATGGTCAGGCTTTCTTGGCTCGTTGTTCTTACGAGCGTGGCGCATTGAGAGGGGGCTTGCTGGCTTTGTCTCCCCTTCTTTTTGAAGCACTGGGTGGCGCGATGTCCCTTTTCTTTGCAGTAGAAGCACTTTCACTCGTCCATGAGCCTCTTCTTTTCTGCTTCCGTTAGTGGTCCTCCCATGCGTGCCACATCTATGTCCATAGGGACTGGGGCGTTGTTTCTGGGGCGCTGAGCAGGGGCGGGTGCTCTGGGAATAAAGCGTGGTTTGGGAGTGAAGCGCTGCTGGTTGGGGGTGGGTCCTAGGTCGGCGAGTATCTGGGCACTCCTAATGACTTCCTTTCGCGCTGCCTCTTGCCAATTGTCTAGGGTCATTGGTATGGTTTCTTTGTTAAGGATTTTTAGCGCTATCCCTCGACGAAGACCCTTCTTGAAGAGGTCTAGTGTTCCTAGGTCAGTGGGGGATCGTCCCGCGGCCAGAACGAGGTGGTTAAAGGTGGTGATGAAACCGTCAACGTCGTTTTCCTGCATCCTGAGGTTGACCAGCTTATTGAAGGCGTTTTGTTCTTTGGCTGTGTCTGTGAAAGCATTGGTGAAGTCTTGGACGAAGCTAGCCCATAGCGCTTCGTCCGTTTTCTGGATGCAGTTGACTGCTCTGGTGGTTCTGTCTTCCAGGAGCGCGGTTTGCACGTCAGTCCAGTCGTCCACTTTAGGGCCTCTGATATACCCAATGGCCAGTGCTACTTGGTTATAGGGGATGATGACGTTGTCTGACTTCCCATTGAGAATTCGGTATAACTTGAATTCTTTCAGGAATTTAGCACTTTTGCTTCGATCTCCGTCGAAGATGGCTGGCGCATTTCCTTTCATAGAGTCACTGCCATTTGTTTGTGGCGCAGAGATTGTTGCCATACTGGTCTGCTGTCACTGTGGGCATTTCCCAATGTAATCCAATTCAGTTCTAAAAGTCTGACCAATCAGATTTCAGGATTTTGCCGACTGAATTGGATTACATTGGGAAATGCCCACAGTGTGTGGCGGAGGTGGGGGTGGTACGGGTTGCTGGAGAATGGGTGGTGGCGGTGTAGGCTGTGCTGCTTGGTGTGCTAAGCGGAGTAGCTGTGGTGTGGCTGTTGTTTCCTGGGTGAGAGGATGGCTTCCTTGGAGTGTGGCAACGTCCTGGAGTCCGGTGCTCAGGAATTCTTCGAGTGGCTCTGTTTCCTTTTGCTTTCCCTTTGACGTAGAGGGGGTGAGTGGTGGTGAAGGTGGATCTACTTCGATACTTTCTGGGGCTTTACCAGGGTGTCCTAATCCTGTGGTGTCGTCGTGGGGAATGCAGTTGTCTGGCTTTGTCCAGTAGCGATTTTCTGCCCACTCAAGGATGTACCAGTGGTCGTTGATAAATTCGATGGGGAAGTGTTTTTCGCTTCCATCAGGGGCTCGGATCGTGTGGTGATAGCACCACTTTCTGGGGTTTCTGTCAGTGTCCTTCCAATAGGCTCCTCTGCAGATATAGTCTGGTAAGTCTGCGTTCTTTCGCGTCGCGACTGGGGTGTCCCTTGTTTCTGAGATTTGTATTCAAAGGGTTGCCACGTTTACTGTCCTTCTTCTTGTAGGATGAGCTCTACTTGGTGGATGAAGATGGTGCAGACGAAATCGACTTCAGCGATGATTTCAGCAAGTTCTTGTGCGACCTGATCGAGGTTGCGGTGGTGCCTGTTTGGGCCGTTGGCACAGGTTCTTGGGCACTCGTGTCGGTGGCGGTTAATGTCACTTTCGAGTTGATCTGTGGCTTCTCGTGTCCACAGGACGGCTTCGAGGATTTCTGGCAAGCTGATCTCGTGGAGGGGTCCTAGACGTGGTCGTCAAGTAGACTCCAGGGCTCTAGTGATAGCTGTAAGATGGTAAGGGCTGCTTCGAACGCTGTGAAGTCTTCTAGCCACTTATGTTCAATGAATCGAAAGTTCTCTACTTCGATTGAGAGGGCGTGGTGTTGCTCTGATGGTCCTTTGGCACAGGACAAGAAGCAAGCGGCGTTGTGACGATATACTGCATCGTCAAGGAGGATTCTCCACTGAGTAATATGTGCGCGTCTCCTGTTAAGATCGCTAAGGCGTTCCCAATAGTCTGTATTGTCCAGGGCGGGGCATTCCTGGTGGTTAGTGGGAAGCTTGACTTATGTTACGGCTCGACGGGCCGTGAGCACGACTTGTGCGACTTGGGCGTAGGCAAGAGTGAACATGTGCGAGGCAACGAGCACGTGGTCCTGAGCGTGGCACTTCCGGTGGTCACGTCGACGTGAGAGTGAAGCTAAGTTCTTTGGAGTAGGGCGAGCATGTGATTGGTGCGGAGACCCAAAGCTAAGTCGTTACAGCCGACTTAGAGAGGCGTGAGAGCGAAGCAGGGCCTTGCTGAGCGATGAACACAAAAGGCGACTTGAAGCGGCAAGTTCAAGTAAGGGGAATGGCTTAGAGCGGCGAGCTCAAGTGAGGAGGCAAGACAAATCGAATTGAGAAATGAAGTCAAGCTTAAGGCTTGACTGTACGCAAAGTGCGGCCCTTATATAGGCCCGTACAGGAGAGTCACATGCTACTATGCTACCGAGTCATAACAAGGGTAGTGGAGCAGTCCACTAAGTATAGTATCAGCTCCACAGGCCACTGTGGAGCGGAGCGAGTCATGGTCGAGTCAGGGCTAAGTATAGTATGCGCTCCACAGCACAGTGGAGCGCGGCGAGTCATACCGATCGGGTCAGAGTCCAGAACGTGAGCATAGTATCGTAAGAGAAAATAAGGCGGTCCGCTCAGTCCGTAGGTGAGATCGTAACATTTGGAGGGGTCGTCCTAAGTATGGTTAGACAACTGGGAATGATGGAGGTGGTTCTTTTCATCGTCATTCTGCTGCCTTTCGTTGTGCATATCGCTCCCTTCATTTCTGAAGGTATGCCTGGTGCGCTTCATGAGCTTGTGCCACTACTTCATCATTGGTGAACGTTGGTGTTGGGGACTTTTCAAGGTCTATGATGGGAATGGGTCATGGTGCATTTGTGAAGAGGGGGAGTTGCACATCCTCGGGTCGCAACCCTAGGACATTGCACTGAATGGAAGGTGTCTCAGGGGTGTGGTTAATGAACTGAGTATGTGTAGGGGGTGGCAGGGATCTTCCTTCATAAGGCATCATGGGCTGAAGACTCGTCAGTGTATAATTTGAAGTACGTCTTGCACAAATGTGTCTGAGTCTCGCTGCCACAGTGCCCAATCATCTGCTAGCCGCTGGTGTTTGTTGTTGGGTTGATAAGTGGAACGGGATTGGGTACACAGTCTCAGGCACGAGAGTCCGTGAATCTGGCTGCGAAGGAAAAGGATGGAGAAGTGGTTGTCAAGTTCATTGCGTTGTCTAACCAGTTTGTCGAGTGGAGCGTTATGGTGCCACCGGGTGGTCATCTATCGGTGGAAGGGGCAGTCGTCTGTTCAGCAGAAATAGCTGTGCAGTCGTCCATGCTGTTCTTGTCATGTTTCGTGATAAGGGGAATTAGGAACAAATGGAATAGCATATGGGGAGGCAAGGATGTGGAAGGTGCAGATGTTTGGGGGTCGAGGATATGCTTCTTTGAGGGGGAATATGGAGGTGTATTTCATTCAGGTCGTGCTCCAAGGGGTCGTCTTTCAATGAGCAAGGTTATATTGGAATTGTGAGGGGAATAGCTTGAGGAAAGCGTATCTTGCTGGGAGTCGTGTCATTCTGCCGGTTCTTGTAGTTGTTGATGTTGGCCTCATGTTGGGTTGAGGGGCTAGCAATCGAGGGACTTCTGGAGGTATCGATGGTACATCTGCAAACTGTACATCAGCTGTGAAGGTCTACAGCAGACTACAGGAGCACTGTACAGTGAGCCATAGTGAGCCATAGTGCCATAGTGGCCATAGTGAAGGGTATGTTCTGAGCAGTGCTCCACAGTTGGGTCCTTACTGTGGAGTGCTCCACAGTTGAGTCCTTACTATGGAGAGCTGTACAGTACTACACAGGACATGATATGGAGCACTATGAGAACTATGGAGCACTATGGAGCACTATGGAGCAGTTATCTCTATTAGGGTTAGGGTTCATTGTGGTACAATTTGCCCACACTACCCATACCCGCAGTCATCCTCATTCAAAGGAAATAAAAATTTAGGTTTATTGATTTTTTAAACTACATATACATTGTTATTAATCTAAACTACACTAGACCCTTGAGTCTGCTAGACCGGTCATCATTGCTGTCACCATGTCACTGCCGTCATCATCACAGTATCGTGGTCGTGGTCGTCACGGCTGCAGTATCACCATCGTCATCACCTGCAGTTGTCGCAGTCGTGGTGGTCATGGTTGCGGTTTTGCGGTTGTGGTGGTTGTGGCTGTGGTCACGGTGGTTGTGGTTGTGGTTGCAGTGGTTGTGGTTGCGGTCACAGTGGTCATGGTTGCGGTTGCGGTGGTCGTGGTTGTGGTCATGGTGGTCATGGTTGTGGTCATGGTAGTCGGGGTCAGGGTGCGGTGGCCATGGTCATGGTCATGGTCGTGGTTGTGGTCGTGGTGTCGCAGTGGTTGTGGTTGTGGTCGCAGTGTTGTGGTCGTCACAGTTGTGGTCGCAGTGTCACCGACGCAGAGTGTCAGCAGGGGATAAACCAAGCAAGCGAGCGCAGGCACTCACCAACTGGAGGACGGAGGACGTGGGGTGTCAGCAGGGGTGAAACCGAGCAAGTGAGTGCAGGCACTCACAAACTGGAGGGCAGAGGATGTGGGGTGTCAGCAGGGGTGAAACCAAGCAAGTGAGTGCAGACACTCATGGATTAGAGGGCAGAGGATGCAAGGTGTCAGCAGGGGCGAAACCGAGCGAGCGAGCACAGGCATTCATGAACTGGAGGGCGGAGGATGCGGGGTGTCAGCGTCATTGTCATTGGTTGTGCCAATGTTGCCATTGGTGCTGCTGCCGTCATCATCAGTTCCTGTAGATTAAGAGACTAATTACATAAAAAAACTTGACAGAAAAAAAGAGGACGTACCTGTGAGCTCGGGAGGCAATGCCTCCTGAGCTCATGCTGCCCCTGTCTTTAGGAGCCCTCTTGGTCGTTGGTGGTAGCGGTGGTTTGAAGACCGCAGTGACTGTGAACGAATGAACGAGGGTGTTTCGGCAGTTTGTGATCCCTGATGCGTTAGCACTACATAGCGAAAAAAATAAAAATAAAAACTTACCTGGCCCAGGAGGCGAACACCTGCGTGGTGACGTGGCTGGTACGAGGTGGTTGGTGGCGGTACGTGGTTGTTACGATAAGGTGGTGGTGGCGATGGCGACGTGTTATGATCTCACCTACAGACTGAGCGGACCACCTTATTTTCTCTTACGATACTATGCTTACGTCCCTGCTCATGTTCTGGACTCTGACCCGATCGGTATGACTCGCCGCGCTCCACTGTGCTGTGGAGCGGTACTATACTTAGCCCTGACTCGACCATGACTCGCTCCGCTCCACAGTGGCCTGTGGAGCTGATACTATACTTAGCGGACTGCTCCACTACCCTTGTTATGACTCGGTAGCATAGTAGCACGTGACTCTCCTGTACGGGCCTATATAAGGGCCGCACTTTGCGTACAGTCAAGCCTTAAGCTTGACTTCGTTTCTCAATTCGATTTGTCTTGCCTCCTCACTTGAGCTCGCCGCTCTAAGCCATCCCCTTACTTGAACTTGCCGCTTCAAGTCGCCTTTGCATTCATCGCTCAGCAAGGCCCTGCTTCGCTCTCACGCCTCTCTAAGTCGGCTGTAACGACTTAGCTTTGGGTCTCGCACCAATCACGTGCTCGCCCTACTCCGAAGAACTTAGCTTCACTCTCGCGTCGACGTGACCACCGGAAGTGTCACGCTCAGGACCACGTGCTCGTTGCCTCGCACGTGTTCACTCTTGCCTACGCCCAAGTCGCACAAGTCGTGCTCACGGCCCGTCGAGCCGTAACATAAGTCAAGCTTCCCACTAACCACCAGGAACGCCCCGCCCTGGATAACACAGACTATTGGGAACGCCTCAGCGATCTTAACAGAAGACGCGCACACATCACTCAGTGGAGAATCCTCCTTGACGATGCAGTATATCGTCACAACGCCGCTTGCTTCCTGTCCTGTGCCGAAGGACCATCAGAGCAACATCACGCCCTCTCAATCGAAGTAGAAAACTTTCGATTCATCGAACATAAGTGGCTAGAAGACTTCACAGCATTCGAAGCAGCCCTTACCATTTACAGCTATCACTAGAGCCCTGGAGTCTACTCGACGACCGCGTCTAGGACCCCTCCACGAGATCAGCTTGCCAGAAATCCTCGAAGCCGTCCTCTGGACACGAGAAGCCACAGACCAACTCGAAAGCGACGTTAACCGCCACCGACACGAGTGCCCAAGGACCTGTGCCAACGGCCCAAACAGGCACCACCGTAACCTTGATCAGGTTGCACAAGAACTCGCCGAAATCGTCGCTGAAGTCGACTTCGTCTGCACC
This sequence comes from Lactifluus subvellereus, assembly GCA_022496195.1. Classification (NCBI taxonomy): domain Eukaryota; kingdom Fungi; phylum Basidiomycota; class Agaricomycetes; order Russulales; family Russulaceae; genus Lactifluus; species Lactifluus subvellereus. Next base: position 1,419 of record WTXC01000411.1, on the reverse strand, counting down.
ATCTTCGTCCACCAAGTAGAGCTCATCCTACAGGAAGAAGGACAGTAATCGTGGCGACCCTCCGAATACAGATCTCAGAAACCAGAGACACCCCGGTTGCGCCACGAAAGAACGCTGACCTACCAGATTATATCTGTGGAGGAGCTTACTGGAAAGATACTGACCGAAACCCCAGAAAGTGGTGCTACCACCACACCATCAGAGCACCTGACGGAAGTGAAAAGCACTTCCCTATCGAATTCATCAACGACCATTGGTACATCCTCGAGTGGGCAGAAAGTCGTTACTGGACAAAGCCAGATAACTGTATCCCCCACGACGACACCACAGGTTTAGGACATCCGGGTAAAGCCCCAGAGAGCATCGAAGTAGATCCACCTTCGCCGCCACTAGCCCCTCTACGTCAAAAGGGAAACAAAAGGAAACAGAGCCGCTCGAAGAATTTCTGAGCACCGGACTTCAGGACGTTGCCACACTTCAAGGCAGTCACCCTCTTACCCAAGAAACAACAGCCACACCGCAGCTACTCCGCCTAGCACACCAAGCCGTGCAGCCAACGCCGCCACCACCCATTCTCCAGCAACCCGTACCACCCCCACCTCCACCACAGCAGACCAGCATGGCAACAATTTCCGCGCCACAAGGAAATGGCAACGACTCCATGAAGGGGAACGCGCCAGCAATCTTCGATGGAGATCGGAGTAAAAGCGCCAAATTCCTGAAAGAATTCAAGTTATATCGAATTCTCAATGGGAAATCAGACAACGTTACCATCCCCTACAACCGAGTAGTGCTAGCCATTGGATACATCAGAGGTCCCAAGGTGGACGATTGGACCGATGCACAAACCGCGCTCCTAGAAGAGAGAACCACTCGAGCAGTCAACCGCATCCAGAAGACAGACGAAGCACTATGGGCTAGCTTCGTCCAAGACTTCACCAACGCCTTCACAGACACGGCCAAAGAACAAAATGCTTTCAATAAATTGGTCAACCTCAGGATGCAGGAGAACGACGTCGACGGTTTCATCACCACCTTCAACCACCTTGTCCTAGCAGCAGGACGATCCCCTACGGACCTAGGAACGCTAGACCTCTTCAAAAAGGGTCTTCGTCGAGGGATAGCGCTAAAAATCCTTAATAAAGAAACCATACCAACAACCCTAGACGATTGGCAGGAGGCGGCGCGAAAGGAAGTCATTAGGAGCGCCCAGATACTCGCCGACCTAGGACCTGCTCCCAACCAGCAGCGCTTCACCCCCAGCCACGTTTCATTCCCAGAGCGCCAGCCCCTACCCAGCGCCCAGGAACAACGCCCCAGTCCCCATGGACGTAGACACCGCACGCATGGGAGGGCCACTGACAAACGAAGAAAAGAAGAAGCTTATGGACGAGCGGAGATGCTTCTACTGTAAGGAGA
>WTXC01000410.1:0-14575 GCA_022496195.1 Lactifluus subvellereus | reverse complement strand
ACATGAGAGGAAAAGTACTGCACCTATCTGTAACACGGTGAAGATCCCTGTCCAAGTGCACTCGAAACCCACCATCGAAGTAGAGAACGACGGGTTTTTGCGTCTGGTAAGGCCCTATAGAGGGAAAGTCTGTCAGCTACAAGGCCACCGGTTGCTCGGCGCGACACGCACATGGCGATACAGAGAGGCGTCGCAGACCCGGTGAAAATGACGAGGGCAGATCCCTATAGCAGCTTACAGAAAGTCACATCTAGATTTGCCCATCTAAATATCCGAAACGCCAGGAAACCATCGGCAAGGTAACCACCCCAGTCAAGCCTCGCAGCATCAAAGTCGTTCACTCCTACGATCGTAGTGTAGCTGGCACTGCAAGCGCAAGTTCACCCGCAATGGCCGAGTGGTCGAACAACCTCGAAGGAGAACATCAATACGAAATATGGGAATCTGTGACGCTTACTTGTGAGCGATTTTCATGGTATGGGCAAGCAGTGCCAGCTGGCACGTCGTTCAGACCTGCCAACCCATCACATGCCCGCTCGAAGTCACGGTAAAGCCGCTTTCCAGACGTCGAGCTATTGCTCGCTGCTGGGTAGCAGGGGCTTGCCCAGGGTGGGCATCTGTGCTGATAGAGGATGCGCTAGGGTGGGATAGTGTCAGGAGCATCCACCCTTGCTCCTCGCTCGCGCACAAAGCCCACGGTGGCCAGAATGAATACTTGTGATTGCCTCCCGGCGGAACTCCGCACGAGCAAACCACCATCCGGTCCTATTCCCATGGAACGGTTTCAGCCGCTCTCACTGCGGCGGCGGTCTGCGAAGGCTGGGATGCTGCCGACGAAGCGTTTGCTGAACAACATTGGCTGCAGTGATGATGTGAGCCGTGGCAGTTGCTGCTGAAGCTGAGTTGGAGGCAGCAGCGGCTGACTTACTGCAGTGGGGAATGTAGGTGAGACCAGTACCGTGATGGCCTTGCGCTTCAGCGTCATGTCGTATGGCGCGGTGCCTCCGCGCCGGTGGTACAACAGCAGGGCGACCAAAGCGAGAAGGGGTGGGGCTATGGCGACAGCAAGCATGAATCGTGGCCGGGGAAACTATTTTTATGGCCTTAAACGTGAGGCCATGTTAGTGAAAGTGGCAAGTCACTCGCAAAGTGAGGACGATCTCGGCTAGGATTGGGTATAGCTTCTCCTTGGTGCTGCAGGGGGTTGGCAGGGCGTGGTTTTCATCCAGTAGGGGTTCTCATGATCAGTGGGGGTCATTGGATAATGAGGAGTCGCGTACCTCGCAGAGTCGCAGGTTTCTCACTGCAACGGGCTTCCTGTCACCCCATTATCATTGTCCCACCTCCCCGTCATCATTTTAGCCCTTCCTACAAGCCCCAGATCTCGTTTCAATGGAGAAGGCACGGACACGTTGTGAGGCCATCACGGAAAAGGACATGTTTGAAACCCTAGAAAAGATGAAAAACAAATTGTAGTCAATTGTAGTTGGTTAAAAGAACAAAGACTTAGCTTTGGGGGTTCCCCGCTAGTGGGCCAGAGCAACGGAGTCGCTAAGTGTGCCACGTTTACATTTGTCACCGAAACCCTGCCCCTTACTTGCGTGCAAGACCCTGGGCCTAAACCCTGCTGTCATCGACTAGCTCTTGGTTCATTCTCTCCCAGCGACTCCTCCCTCCCACTATCACTATTCGCAGTCTCTCGCCGTCTGCTTTCTATGCCTATAACACGCAGACTCGGACTTGCAGCCGTTGGGGCTGACAAGTCCGCTCCTGAGGATAATCACTCACCACCAGCGGCACGGCGGTCAAACAGAAGAGCCCAGGCTACTACGACCGCCGTTTCTGAGTCGAAGAAAACATGTAAGACCACTGATAAATTCACTTCCGAGGTCAATTGCTCACCTTCACCAGCACCAGCGGCACGGCGGTCTAGCAGAAAAGCCCAGGATACGACTGCCGCTTTCGGGCTTCGGAGTTGAAGAAGACAAGGGCCAGCAAGAAGGCCGCAGAAATGGAAGATGAACGGAATCAAGCTCGTCAGCCTGAGAGTGCCGACGCTCAGCCACAACCATCTGCTCCTGACACAGCGCTCATCGAGCCCTCTGAAGCTGCGTACTCCCGTGACGAAGTGGATGAGCTAGTCAGTATTCCCTGCAAGGCTAAATCACCTGTTCCTGTGAGTGAAATATTCATCACTGAAGTCAATACTAAAGTATCCACCACTATCATAAGCAACAAACTGAACCCTCGACACCCCAAAGTCCCGATCGGGCAACTTCTGGTGGCGTTCCACAAATACCTGATGATGTCACCAATCGCCCTGCTAATAATACTGACAGTGAAGGTAAGCGGTCGCCATCAGTACGCAGTCACGATGTTATTACTGACTCAACCTTTCTGCTTCTCCTAGGGGGCGAAGACCTGCCTATGCACAATGGCAACACGGAAACTAGCAGCCAGGATGACGATGACGATCGTGAGTGTCTTGTGGTACAAAGATGTCTATTTTTTTAATCTTGAGCCCATCAGCCGAAGGTCAAGGTCGTGCCGAAGATCAAGGTTGTGAAGCTAGGCTGGACCGTGATGATAGCCCCATTGAACGTATTAGTAAGTACTAGCTTGGTTCATTTTCACCCCGCTTGCTAACCTCAGAACTAGTAGTCGAAAGTTCTTCTCTCAAAGCGACTACAGCGAAACTCGGAAAAAAATTCTCCGGAACGAGAAGCGCGCACGACGAGGACGCCCCACGTCCGATACTGAGGAGGAGGATGACGACGATGACGATGAGCTAGCGGACGAGGTGGACCCTGAACCCAGCCCACTGGCAAGCGATCCTCAGGCTATGGCGGCCAGTTCCAATACCAGGGATGACGATGAAGATGAAGACGAGTTGGCAGACTCGGATGCGGTGGATCGTGAACTAAATTCCCCTCAGACGACCGCGGCCAGTTCCAGCAAGGGCAAAGGCAAGGGAAAGGCCCCTTTAAAGCGTGGCCCTCTGTCGGCTGAGGACAAAGAAGAAATCCGTGTGTTCTCGACACAAGTCCTTGAAATGGCTCAAGACCTCGCGGATCGCCTCAGGACTTCAAGAAGGAATGTCTTGATATCTGCCGGTTTGGGGATTAAGGAGTCCCGCAACGAGAACATCGCCAATTTATATTCACAGTGGTATGCCGCAACTCACACCAAGCCAGATGGAAGTACGTACTTGCACGGTTCTTTTTTTTATTTTTAATTCTAATATCTACTAGTGTCGGGGGCGGACTACGCGCGTCATATTAGTGCAAATTATCATAAGCTTGTAGATGCAACGACGGAGGATGAGAGAAATGCCAATCTGAAAGAAGTTCGAGACTGGGCAGCGTCTCGAGAAACGTTCATTGATCAAAAACCTGGCCTCAAGTCTATTACGACACGCATACTATCAATCAGAGACAAATTCGCCGGTCTGGTACGAAATCTTGGGATTACGCTGGCAACATCACTAACACATAGCCATAGTCTCAATCGGTTGAGAATCTGTATGACATTGTAGTAATCGGCGCGCTGCTTTATGTGGGCGATGATGCAGCAGGCCGCCAGTTATCCTCCCTCTTCACCGGGTCTCCTATCGTCCGCCAACTCATCGACGAGAATGAAGTCAATGTCCGTGAGATCCTTGATCGCCTCACAGTTGCTGTCAAGTAAGGATCTTTCCACTGCCACGGTGCCACCTTCCTGACCTAATCCTATCCACAGGGCACCGGATGTCTTGCTGATGGATTCAGTATACCAACGTTCAATAACGAGTCCCAGCACGAGTTGCAACAGCGGCAAGGAGAGTGCGTTAAAGATCGTGACCGCCGTGCTGCGGGAATAATATTTCGAGATTCCTTGGTATGTACTCCCACTCAGTGGTCTTTACACTGCTAAGCATGTCGACGCAGTGACATTCTTGCCTGGATATTCCAGCCAAAAACTTCCATGGAAATGCTGGCTTGATCTTGCGGGGAAAGAGCAACTTTGCATCATTAACTGGGAGGACAAAATCAGGCCGCCAGGTCCTGACTTCGATGTAAAGAAGTTGGGTGCTGGTGAGCTTCGCCGCATCGCTGGATCCTATGTCGATGCCATCCTTAGTGGTGGTGATGATTATGAGGCCTTCTCAGTTGTTCGTTGGACCGCAGGTGAGTAAGATTACTATCATCCTGATAAAATAATATTGATGTTTCTTCAGAACAACGCGCCCTTCTGAACACTCATCCGAACAAGGGGTTGATTCCCCTTGTCATAACGCGATCAGGTACCCCTGTGCGACAACTCAGGGACTCTCATACATGGCAAAAGCTCGTCGCGAGGCTGTACAAAAAGGCTAAACGTGGGGTCAAGCAGGGTCTAACTGAAGACGAGAATGACGAAGAGGAAGAGGAAGAGGAAGAGGAAGAGGAGGAAGACCAGCATGGTGGTGACCCGACGGATGACCGCGACGAAATACAACCCGATGCAGCCCGAAGCGTAGTCGACCCTTGAGAGGTCATGCTGCACAATCACGTCTCCAACCTAAACAATCTGATCGTCAGCGCTCAATTCGGCCTAGTGGTGCCTCCGATGAGGAGGCAAGTCAGCCACGCCCTCCATCGCGACCCACTGCTCGCGTCAACCCTCATCAACAATCTATTCAACGCAGCGGTGCCCCGGTTCCAACGGCTCACGAGGAACGGCCCACATTGCTGAACAATGGAAGCGGAGTGCTGTCCGATCAACTCCATTTCAACGTGATTCCCGCTGGGGCCATCCACTTCCGCTCTCGTCCACCTCCATCTCAAGCCGGAACGCGTAACCAACCACCTCCCAACTCCACTCGTTTCCGCCTGCAACATCGACCCTTGGACCTATCCCCACCGAGGCCAGCGACCAAGCGGCGCCATCCTGAGTGGTCGGATGATGACAGGGTGCAGTTTAGCACTGCACCATGTAACCATCGCATCGCACATCGAAGTCAATCCATCCCCCAAGACGAGACGAATCCACAGCATCCAAGGGACTCAGCAGCCGTTGTCCCACAGGTGTCTTATCAAAGGTACACTCAGCGTTCGGACCCTCCACGTACTAGCACAAACGTACCGCCAAGAGCTAGCACATTGCAAGGACATACGGCTCACACCATCACGCATGACAGTCGAGTCCATGCATCAATTCCCAGAACCACCCAGCAGCATCATGCAGCTGGTTATCGTCGACCACCAGTGCATAGATCATTCCAACATTACAGCGATGTTCGTGTGGAGCCCACCATAGAGGAGCATGTGGAAATGGGTGACCGGGTCACGTCTACAGATCAATACGCTAACTACCATCGGAGAGATGATGGACAAGACTACGACCCTGACTGTGGCTATTTCGATGACGTATATGGAGGCGATGAACAAGGCCCAGGGGGTGGGAGATGAATATGAATGAATATGAATATGGGCGATATGAGGAATATGAATGATGGGCGATATGAGGAATATGAGGCTTTTGAGTAGCGGTACAAGGTTTATCAAAGTAGCACTGCCTTGGTATTGGATTGTTTTTACCCTATTGATGGTGTTGTGTCGGCCTGGTTCAGAACTGCGTCAGTCATTTAGGACAGCTGCCTGTTTCCCCAGGCCAAATGTCGGGACCAAACTTAGATAATCCAGACAACTAGGCTCTCAAAGCCTTCCTTCGTTTTGCTATGTCCGACCGCTGCACACCCGCACTATGGGGAAGAAAAGGACGACGCGCTCCATACACGATAAACACAAGGAAACGAGGGACGCACGGATAGAAGCTTGGGCCTGGAGGTAACACCTCCAGAGATTCCGGTGTGCTTTCTCTTTCTCTTTCTCTTTCTCTTCTTTTCATTAACACTTTTTCTATTGTACATGACTGCAGTAACGCTATACAGCGACCGCTCCACAGGGGCGTCGCTGTCTCCTCACGTCCTCATACCACCACGGCGACACGCGATCACTCGCGCCGCGGCGATCATAGACTCACCGGCTGGAGATCTTGTCTTTCTGAACCTTGTCAAAGAAGGCTTATACTTCCAAGCTCAAGTGTGGGTGACTCGCCCTAGAGGGTCGTCCCCGAGCCCCCATGTCCCGAACCTCTCCTTCCTACCGTGCCGCTCCCGCTGCCATCTACTCGAATGGCCGATTCGTCGATGGTGCAGCGGATAGCCCTGCCATCGGATGTCACTTCCTGCTCCCTCATGGAAGTGGAGCCGTCCGCAGCAGATCAAACGCTATTGCAGCATCGCACACAGCGCGCGCGCGAGGTCACCATTTTCAGGCTCTCAGAGCCTTCCTTCGTTTTGCCATACCTGAACGCTGCACACCCACACCATGGAGAAGAAAAAGGACGATGCTGCGTCCATACACGACAAAACGCAAGGAAACAAGGGGTGCACCTAGAAGCTTGGGAGGTAACACCTCCTGAAATTCCAGTGTGTTTTGTCTTTCTCTTTTTCTTTTTTTAACTAACATTGTTTCTATTGTACATGACTACTGCAGTAACGCTATACAGCGACTGCTCCTCAGGGGCATGGCCGCCTCTCGTGCCACCACGGCGACACGCGACGGGCCCAAGAACCACAGCGATGGCTATGGATAGGGTGCACCCGCATACACAAAGATCGCCCTCCCACACGCATGCCCACACACACGCACATCGCTGAGACCGCTCCCGTTGCCGCAACAGCCGTGACTGTGACAGGAACGTCTCGCAGCGCGCCGCCGCATGGCTGAAGAACGTGCAAGAGACCAGCAACACCGGTGCGAAGAGGCGCGGCGGCGGCACAGACAGCAGCGGCAGCAGGTGCTGCGCGATAAGCGGCAGCAGGTGCTGCGCGATAAGCGGCAGCAGGTGCTGCGCGATAAGCGGCAGCAGGTGCTGCGCGATAAGCGGCAGCAGGTGCTGCGCGATAAGCGGCAGCAGGTGCTGTGCGATAAGCGGCAGCAGGTGCTGCGCGATAAGCGGCAGCAGGTGCTGCGCGATAAGCGGCAGCAGGTGCTGCGCGATAAGCGGCAGCAGGTGCTGCGCGATAAGCGGCAGCAGGTGCTGCGCGATAAGCGGCAGCAGGTGCTGCGCGATAAGCGGCAGCAGGTGCTGCGCGATAAGCGGCAGCAGGTGCTGCGCGATAAGCGGCAGCAGGTGCTGCACAATAAGCGGCGCAGGCAAGAGCGCACATGGCATGCGTGCAAGATTTTACACGTCTAGTTGGCGAAAAAACAAGAGCAACACTCCAACAGATAGCAAGTGACATCGATGATAAGAACCGTGCGTGATCTCATAACAACCCCGGCATTTGCTATCGACGCTCAGTGTCACGGCTACAAGGGGCCGTGGCTCGAAGTGAGCTCGAGTTCGGTTGTCAGGTGACCGCGTCTGGTCACGTGACCGTGTGTCGTACTGGAACTAAGTGGGCCGAGGTACCCGAGATGTCCGAGATGCCCGAGCACTTGGTTCCGGTAGGTGCGACCTTTGTAGACGTTATAGCACGTTCTACCGAGCTTCGATGTGGCTTACTAAGCCGGAGTGAGGGTTTAGAGACGAGAAGGGAAGGTCTATTCAAGTGGGAAGTTGTTCGCAATAGGAAAGTGATCAACTTTGTATTGGAGACGAAGTTGAGACTGGGGCTACCAGGCTCAACTGTCTGCACTATTTATACAAGGCCTGCCTCACTCGGCTAAGGCCCTAAGTACATCCGCGTCGCTTCTAAGTAGCGACCAGTATCGTAAGTAGAATGGTAACCGATCCAGACGCAAGTAGATGCGTCTATGAGTCGCTGCGAATCCAAACAGAGTAAAGTATGGGAACTAGAAGACGCGTGCGCGTTGAGTCACAAGTCAGGAGTCACAAGACGGGGTGAGTCACATGGGGTGTCACGAGACGCGTCACATGATATAGGATCACATGACACCTAGTACGAGTCGCGGTAAGTAAACGTAACACTCAGACAGCCTTACAGGGAATGACTTGCAACAGAAGCTTAGGCAATGGCTCTCCCCTCCAGATCCATCCGTAAGCTACAACACCACATGTTGTCTCCACCACAAAGGCACCGCAGGGTGGTTTACCAAAGGCCCAGTGTTCGGCGGCGTTCATGGATTGGAAGGAATCCGGATCCCTCTTGTGGGTCCACGAAATACATACGTTCTCTCTTCCCCCATGCCTTCACTCTTCGCTAACAGACCTCTGCTTCGATAGCGGGCTCCGGAAAGAGTGTTCTTAGGTACACCCCTGTCCCTACCCTATCTCGTCTTGTCCAGGGTAGCTTATACTATCTACAGCAGCAGCAGCAGCAGGCGCTGCACGACGAGCGGCCCAGGCAACAGCACACACGGTGCGTGTGTGAGATCATGAGCACATGGCCTGGAGGTGGTACGCACCGCAAAAACGGCAGTAGCAGGAAAGAGTGCACATGGCGCGCACGAGGTCACCCTTTTCGGGCTCTCAGAGCCTTCCTTCGTTTTGCCATACCCGACCGGTGCCCACCCACACTATGGGGAAGAAAAAGGATGACGCCACGTCCATACACGACAAACACAAGGAAATGAGGGGCGCACCTAGAAGCTTGGGAGGTAACGCCTCCCGAGATTCCAGTGTGTTTTCTCTTTCTCTTTTTCTTTTTTTCATCAACATTATTTCTATTGTACACCGTGACGACTGCAGTAATACTATACAGCGACCACTCCCATCACCACAGTGGCCGTGACTGTGATGGGAATGTCTTGCAGTGCACTGCTGCAGGGCTGAAGAATGTGCAAGAGAGTGACAATGCCAGCGCGAAGAGGCACGGCCATGGCACGCACAGCCCCAGGCCTCCAGCAGCAGCAGCAGCGGCAGGTGCTGGGCGGTAAGTGGCGCAAGAAAGAGCGCACCTAGCGCATGTGTGAGATTGCAAGCGCGTGGCCCAGTGGTGGTATACACAGCAACAGCAGCATGTACGACGGCACGAGACCATGAGCGCGTGGCCCAGCGGTGGTATGCGCCGCAACAGTGGCAACAGCAGAAGCATGTGCTGGGTGAGGAGTGGTAGAGGCAAGGGCACACACGGTGTGCGCGTGGGCATAGTTGAGCCAGCATCAGCCTGAGCTCAGGCTGCTGAGCATGCTCACACTGACTTGTGGTTTATTCTGTCATGATAATACTCATATAATAGAGCTATATAATCTATGGTGTGAGGTGTGATGTGCTGATCCCTACTAAGGGTACCACATGTTGACACATAATGAAATAAGGTCGAAGCAGAGGGATGATCCGGGTTATTCCATGCTTGGTTGTTGTCCTAATACCCACCACAAAGCCACAGCCTGAGCCCTTGGCTCTGGCTTTGCTCCAATAAGTCATGAATGTAGCTCCTGTTCCAGCCCATAACTAGATCGCTTTATAATGTCCCATATGGGCCAGACCATGAGTGAATCAAGTATTGAATGCCCCAGACCATGTGTGTTGCTAAAGCCTTATTCCCTGGACCATCTCTAGACGTTGCTGTGAATGTCCTGAGCTATTACTTGTATGGCACCATCTTATAACAGAAAATAAAACTGTAGGACATCACCTAGAGAATTCTGGACTGTGTCTCACAGGAGACACTCTTTCCCCAAACGGGCCAGACCATATATTGATCTCACATTTAAGGTCCTGGACCATCTCTGAACTATGTTGTGAATGTCCTGGACTATTACTAATATGACATGATCTTACTCCAAGCGATGAACTGTGGTACATCACCTAGAGAATTTTGGACTGCTCAATCATAGTTAATCATCACATCCACAAGTATTGTAAACTGTGGCCTCACAGGAGACTCGCTCCCCCCAGACCATATCTGATCAAATACATAAGGTCCTGGGCCATTTCTGAACTGTGCTGTGAATGTCCTGGGCTATTACTTGTACAACACAATCTTGCTTCAGACCATGAACTGTAGCCAGAGGATTCTGGACTGTCCAATCATGGTTCACTAATATGTCCATAAGTATCCTCAATGACATCTCGCAGGAGGCCATCTTCCCCCAGACCATATATGATCACATACAAAATGCCCTGGGCCATTTCTGAACTGTGCTGTGAATATCCTGGGCTATTACTTGTAAAGCACAATCTTGCTTCAGACAATGAACTGTAACCAGAGGATTCTGGACTGTCCAATCATGATTCACTAATATGTCCATCAGTATCCTCAATGACATCTTGCAGGAGGCCATCTTTCCCCAGACCATATCTGATCAAATACATAAGGTCCTGGGCCATTTCTGAACTGTACTATGAATGTCCTGGGCTATTACTTGTACAACAAAATCTTGCTTCAGAACATGAACTGTAACCAGAGGATTCTGGACTGTCCAATCATGGTTCACTAATATGTCCATAAGTATCCTCAATGACATCTTGCAGGAGGCCATCTTTCCCCAGACCATATCTGATCTGACAAATAATACCCTGGACCATCTTTGAACATTGCTGTGAATGTCCTGGACTATTACGAATATAACATGATCTTACTTCAGACCATGAACTGTAGCACATTACTTAGAGGATTCCAGTCATAGTTCACAATCATGCCCATAAGTATCCTGGACTGTGTCTCACAGGAGACCATCTTTCCCTGGACCATATAAGACCTAACACATACTAATATCCTGGACCATCTCTGAACTATGTTATGAATATCCTGGACTATTACTCCCCATTTACATGATCTTATTCCAGATCATGAACTGTAGCATATCACCATGACCCAGAGGATTCAGGATGGTGTCTCACAGGAGACTATCTTTCCCCACTGAAAACCATATACAACCAGACAAATAATATCCTAGACCATCTTTGGACCTTGCTGTGAATGTCCTGAACTCTCTCTGAACCATATATGATCTCACAAACAATGTGCCAGGCTTGAGTTGTTGCCCATGCTCTTGATGGAAAGGGGAGGGCAAGGGGGCAAGCAGAAAAAGGGCCTTGCCCATGCTACAAACTGTGAAAAGAAGTATAGTGATTTCACACAAAGAGAAGGCAGAAACAGCCCTGAAAGGTGGATTTAATGTGCCATTTTTCCAATTTCAAAAAGACCCCAGACACCTTGTGACATGTCACACATCACCAATGGAATGGTCCAGGCCACATACATACTCCAGGCCAAACACATATGTACCAGGGCAAATAAGATTGCCCAGGTGAAGTGGACCCCCCAACACACCATCCCATGACTTGCCCTGGAATAAACTCGCATTTCCCCAGGATAAATATGTTTAGCCCCAGAATAAACAAAGATGGCCCAAATGGCCCCAGCCAAGAAAGTACCTATTAGGCCTAACCCTTAATAGAAATTGTTAAGCCTAATAGGGCCGGACCAATGGTAACCTGAAGTGGATCATCTTCTCTGCTTGGGGGGAAACGCTGTGCTTCCTTTTCCGAGAACACCCTCCAGTGTCGAGAGTATTCCAGAGGTACATCTGCTGCTGTGGGGGGGGTCTGTTCCTGATGCTCCTTGATTGCCCATTCTTGGGCGATATTCGTTCTGTTGATCTGGAGGATCAAGTTGTCTCCTTCCTCCAGGGTGGTTGCTTGGAGGGCATGTCCGAGGAGTTGGGCGTATCTTAGCAGGCTTTGGGGCTGTTCTGATGCCTTCCTGCTTGTTATTGCGAGGGAGATTGGTCCTCCTTTGATGGTCTTGGTGCTCCAGTCAATGTCGGGGTTGAAGGCATGGAACCAGGGGAATCCTAGGATTGTGCGGTCTCGTCCTAGGTTAGCAAGGAAGATGTGTTGTACACTCTCTTTCTTTCCTTGTCAGATCGTCAGGTCACAGTAGGTGGTGATGTGGCCACTGCGGTTTTCGGATCTGTCTACATTGTAGAGGAGGCGTGGCTGGGGGAGTCGTCTGGGCACAAGACGCAGCCTTTGGGCGGTTTTCTGGTTGATGAAGTTGTTGATGGCGCCACTGTCTATGAGCACACTTTCTGCAGCCTTTCCATGTATGGTGGAAAATGTAAAATTGACATTGATACTATTCTGGTTCGAGACATACATGGTACAAATACGTGAGGCTTGATCCCAGGCTGTTAGGTCAAGCCACTTTAAAAATCCAGGTCTTCCTGGATAATGCAGTCAAAGGCTGCTGATCGCTCCGTTGCGCTCATGGCGCGTAACTGGGACATGACGTCCGTTGGTGCTTGGCTGGCGCTGTCATCGGGGATGATGGTCAGACTTTCTTGACTCGTTGTTCTTACGAGTGTGGCATGTTGGGAGGGGGCTTGCTGGTTTTGTCTCCCCTTCTTTTTGAAGCATTGAGTGGCACGATGTCCCTTTTCTTTGCAGTAGAAGCATTTTTGCTCATCCATGAGCTTCTTCTTTTCTGTATCTGTTAGTGGTCCCCCATGCGTGCAGCATCTATGTCCATGGGGACTGGGGCATTGTTCCTGGGGTGCTGGGCAGGGGTTGGTGCTCTAGGGATAAACTGTGGTTTAGGGGTGAAGCGTTGCTGGTTGGGGGCGGGTCCTAGATCAGCAAGTATCTGTGCACTCCTGATGACTTCTTTCCATGCTGCTTCTTGCCAGTCGTCCAGTGTCGTGGGTATGGTTTCCCTATTGAGTATTTTTAATGCTATCCCTCGGCAGAGCCCCTTTTTGAAGAGGTCTAAAGTTCCTAGGTCAGTAGGGGACCGTCCTGCTGCTAGGACAAGGTGGTTGAAGGTGGTGATAAATCCATCCACATCGCTCTCCTGCATTCTTAGATTGACCAATTTATTGAAGGCATTCTGTTCCTTGGCTGTGTCTGTGAAGGCATTGGTGAAGTCCTGGACGAAGCTAGCCCATAGTGCTTCATCTGTTTTCTGGATGCGATTGACTGCTCAGGTGGTTCTCTCTTCTAGGAGTGCGGTTTGCGCATCGGTCCAGTCGTCCACCTTGGGGCCTCTGATGTATCCAATTGCTAGTGCTACCTGGTTGTAGGGGATGGTGACGTTGTCTGATTTCCCATTGAGAATTCGGTACAGCTTGAATTCCTTCAGGAACTTGGCACTTTTGCTCCGGTCTCCATCGAAGATTGCTGGCGCATTCCCTTTCATGGAGTCATTGCCGTTCCCTTGTGGCGCCGAGATTGTTGCCATACTGGTTTGCTGTGGCGGAGGTGGGGGTGGTATGGGTTGCTGGAGGATGGGTGGTGGCGGTGTAGGCTGGGCGGCTTGTTGTGCTAGGCAGAGTAGCTGTGGTGTGGCTGCTGTTTCCTGGGTGAGGGGGTAACTGCCTTGGAGCATAGCAACATCCTGAAGTCCAGTGCTCAGGAATTCTTCGAGTGGCTTTATTTCTCTTTGCTTTCCCTTTAACGTGGAGGGGGCGAGTGGTGGCAAAGGTGGGTCTACGTCAATGCTTTCTGGGGCCTTACCAGGGTGTCCTAGTCCTGTGGTATCGTCGTGGGGGATGCAGTTGTCTGGCTTTGTCCAGTAACGATTTTCTTCCCACTCGAGGATGTACCAGTGGTCGTTGATGAATTCGATGGGGAAGTGCTTTGCACTTCTGTCAGGGGCTTGGATCATGTGGTGGTAGCACCACTTTCTGGGGTTTTGGTCAGTGTCTTTCCAATAGGCTCCTCCGCAGATGTAGTCTGGTAAGTCTGCATTCTTTCGCAGTGTGACTGGGGTGTCTCTGGTTTCTGAGATCTGTATTCAAAGGGTTGCCACATTTACTGTCCTTCTTCTTGCAGAATGAGATCTACTTCATGGACAAAGATGGTACAGACAAAGTCGACTTCGGTGACAATTTTGGCGAGTTCTTGTGCAATCTGGTCAAGGTTGCAGTGGTGTCTGTTTGGGCCGTTGGCACAGGTTCTTGGGCAGTCTCGTTGGTGGCATCTGACGTCAGTTTCAAGTTGGTCTGTGGCTTCTCATGTCCAGATGATGGCTTCAAGGATCTCTGGTAAACTGATCTTGTGGAGGGCCTAGACGCGGTCGTCAAGTAGATTCCAGGTGATAGCGATAGCTGAAGGATGGTAATGGCTGCTTCAAATGCTGTGAAGTCTTTCAGCCACTTCTGTTCAATAAATCAAAAGTTTTCTACCTCAATCGAGAGGGCACGATGTTGCTCTGTTGGTCCTTCGGCACAGGATAGGAAGCAGGTGGCGTTGTGACGATAAACTGCGTCGTCTAGGAGGATTCTCCACTGGGTAATATGTGCGTGCCTTCTGTTAAGGTCACTAAGGTGTTCCCAATACTGTTCATTATCCAGGGCGGGGCGTTCCTGGTGGTTAGTGGGAAGCTTGACTTATGTTACAGCTCGATGGGCCGTGAGCACGACTTGTGCGACTTGAGCGTAGGCAAGAGCGAGCACGTGCGATGGCAAGAGCACCTGGTCCTAAGCATGACACTTCCAGTGGTCACGTCAACACGAGAGTGAAGCTGAGTTCTTCAGAGTAGAGCGAGCACATGATCAGTGTGAAGGCTCAGAGCTAAGTCATTACAGCCGACTTTAGATTGGCGTGAGAGTGAAGCAGTGCCTTGCTGAGCAACTTAGGGCTAAAGGCGACCTGAAATGGCAAGTTCAAGTAAGAGGCAATGACTTAGAGCAGCGAG